>CM073768.1:101407668-101863088 GCA_037158775.1 Hetaerina titia
AAATTGCGTGGAGTGAGACGAGTGTATTTCACATGCAAAGATTAATTTAGCTAAGAATTCACCAAATTCGTGTGCTTCCAGAATATTTAAAAGCAGAACATCTCCAACCCCATCTCCGATGCCTTTCGTAACATCGTAACGAAAGACAGTAACGGAAACAACAGGAAAAATAACCAAATTTCTTCAAACTATGAGGAAACCTCAGCTTCATAAATGCCAAAAATCAATGAATTCCGGACACCTCTCCCCTGAAGCCCCTTCGGGTTTGCTTCTGCAGATTCTTTACAAAATTAATTTAAGCTCCATTTCGCACCTGACTAGCAGCCTGGTGATTTGGGGACGTATCGCACGTTTGGCTATATGTTACGATAAACAAGTCTACGAAGACATATGTAACATTGGCAGCAAACAGAACTTCCATCTGCAAATGAGTAAGCATGACAGTGATTCAGGGAGCGTTGGTATAGCAACCACGAGTAGAAAGGAAAGAGAGATAACTTTTTCAGAACCCTTGATAAGCCGCAAAAATTTCGCTCGAAGTCGGGGCTGTTATCACACACTGCGCAATGCTGCACTATCTCCTCATACGATAGCAGTGCAACCAGACATTTGAACCATACGCCCCACACACACATTCCGAGTTCCACAAATGAACCGCTTCATACCAATGGAGAAGTGCGAAGCAACGAATCCCCGAGAAGGATCACTAATGACAGTGATAAACACATGGCTGCCACTAAAACGTGAACATTACAATTCAAAAACCCATGAAAAATCTGACTCAATGTTTACCACTGTTAGAAATATGGAAGGACACGTGTTTGTGCGATTTCTGTCGAATTTCATATCACTAAAGACGAAATGCCGTTATTCAGATGTCTGGCCATTTCCCAGACCGAAAATCTCTCTCACGCATTGAAGCGGTCCAACGAAGAGCAGGGCAACGTGGTATTCCCTGGTACGAGTGTCAACACTCGACATGCATCCATCATACTGTCCGCCACTTCCTCTGGGTCGGCTCGCGGCGATGAAACACGCCCCCGTGTTTACCCTCAGCAGATGCTCGCCCCGCGGCACGTGATGCGTGGAGAGCCAGAGAAAACACGGCAGAGACAAAGAGGCCTCTACAGCGCCGACTGCTAATAGCAGTCAGTCCTGCAAATGGTGCCCACCTTGGCCGACTGGAAATCTCATTATGCCCTCGGAAGCGGTAGTGACCCCCAATTGCTATCCTGTGCAAACATAGCCTTGGGTGACATTGTGATGGAATATTTCTTTCATAAATTATTTGCAATGTGCACATCTTCTCAAACCTTTGGTAAGAATGTTGCGAAGGGGTTTTCTCCACACGACTTTATTCAAGTTTACGCCAATGACGGACGGGAATTCCACCCAATTGAAATTACACGATTTTCCAATTAAGAAATACATCACTACTGGCCCATTTTATTTACTTAATGTAGCCACAAAAACCTAATAGTAAGTAAAGTTGGTCTTGGAACACTGAAGTCGGGGAGTTTTCTTCTAGAAATTTTATAAAAGCATTGAAAACGTCATCTAACGTAGAAAATATAAACCCAAACATTCATAGAAAACGAGCATCTAAAGATATTTCCTCTAGTAGTAACTCCATACGTTCAACATTCCCCCATGAATCCTTCGATTTACATCTATCTACGCCCTGAACCGATTTCCAATTAATGGATGATACAATTGAACTCATCTAGAGATAAGTTTATATCATGATAAATTATCTCAACGTGTTTCCAAATGAAATTGCTTAAATTTATAACATACCAATGGCCAGTACCGTCCGTTAATTTAAAAAACAATTCAATAACGAAACTGAAGTACATCATACTAGTAGAGGTCTTACATCGAACTCATGTGGAGACGACTAGAAAGATAGTGAATAATTCAAACTAATTTTAGAACTGTTTGAGGACGTGAAGAAGAATCGTTAAGAAGTGAAATTTCTAAGAATCTAGTTTTGCCTTGTCCACTTTCCCATTTCCTTAGTTATTTTAACAAATAACTACACACTACAGCTCGAGAACACACTGATCAAGTGGAAACAAACATCCGTCGTCTTTAAGGCTGGGAAGTTCCTCCTAAAAGGAGGGACAAACTTAAAAGTAGGCCAGCGCCTCTATCCTCTGAACCTACGTCCGCTCTTGTACGCTGGTCATCGCTCCGAGTGAAAATTCCCTTCTGCGATTTTAGGTGAAACTATGGCAAAATGTCAGTAAGAAAGCCCACACAGCAACGACGAGTCGATCAACCAAACACATTTCTTTACCATTCATTCGCTACCATCGCGTCAAAAGCTTCTCACCAATCCCGATCGTCATTTTCAAAAGGAATATCGAACTCAGAATCCCGCACCGTCACCCATTTTTCGGAACTCCTCCGTTTCCACCACGCCCAGCGGAAATCCCCAGGACTGTTCGGAAAGTGCGTTTGACGGCTACGCAGGTCATTGGCCTTGGGGTGACGCGCACGATTCCAAGTTTTACTTTCATGAGTCGCAAGCAGATCGATGGGCTAAGACGTTATACTTCCGCCGTCAGTGCGAAACGCCCTTGTCTCGGGAGACCACCACGCAAAGATTGCCCATGGCTCCCGCCACCCCGAGCATTGTATTCGACCGAAGCCCCGAGAGAAAAGTAATCAATGAGGCAGGAGGGCAAAAATACTTTTTAAAAGTGGGACTCTCGTTATCGTCACCCCATCTCCGAAAAAAATTAAACATCCGATCGGAATGCATTATTTTTCGCCCCAATTATTGGTTTCGGTCAGCCCAACTCAGCTGATATTCACGACCGAATCCGAGTGCATTGAAAAATTTCTATCGCGGACTAACTCGGTGACTTCGAGAAAAATAATTCAATTTTTTTACATGCAGACCACACCATGCGCGGCCCTCGCTAACCCAGTGAATAACGGTCCCATTACCCTTTTCAGACGCTAACGAGGAACCCTGCCTACCGCATTCGTCCACACTCGCAATCATATCCCCGAGGTCACAATCACCCCTAATTGTAAGTGTAGCAATTTCTGTCACGGTCGAACATTTCGATTAAAATCACTGTTTATTATCCTAATATGGGGGTAGCGTACCACTCGCGGAATCTTGGCATTACTTAGCCGCCCAGTGAGTTAAAGGTATGAACGCATTGAAATCGACAAACATTTTTGTCATCGAGCAAAAGCTTCTGAAAAGTTCTCACAATATAAAAGATGGGATAGGCGCAATACGCATACTAAATAAGTTGCAGAAATTTTTACTGTAGTGAACTCGTTCATTCCCCAATTCATCCTTGCAGGAATTATTCCAAACCACATGGGATATCATTCCTTTAAATTAAATGCAGCCCTCAACTTAAAGAAATTCGACCCGAAGTTGACAAATGTTACTGATCACCGAGCATCCCTTGGACTTAAAAGCGCTTCGCTCACTCACAGAGCGATCTCTTTCCAGTAACCTAATAACATCTAACATAATCCCAGAGCAAAATCATGTTTGTGTCAAATATATAGCGCGATCGGCGTCAATGCCAATCGCCTTAACGTAATACTCCTAATAAGAAGTCCAATAATTTCGTCTGCCAAACATTGTGTTTTTGTAATGTACTATGTTTTTTAATACGTGGGTGGTCTGAAAAGTTTCCAACTCAGAAATTTCAGAAAAAACCCGCGACACTTATATTAAAAGAGCAGGAACACTAGCAAATACCCAGCTGGTTCTAATAATTTATAATTTTGAACTCTCTCGAGCAACAGAATTATCAGTTTCCTATTGTCTCACATGAAATCCATTTACAGATGGAAGCCATTCACACACCAGGGAAAAAACTCCTTTCACTAAATACCCAAACCCAGTAATAATATTTCTCTAAAAACAACCGTGTTCAGTTTTACCAGTAAGCAGACTATGCTGCATTTTGTATATTTTTAGAACGTAGCTTAGCTGATAAGATTGCCCCCAAAATACTCTTCAATTAACGAAATAGATCGTTGTGAAATTGCAAGGATGTATTCCCTTTCAGTAGTAAGAGTGAAAAGGTTCCGTACGATCACTCTTATTAGGTGTACTCATCATTCGCGTACCTCCACTGCAAAACCGTTTAAAAACAACCAGCGAACAAATTGAGATACAATTAGAACAAGAGAAAGGAAAGAGCCCAGAATTATTACGTTTCCTTCCATTGGACGCACGTTTAATTCGAAGTATTATATCTTCCTTTAGGCAATATTTTTTTTATTACTTTCGACGATTCATGATACAGAATGACAATGACATCAATTCATTAAAAGTTATTTCGACTTAACAAAATTGCTTGAATAAGTTAAGACGTGCGTAGATTATACCGCGATTGAATTCGAATGGCAACATAAATTTGGTAGGCAGTGGGATAGGCAAGTGCCGTAAGGCATCCTGGACACGCCTTAAGGTTGCGGTAGCACCTCTGCAGCAACCGAATAGCCACTCAAGAATTCCCCCAGGATGAATGGCGAAACAAATTTCCGCTTCTCGGTCAGCTTATATCCTCCGAGCGCCGGAATCTTACCGTGGATTTCCTCGTTTCGAATCGTTCTCGCACGTCAGGGCCTCTTGAATCGCCGATAAGGGGCGTGCTGCTTTCCTTTCACCTTTGTCTGACGTTCCAAGAAAATTTAATGCCGGAATATTTACGCTAATTTTTCGTCAAACACGAGGGCGAATGCTCACGTTTCAATCTCCGGCGGTTGGAGAGGACCCGGGATTTTTTTTACGACAGAAGCATACAAAAGAAGAATCCGCGGCGGTGATAACGACGCCAAGTCAATTGCAACACGCGGATTTTACCAAGTGGGCACACAAACACGCTGAACCTTAAGATGGAAAAACATGCAACGGGAGAGTTTGGAAGGGTGTGTGTGTGTGGGGGGGGGGGTGTAAGGCGACAAAAGAAAACAACGGCAACTCGGAATATTATCGCCCTCCCATATTCAACCATCAGAAACGTGAAAACTGTTTCCCCTGGCGTGACCGAATCCTCGCAAATTTATTCGCCCGCCGACGAGGAGGTTCCGTTTTCGTTTCGTTTTTTTCTGCCCCCCCGCCGCCGCTTGTGCCGAGAGGATGTGAACCCGAGCGAAAGGTCTTCCATCACGGCAACCACTCACGGTTCCGCTCCTCTCCCTTGGAAACCGGTGGAATTTTTATTTTCTCAAGAATGAGTGTTCCATTATGCCGGTACCTACGTTCCGACAATGAAAATAATATTGAAGAGCGATATTCCACAATTGGTCAAGGCCTCGCAATGGCGATTGGAGTATGGACTGCACACCGTGGATCGAAAGGAACGAATGGGAAGGGAAGCACCCTTCCTCTACCGAGGGCGCACGGCCGGAAGGCGCAGCAAAATGGAAGGAATCGGGAGGTGATGTAAATTGATCTTAATGAATTCATGTTTTCCCGTGGTGTCTGGGCCAGCATTTCTGCCATCATGATGGAAAGGAAGGATTTTGAGTAAAAAGTAGGAGCAGGTGGAAAATAAGTTCCAAATTTTATATGAATATTTTGACAAACACCAAGTATTTAATATATTTTTACCTCTAAGTAACTGGGTCACAAGCCAAATTGATGCAAAACGATACGAATCACGCCACAATATGAAAATAATTATGTATTTCTTTTTGTGAAATATCCATTGACGAGATAAGCAGACGTTACACGCTTTAAATACACGTGATTATTTTTTTTAATTATTCATACCCATTGTAGAGGCATAGTTATATGTATAGTTTAAATGTAAACAAATGTAAGATTACGAGGTTTTCGAGGAGGAGGAATACTAAGTAAAACGTCAAGATGGGAAGTCAAAAATTATTAGAGCATGTGGAACAGTTTCCTTATCTCGGAAATTTTTTTGAGCCAAGCTGTTCATAGAAGTAGGTACACGAATTACGATACGAAAAGAAATTTTCACGAGGAGGAGGGAGTTGAGTCGACGTTGTTGAGTGAGGATCTTAAGAAAAGATTAGTGAAAACTTTAACATGGAGCGTGGTTTTGCACGGTGCGGAAACATGGTGGCTGGAGCAAGATGATATAAGTAGATTGGAGACTGAAGCTTAGGTGTGGAGGATGGAGAACGTAAAATAGAAGAAAAAGAAATCAAATGAAAACGTGGTGGGGAGAAGAGAGGACTTTTGTGACAGGTCCAAAGGAGGCAAGAAAAGTGGATGCATAGTAATTTGATTGGCAATGGAGTGTTGAAAACTGGTGAAGGGGAAGACGCTAGGCAAGCGAGCTAGGGGTTGGAAGTTGGGCAGAACGGGGGGGGATTAAGTATTCAGAATTGGAGAACAGTTTTATATTGGTTGTCGGGTTCTGTATTTTTGGATAGGGCTGGGAAGTGTAACAATTATTAATTTTTCCACCAAACCTACCATAAACGGTACACTATCCATATTAATAATTGCATATATTTTTATTGCGCCATGCGCGGATGTGGTGAATACATGTAGTGAATCATTTGCATATAAAATTATGTCCCGAGGTTATCTTTACGTGTTAGTCGCCTTAATAACCAAATCGAGTGCAAAATTCACATCCCTTCCATGTGGGACATGCCCTCTTCTCTCAAAACCTGTCAATAAAAATTGAAATGCTACTCGGAATACGGCACACGAAGTGATCCTACCACTTCCAGTTAAGGCTACGTAAGCTTTGTTTTGCGTAGCCAAGAGCTAATTTGACCGCACCCAAGAGCTTTGTCGTCGTCAACATACGAGGAAAATAGCTTTTGCAAATACAGCACTACTGACCACTCGGTAGGAGTCGACGGAGACAAATGTACATTACACCACACCCTCGCAACTTCCTTCGGCCGGAAGTCGATCCTTACACAACCTTGCTTGTTCCCACATCTAGCCGACTTCTCAAAGCGACAACACGGAGCCAATTTGCGTGACGGAGAGAAATACGACAAATATGTGGACAAAATAAAGAAAAGCTAATGGGCAACACTTTTTTCCCCTGCTGCTGTTTACGATTAAGCCATTCGAGCATTTTTTTAAAGAAAATTAAGTTTTGGTGGCAGGTGCTCTCCTCCTCTGAGTAAACGCACTATTTTTTATAGACAATATTCTTAAACACGCGCTTCAATATAAGACGTAACTTAGAGGATTACAGCATGGAAATGAGAACTTCGAAAATTGATCATAGTTACCAATGTTAAAAGACTCTTTGAGAAAGGACTTAGTTCACATCAGTTGAGTAGAAACTGTTAAAACTTAATTACAGCAGGCACAAAGTATTACAATTGACAAAGTCCAAGTTAAATGAAAACACTGATGCTAAGGGGAGTGTTGATGGGCGCCAACAACGCTGAAGTCAACTACACCTCTGGGACCAGCGCAGGCAATGAAATAAACACTAAAATACTTAATGAACGAACGACCTGTGAATGTAGGATATCAGTTCCACGTACATTTCAAACTAAGAATAAGATTCAACCAAGACCCTCTAATACTAATTGCACCAATTAAATGCAAATAAACTATTTTAAGGCTACAGAAAGAACCTGGGGGAAAGGAAAACCATTAACGGCATGGCTTTAAGGAGTGATGTCGAGCAACGTCAATCAATTACGTGGAGGAAAACTGAAACAAGTTTGCCAAAATTGTACAGCAAAGCGTGAAGCAAATTATACAAATCCTGACTCTTTGAATTACTTATTATTCCCACGTTACTCGGTCAGTTTACATTTCTGCAATAGACGACCAAGGTTTTTACAGCCCAAAAGAGCAGATTCACTGAGTCCAGAATTCACGAGCGATAGTATGCAGATGGAGAGATCGACACCTCCCCTTTGAGTTCATCCCCCTTATTTTTTAATTTAAGCTATTTTAATTAAGCATCTAGGCCCGATGAGCGGACCATCATTCCCATGTTCCAAAACGTATCAATGAATGAACTATTAACTCCAAAAAATATGAAGGAAAAATCAAAGAACCTACCACAATACCACATAAGGATGTCTCGTGTGCTCACCAAATGATTTCCCAGATAGTGGCAAGTGGCCAGCCACCCCCTACCGTCTAGAATCCTGTGACCTCCTCAGGTAAACAGCGGAAGGAAGATTTCCTCCTTTCGAGGGTGGAACTTCGCCGAAATTCTATAACTGACTGCTGTGAAAAAGACAACTAAATTCCTGTTTTTCCACGAATTTCATTCTTCTGGTTATATGTGATCCCAGGATTGGGACATTAGACAAAGGAAAACAACCTCATCTTGTCTCTTGCGGATGTGAGCGATTAGCGAAGGAATTTCTACATGTTAATGGGCAGAAAGAGGGGAGCTATTTGACAACTTCAAGCTGAAGATAAAAAGGAAATATAGGGCATCCAACGCAGGGAGGCGTTCGCACCACCTAACCAAGCAGTGGTTGTCTAAATCTCTTCATTTTTTAAATTTCCTTAGCGCATTTAGTGTAGATCGAAGCCAAAGAAACCACAAATCATGGAATTAGGCTATCGCCTTAGTGACCCAAACCTCTGCACCGAAATAGCCCAAGCTAAGCCAACGCTGCGTGTGTGATGAGGAGAGAGCGGGATATTTTCCATACCCCGTCGACAGACGCTTCCCATATGGGATGGATACAATACCGCCTGGACTTGAGGAATGCTTACGCTTCTTACTACTGAAGGTTGCGGGAAGATTTGGCACGCCCGTCTCGGTGTTGTATGACGGGGAAACCGCCAGGGTGCCCACCAAACAAAAGAAAACGACCAACAATGGGAGAGGCATGCGAAATATATTTGGGACTTTTCCCTAAAGAACAGTGTCTCCTCAGTGACACGGTTTTGCCCGTGCCGAGTGTGTCCCTCAAAGCATGTGTGCCCTGACGCCCCAGAGGCCCACCGAGTTATCGATGCAGATTTTCCCAGCCGGATTTTGCAATTTACGATATTTTGCAGCTTGCTATGGTAACTAGAGTCACCATCTCGGATGATATACAAAGCTGACAATGAAGTATAATTAATCCTTAATTTTCCTTTCAACAACGGAACTAGTTTATTTATTCAACGACTTCATTGAAGATGGACAGATTTTATAGTCCCTTCTTTCACCTGACCTGTAAGCATTACAGTACATAGGAAGTATGCTGACAATGAGCGTTAACTTTGTGGCAATATCCGTGGGTAATAATTTCTTAAAGATGCGATTTCGTAAGTTCACATTCCGCTGCGTACTCATACATATTGTGACCAATGAATGGACCGTGTATGACCACAGCCTATGCGACCCACAATAAAGTTTCTCTCATAAAGGAAAGAGTATTTTTATCCCATTCCACCGGCGGAGTGAGCTGGTTTCGGGTTAGTACTTATACCATGCAATTAAAATGTTCCATACGTTTATAGGAACGACTGAAACGCGGAAATTGAAGAGGGAAAAAAACAGAAATAATTCGCGGGAAGTGGGGCCATTGGAAATTCGCAGATATCTTGCGGTCATTCCCGTCTACAGAGCCCCTTGGAGAGACATGAAACTCGCCCAGAGCCTCCTCCAAACGGAAATTATGACTAGCACACACCGCGCTGTTTAGTATTTCATCGGAAATATTTCTTAATGTTAGCTTCTGTTTATGTTTCCATAATGCAGGGTGCGGCAACGTAACTTCCTTTTTTATAACAAAAGCAAAACCCTTATACAATAGGAAGTTATGCTGTCGCACTCTGTACCACGAATAAATACAAAATTTTTAATCACTCGCAAACCTTCGCGCATTATTCCTCCGCCGGTCATCAAGACAAGGGTGGTTTGCATAAACTCTTGCGAAAAAGGACTTGACTTGCATCATGCGTAATCCCAAATATTTCGCCAGACAGACCGAGCAAAAGATCAACCCGCGTCCTTGTGGATGGCCGAGAGGGGAAGACGGAGAGAGCCGGAAATATAGTAACGAAAAAAATATTCTAGAACCGACGACCTTAATGATTAGGATCGAGTTGAGGAACTCCCGATCGAGATCCTGATATCCATCTCTCGGAATTCACATCCTATTTTTCCCTTCAACCTCCTTTGTTCGCTTCCCGGTCAGACGAGATAGAAGTTACGGGCTTGAGAAAAGCTGGCTCTTACAACTTCAGCAGGTCGGTCGTTAACACAGTAAAAAACGATCTACGTATCCGGTATCTGCAACTCTTTATGGGAAATATAACGAGTTTTTCGTAATTATTCCTCGGCAATCCTAATCTGCTAAGTCTCTATTCGTTCACAGCATCGACATTAGACATTAAGCTCTTCGGATTTAAAACTGCTTAAAGTTCACTTTCAATTTACGCCTATCCCATGCACCTAACAATATTTAATTCTTAACATTCGATTGATAATTTTGTAAAGATTTAAGTTAGAAATCATTATCACTTCTTCGTATCACATTTCATTTAACCCTACAACACGGGTCTCAAAACCTCGAAAAAAAGTTAGCCTCTGGGTAGAGTTTGGAATGAACTCACGAGGCAGTTTACTGAATAAATATTATGCATGCGGTAAACTTCTAAGTATAGATGTGCTAGGTTTATCTCAGCACTCCTGATTGTCATTCCTTCCTAAAAGTTTAACACAAAAATATTTCTGGCAACAGTGAAAAAGGCGCACGAATCAAAATGATGAATTCTTTGATACTATAGCTATCATTAATGAGAAAGTGTTTCCCCTTTGCGATGACACGAAACCTCTCCCAGTTAATAGGTAATTGAGAGAAGGAAGCATATCTTGGGCAAAATGACATTCAGAGAGGTTAATATCCCGACAAATTAGACCTCTGGACGTTTTTATGACAACGGGACATGGAAATCCACATCAATTGCCCTTGATTTATGCACTCATACGCTCCGGAGAATTTCGTTCCCCGGAAAGTCGGGAGTGCAAAGGTAAATCGATCCGCTCTGGCACATGGAGTCAAACGGGCATCCCGGCTATCAACCCGAGGAAGCGGCACGGTTAGTGGCCCTCAACGCCCGAACAAACAATCCGCCGGTTATCTCGCCGTAACGGAAGACGAAAACAACTACTGTAATATCACGTGAACAAAGAAGACGATCATGTCAACACAAACTTCAAAAATCCATATCCCCCGAGAATCAAGAGAGTAAAAAAAAACAGCACACACGGCAGTGGACCCTTGTACAGGGTCTCGGCAAAGACGCTCTCGAACAAGGGGTGCAACCATTAACCCCCAAGATAGCACTGTGTAATTTCAGTAATAATATAATAGCAATTTCAACGAGAAAAACATGAGAGCATACGTCTCACAAACCAACTACGGCAAGAAATATAGCATTGTTGCAACCTCATTGGCGTAACGTTACCGATACGACTTTTTAAATATCCTTCTATTTCATACCGGATGAAAAAATTAATTTGCACTCGCCAACAAAAATTACTTCACATCCTTCCCCGAGCAAATGGTTAACGGCGAGTTTCAACAAGGGGAGCACGGCAAGTGCCCTGGATTTCATTAGGAACGCGGATTCAACTTTTTCATATCCATACGTCCCTTCATACGCCAACGCTCAAATAAACATCGAAATAATTCCGTGAAGATCCGTTACGGAAGTCGCACATGAAAGATGCCCCCAATATGGGTGTTGAAACTTCCGAGTCAAAGTAATCCCGCAAAAAAAAAACAAATTGATCGAATTTCATAGCGAGAAAACCTTTTGTTTTAGTAGATTAATGAAAAGCGGCAAACACGAGCTCAAACAAATAGCGAGACTACTATTCCGGGAGAAAGCACTTTCTATCCTTTTGCAGCTGATAGGAGGTCGTTAGCACAAGGATATTCTTTCCGCGGGTGGTAAACCCTCAATATGCGAAAGGCACTGAAGAAGAAACAGTGAACATTGCACCCCCACCCCGTGCCGGAACATAGCGCGTAAAGGATAAACGTCCGAGACTATAATTAATAAACAGACCCCCATTGTCTTCTGAAAAGTACACCAGACGACGCTCTCGAAGTCGAGACGAAATCGCAAAAGAGAAGTTGCACACCGCACTCACCTTAATCTTCGTCGCTAAGGTCTTGGAGCCATCCTTTGCGGGAATGTCGAAGTAGCTGACCGCCAGAAGGTTGCAAATCCCCGTCATTTTCGTATCGTCGAAGGAAAACTATAGCTTCGCACGTGTACCGCGGTGTAGGGAGAAGGGCGGCTAAATATTTATTTCTTTACGAATATAGAGAGACCACGTATGGTGAATGAATATCGAGAGAGCAAGAAAAAATAATTAGAGAGAGAGAGAAAAGAGAGATTTCGAGGGCGGTGGTTCTCTTTCTCTCGCGCGCGCACAACCCGAAGAGGCGAGTCCAGTAGACGGGGAGGAGGATTCGGGGGCGTCGGAGAGACGCCTGACGTCGGGCGGCGGCGGATTCGGGAAGGGATCCCTCGCTCGCTCGACTGCGATCGCGCTCTCTCGCACTGGACTACGACGCGCGCGCGGAGGAGGAGCAGCCGTCCGCTGACTCGGTCGCCCCGAAACACTGCCTGCGAGCCTCCGCGGGCGGGCGCCCTTATTCGACGATAGCACACAGACACACGCGTTGCAAGGGAGTCGGGAGAGCCAGGGGAGAGAGGGAGGTCGGGGGTTGGGCGGCGAGGGAGGGCGAAAGGGCTGGAGGGAGGGAACGGGGTTGGCGGGGTGGCGGACGGGTTGCGTGGTAGGGAAATGAGGTGGGAGAGTGCAAGATGGAGAAGATACGGAGAGCCGGAGTGGGGGTGTGGGGGGACTGGTGAAAGGGGGTGTGCGGGGGTGGGGAGATCAGGAGGGGGGGCAGCACTGCGTGGGTGGGAGAGAGGAGGGGAGGATTGGGGAAGGAGGGTGGAAACGTGAGGGAGAGAGCGAGTGGGGAGGAGGAGGGGGGGGGGTCACGAGGGGTGGAAAAAGCGTAGGAGAGATTGCATAGGAAACGAGCGAGAGGGAGCGTGTTGGAAATCCACTTTCGCGTAGTAATATTCATTTCAAAAAGTGGGCAGAAGGGAATACCACTTAATGCTTTTACCCGACAACTATGCCACCAGGTGACTACCCTCATCCGGCACCATCTTGCATTGATGGTATATGCACGGCATTAAATATGCCCAAAGGAAATAAACACCTCGTCTTAAGATTTATTCCGAACGCGAAATATATATCAGGGAAAAGGTGGAAGTACAACGGAAATGGACTAGGAAAACTCCTGATTATAATGGAGCTCGAACAAAGAACCTTGTAATTTTGGTTCGAAAAGTCTACAACAATGCAATTCTGCCAATCGTTTCACAGTGAGGGCAGGAGAAACATACGGGAAGAAAGAGGGACAACACGATCGCATATATTAAATCACCTCAGAAGAGCATTTCGTTTATTATTCTGCAGTAATAACTAGTTTTATGTAGCATTAACTTTATTCAAAAATGAGGCATTGGCGAAACACGAATTACTTTACTTTTTGTTGTCATGAGACTAAAAAAATGAGACAACATGAATGAAGCCAGGCGAGGATTCATAGCATCCGTTTGCAAACAATTGATATAAATATATTGAGGCGAATAATCTTTATTACATATCTGAAACGTTTATACTAGGATATATTTTACAGGTATTTTATAAAAAGGATAATAATAATTATTATTATTGATAATCTAACGGTTAAGGTAGGCTTTGCATGGTGTATTTGCATGCATAGAAGCTACCTAACGGCACAGGGACGATCCTAACGAAACAAAAACCAACATACAACATTACAATAAGTCCCTCTTCAATTCTGCATACTTCCTCTCTCCATTCCGTCCATCATCCCTATTCTATACCTGCCCCTTCCTCGCTTGCCTAACGTTCTCCCCTCTATCGATACGTTTGTTTTCCTTTCAGTACATTCTATCTTTTATATCCTTCTCCAAATCCACATTTAAAAGGCCTCGAATCTATGCCTATCCTCTTGCCTCAATGACCATGTGTCCGCACGGCACAAAACCACGCTTCATACAAAAGTTTTGACGAGCCGTTTCTTAACATTCTTACTCAACGTCCAATTTCGCAATATGTTTCTCAATTTTCTGTAAAATGCGTTTTCGGGGCACGTGCACCACTGATGATTGAATTGAATAAATGTTTAGCTATCTGTGATTTTGTGGATAATTTCGATTTAGTTTTTAATTTATCTAGAAAATGAGGCAAAATTAATCAAACTTATTACATCTTTCTATAAAACAAAATGTTTTAATCTAGTACCAGTGGACATTTTCCATTCCTTTCTCTATTTACTAAGAAAATGAGGCAATTATATCTCACCATTTTTATACGATAACAATGAATTTTCTTCTATTATTTGCATGCGATTCCTAAAATTATTTATGAGCGCGCACCTCAACTTCCAAAAAAAGAATAAAGGAGGAGATCGTTTACAAAACAAAACAATTCCCTGCTGAAATGAGTTATTCTATCTTTTCTTGGTGGCATTAAAAGCAGAAATCATAGATCACTTTATACTTAAAGCCCCTAGCTCAAGCCCCCACGAAATTCTTTCGAACAATAGAAAGTAGAAAAAAAGAACATGAATGAAAATGATTAATAAATTTGGTACAACCACAGAGTAAGTCTAGCACGAAAACATACTGGGAGAGGAATTTGTGAAAGAACGTGAAACAAAATACTGCAATTCAAAAAACTTGTAGAATACCGCATGCAGTCATGAAAATGCTGATAGGAACAGCAGTAAGATACGCGGAAAAACTATTACATTTGGCGGTAAGTTGAGACCGACGTCACACCGACCATTTTCAATTTTTTTTTGACAAATTTACTGCAATTATCTCTCTTTCGTTTTCCCTTACACAACCTCATTATAAATCCTGAAAAAATTAGGTGTACGATCACTCACTATTTGGAGAAAAAATGTGATGGCGCCATAAATATCCTTGACATTTTCAAATTACGGAACAGAGTAAAGGAATGTTCAATAAGGGTTAAAGGCAGGAGATGAAAAGGCTAAAGGGGTGGACGGTAAGGCAGGGTTGAGAGTAAAGGGGACCTGACTATAAGTTCCTTTTTGACGGGATGTCCACTTAAGCTTGATGGGGAAGCGAGCGAACGAAAATTACCCAGACGAAGTAATCAATGACGTGTACATAAAAAGGCTCGCAAAATAAATTATAAAAGATATAAAAAAAAACTTCCATCCTCTCCCTCCTCGACAGCACCTACTGCAACACCACGAGCACCCCTTAATGCAACATCAATTAAACTACAGGAAGTGGGTCAAGGCTGAGAGATCTTTCATGGCTGGCTGAGATGGTGGCCTAGAGTTACTTACCTAAATCGATGTTTATCGCTAGAGTATAAAACATCATCTGGGGATATCTTTCACGTTTCCGGGCGCATGGCAATTGAGAAAAGGGATTTTGACAGCCGTTGTATTTTTTTCTTCGAGAAGAAAAAAACACGGACGATTAGAATTTTTTTAAACTAAGAAGTAACAACTGCACGCAGTTCTATTTTGCGTTCGACTAAGAGTAAATGGGGCGGCAGAGTGAGGAAGAAAGTGACGGCAAGACAGGATGCCCGATGGAAGAGGAGCTGTTCAGTGAACGCGGCACTTAAGATGACATAACCGGAATTGAAAGGAGACGTGAAATGTATCGATCAGCTCACTCACACATTAGCTGTAAGGTGTGGGTTTACAGAGCTGGAGAAAACGTCGATAAAAAAAGAAAATTCATCCACATTATCCAGCAAAAGCCCTTTTCAATGCTACTTAAAATAATCCAACTTAGTTACGCAATGTTTTTACCGCAGTTAACTAATCTTAATCTCAACAATTTTTTGACAACGGCCATAACATTCCACTAAACCTATCTCTCCACGAATGGTTAAAGTATTTGTCGACCACGGGACTTTTTAAGCCGGGAAAATAAAGTGAAAAGCGGCACGGAAAAGGAAAATATCAAAAAAACGAATGCATTATTCAAGAACTGCAAGTAGTCAGACCGTATTTAAATACCTGTGAATGAAGAATAATGTTGTTACGAGCATGTAGCGTGCCCTCCCAAACGACCAAGTTTCATGCAAAAAAAAAACCTGACGCAAGGAGCGCAATCCTCGCAGGTTTCCAGAATTACTGCTGCTTTCCCCTAGAGGAGTAACAATGAAAATTCAACCTTCTACCATTTAATGAGCCAGGGGTGAAAAATTAAAGGTGTGCTTCCATTTTCTACCCCAACTTCTGCCCTAATGAGCCGCACGCGCCCTTACGGCATTAAAGAAAAAGAGAGAGAGGGGGAGTAACCCCAAAGTTTCGACCCTCGACCGACGTCAAAAAGCTGAGCCAACACAATTTCATGGTTATTTATTATTTATGAGAAAAAATGAACATGATACACAAGCCAATTTTCACTTACAACCTTACTCTGTGCTTATGATGACGTTGAAAATACATGGCCTGGAGTCTCGAGCAGCAGATACGTGTTGATAGAACACGTCTTCTGCGTTGTTTGACATTTATTCCGCTTATTTTGGATTGGTTGAATTGATATCGAAATACGTTAATTAAGGAGTACCCCATTCTAACCCACCCCAAGGACGCTCGTGACTCGGGGGGACAACAAAGATACTCGATAGGAAGAACGTTATGCTTCCATGAAATATGAGTAATATACAGGAAGACCTTATTTCAAAATTAATTAACTACATCATCTTCGAAGATGATGTAGTTTACATCGAAACCGGTCGAATTAAAAATTTTATTTTGTGGAAAATTGCCAATTTTAATTAATCATGATATTCCACCATGTCACGCCTGAAACGTCCATTCTTATTTCAAAAGGCTATTAAATGCCGCCTTACAGTCGATTTAGAAAATCTTGCTTACTATATTCGTCAAAAGAGTGCACGTCAAAGAGTGAACATTCAGAAACAAGTGCATTACAATAATCACCACTCGTTTATATTTATTGCAAAATAATTTAAACCATATTTTCGACGGAATTTCGAGGACTCGTAAATTGACATGTAGATTCCATGACTGAGTCACTGATTTCACAGCGAGTATCGCAATGCTTGACAAGTAGAATACAGAGGGCCGATTGCAAGAGGAACGTGTTTTGGAGGATAAAATACCAAGCTAAACGGCATTTTTTGCGCAACTTTATTCACGATTTTGAGCCAATGTTACATTATAACAGCACGACTCAGGCGGGTCGATTATAAATTTGTCCCTACTAAAATACACGAAGTATTCAACGTCCGAATCGCGTTCGATTTCCGTCGAGAGCCTCTATAGCGTGCCGAGAGAAATCATCTCTCGGGCCAAATATTTGCAAAATCCAGATATAGACGAAGGTATTGGAGGAGGATAGAGAGCGTGGGAAGATGAAGGCAGCGAAGGGGAGGGAGTCGCGGGGGTAGGGGAGAGAAAGTGATAATGGCGCACGAGGATGAGGGGGGTGGAGACGAGAACAAGAATTGCAAAGCAATGAAATGAAGCTATTGCGGAAGCGAGGGTGGCGGGTCGAGAGAAGTGATGGGGAACAGGCGCGGAAAAGTGGATGGATGGATGGAAGGAAGGGTCGAGCAGGGACAAGTGGGGACCAGCTGATCACGTCTTGGTAACACGAAACGCGAACGGATTACTCGCTAGTTCCACCACCGAACGAACGCCTCCGTACATTCACAGGAGAGCTGACTTCGTTCGATAAGCTGTGAACGTTCATCCCTCAGCTCAAAACAAAAAAAAGTCATTCATTTAAATTCCCGAAATTCCGATGATCCTACTTCATCAATAACTACGGCAAAAACTGAAGGATTAGTAACTTTGAAACTATTAATTAATGAAAACAGATATGAACAATAACGAAAATTAAGCAGCAATTTTCAGTCCGACATGTACTGTCGTGCTACATAAGCCTATAAACACAATTATAGCGACACATGTCAAAAAGGTAAGATAATAAGCTCCACGATACGGGAACCTTGCAAGGGTACCTTCAGGAAATAAAATTTATTTTCTTCCGAGCAAATCATTAGTGAAAGCTATCTAGATGACTGAGGAAAGTGAATGGAATTCCGTAGAGCTTTCCTCATGTGATGAAGTGAGAAAACATGCTGGGCTCATCCTCACTACACTACTTACACGCCTCAACGTCACTTCCCTGTCAATGTCCGTCTCTATCTGTGAATATACCTCGTCGCGCGCCAAAATTCGCAACATACGGCCAGATAAGAATTCATTCACTTAATGCCTTTAACTGCTGAGGTGTAAAAATTACACATTCACTCGTAAGAGAGTGGCGATGAGTGAAAGAACGGCCCTGCCCTTCTAGCTAAAACAAAACTAATTGTCAATACCTAATTCTAGTATCTTTCTGCCACGAAATAGAGGAGTGGTACCATTACCAAAACATTCATTCAACTGGATTTGAAATATAACTATGCCTCTTCATCAATTTAACCACCATACATTGGAAGGCGTTCCGAGAAATACAGCGACATGCTTCACCGAATCTACTTCGTAAAAATTCATTTGTGAAGGTAACGAAAGCGTAAGTTCCACGAATACCGAAATTTTTATCCTATAACATATTTAGAATTTCTCAACTAGCTTACTAAAAATTTATAACATAAAAGCAAACGTATTATATATTAATGTCTGCAATTAAAACCGAGGTTCTCAATAATTTGGCAAACAACACAGTTTCTCGAGATGAAATAAGATCAGCTTGGTATCCACGAATTTCTGCCAATCACGATAAAATGGAAGTTGATTTATTTTAAAACACGGGATATTGGTTTTAATTGGTTAACATATTAAGCATTAGACTTAACTGCATCGAGAATAGAAAATTAATGCCACGTTCAACCGGGAAAATTAATTGTCAACCAGCATTTCAAGTCACACTGTCTCGTATGCGTAGGCGTTAAAAATTATCGGAGATGGATAAAGAGATGGAAGAACGTACGGGGGGTTGAAAATCGAAAAGGATGGATCGTAATGGTTGCCCATGGAGGAAGGAGGGCGGATACCCTGAAATTCAAGGCTGAACACCACCACGAAGTGTGTTGAGCCATCTATATTCCTCCTCATAGGAACGTCTTTTGAGTGCTTCCTTATGTCATTTTAACATCAGAAAACACTTAAAACATGGCAGGGAGGAGGGGACATTTCGTACCCCATGTAAGCTACTGCGAGGTGAACCAAGATATTGATGGACGAGCAACGTTAGTGTAAGAACTAGCGGGAAATCTCCAGGGTAACGCAACATTTTGGAAAATATATACTTCGGGAACTTATTACAAAATATGCGCACAGAAAAAACTTCAATATTTCAGGGAAGCTCTTGGATACTTTTTTCGCCATATTTTTCCGAAATAATTAATTAGCCCAGACGAAGAAAAACTCTCCTGAGTCTTCAACTGTTCGGTTATGATAAGGCATTCAAGTTTATAGTTTTAAAATATATTTCAATTTAATCTATCAAAATTGCCACTTCGGTGGATAGACACTCGGGAAGCATGAAACTCTCAATATCAAAACAACTAAAAGTTAACACAAACACTTGGGACGAAACAAAAGCAGACCTCTTTCAGTTTATAACTACAGCGGTAACGTCCTCGAAAAACACTGAGGTTACTCATTTTAGAATATTCCTAATAACACACATACCATTACTTACGACTGCATATAATTACAACAGCTCGCAAGACTTTTTTAGCTTTAAAACGGGGGAAGAGATTATTTAAGTCCAAGAGGCCAACCATGACCGAGAAAAGAGTTTCGTTCAGCTGCCACATCCCGTTTCCAGTTGTTATAAGAAACGACATTTAAGTATAGTTCTCTGCGCGGCCCGCTCGTCTAATCGGGGACCTCAGCCTATCCTATCTTCTTGTAAATCCAACCTGCCACGGCCGCTTCCGAAGGACTCATTAAGTTCTTGGACCGGCTTCAGGAGAGTCCCACGGCCATCAGACCACTCGAAATCCCTCTGCTGTAAAACATTTTACCGTTAAGCCGAATTTATTCTCGCTTACGTAGTAAAATATCAATTTTAAAATCAATCCTTAATGCAAACATTTCAGGACAATTGAGAAAAACGTCCGATTTACAGGAATTGCCCTTTCCTTGTTTCCATGTAGCATCCATAGTCCGATTCGAATTCGCTGTTAATCCAGGGTCATCTGAACGAATCACTCCAGTATTGAGCTCCGGGTGGACGAGAGATAGTCGCAAAAATGTCTTGAATGATAAACGTATTACACGCCTTTAATACCAAAAGATTTCGAAAACGCGGGAGTCACGCTCCCTCGGACTCAGCCCCCCGTGCCTACTACAGTTACCAGGGGGGGGGGGGCGAAATTTGTGCCGACAACCTTTCCAATGAGCCACGTAAAAACCCCACACATCACGATAAGGACGCTAACCCCTAAATAAATATATTTCCTAGCCTCCACACACGCAGGCGTGGTACCAGCCACCAATTGGTTCGCCGCCCTGCTTTCCATTCACCTGCATCACCCCGTTTTCCGACGGAATTAAACTATTTGTGCAGGCGAATTCCCTCTTTCCCTCCATGCCATTTTGCATAAGTGCGTCCCAACGCTAAGGAAGACTTTTTTTCAAAATTTTACGGAAAAAGCCATGGAGCTAAAGGGAAAACAGATACCAAAAGTGGAGTTGAAATTCATCATTAGTGACGATCGAGATGGTGGAATTGAATTCCGTCCTGAAGAGCTTGCATCTCTATACTTCGTAAAAAAAATCCATTTGAAAAAACGCCTAATGATTAAAAACATGTCTCGGTCCAATTTTTGTGCGTGGAATAATAAATTCATTTACAAGAACTTTCGTCAAAGTATGCTGCATTCATTAACAATAGTAACCACGATATGCTATTACTCACTACTGATTAATGATAGCAGAGGGCATGTGACTGATAAACATAAACGTCTTCCCGACAGCAGATGTAGAACTAGCGTTTCACACGAAGCTGACTTCGTTCCTCAGTCGGGAGAGACAAAAAAGTGAACAACTGCTGACTAATTTAAATTATTCTATGAATATTCCAAAATGAAATATCATGATTTAATTATGGGATAAATACCCCTCATTCATGCTTACAGAAATCATATTTATACACTAATACGCAGAAATTGTTTATTACACATGAAAGAAATTGAAAACGCCTAATACCCCTTAGATAATACAACAATCTTCGATAATTCCCTGGAGATCTTTCAGAAGCACTTTCAGAAATCAATCTAATTTGATTCCCTGGGTAAAATGGGCATGGCTCCCACACTCGTTTGAAAAACTGGTGCCGCTGCTCTCTCTCCAGCTTGAGCTCTCCCGGGTCCCCCGTGGGTTTCCAAAGAATTGTGAAATAATTTGCATCTCGATATTCGTTGGAAGCGATGCCATTGCAACTAGAGACTCGTGATCATGAATCCCCCGGTTCGGTACCGACAGCTCCAAATGCCACGGAGAGGGCGAAGGCGTCGATGCAGCAACGTACTGTAAATGCACACCTCTCCCGGGCCTTTCCCTTTCGTTGCCGGCAAGTGAGAGCTTTCTTTCTCACCAGAGTGCACCACGCACAAGCAGAGGGAGGTGAGAGAGGGAGGAGGGGGGGAAGGTGCGGCGAGCGAATCGCGTTCGACGGCACACGAACCCTTTCACATCGAAAAAGCGAAACAAATGCGCCCGGAGCGAGAGCAGGTGGCCTCTCGAAATCATGCCAAGGAGGAAAAAGGTCATTCTCCTCCACGAGGGCAGGCCAACAACGCTTGTGCGGCAGAAGCCGGAACAACGGTAACACACCGCATGACACAAACCAGTCCGTTATTACCTACACCGCCTCTCCGTATTACCTTCCGAGTTAATGGTTCCAGTTACGGTAATGGCATGGAATCGCACTTGCTCGAGTTTCGCTAGGATGGACGCTCAGCTCGTCCTTTTGTTCACCCGCGCACCTAGTGGGCCGAGTGTGTCTCCATGACTTAATTTTATATTAATGAAAATGAACAAACAGTGCCTGCGCGCCTCCTCGACACGAAAATCCATTCAGAGTAGAGGGCACACGAGCCCAGAAAATCTTCGCTCCATCCTAAGGGACGTTAAAACTGTTTTAATACTGTCCTATTCAGAAAGGTTTTAGTGGTTACTTAGAACTACTCGTGGGTTAGCGTGCTAAACGAGGAATTAGATAAAGATAAAATAAAATCCGTAACTCACGTGAAATTTACGAAAAAATTCCTAGTGTTACAGGGTTCCTAGATCCGCCCTAAGATGGGTTCCACTTAAATCACAGTTATGGCAAGCCAGACAAAAAAGTACAGGGTGCTAGAGAGAACATTCAACAATGAGAAAAAGATAAAGGTTCGTGATTTTTTTACAAACACGTATGTACTTTTTTTACAAAATCTCTCATATCAACAGACTTGATAAAATAAGGCAAATGAGACTTCCGTATTTAAAGGTAGGTATAAATCCTCGTTTTTGTCACCCTATTCGCAATTAAGCAAAATTAAGTCAAGCACCACAGTATATTTCTTGGAAATACCTTTTAGTCATAATGTACGTTCTTCTCTTTACGAACAGTTCATTTAAAAAATGAGTTCCTTTAATTAAATGCGTTATCAAAGGTTGGACTTCCAACACCTCGTCAGGAGTCAATGTGAAGACTTTCGGCTACGCTGGAAGAAGTAAAATGAATATGCACATATAATCAATACGACTATCAGAATAGTTTCCCACCATACTTCAAGGTCTCAGGCGACACCTAATGAAACGTATTAATCATTTTAGAAATGAAAATATTTTCGTGGTCGATTACAAACTTATCAATCGACCTTTGACATCACCATCGTCAAAACCTATCTCGAGAGTTACGGAAAAAATGTAAACCCAGGTCAATTAATAAAGTTAATTGGACCATTCAATTACATTTCTATTTTGAAAAGAGAAGAGACTATCACTCAATTCGAAATTGCCCGTTCGCGACTGAACGAACTGGCAAAAAGCCACTCGCGGAATTCCATGCCAGTGAAACACAAGCCGTTTTAGAAGAAGATTTTCGAATCAGTCCTCATTCGATTCCCATCACGGGCACCAAAACGGAAACAAATGGTGCCCCGATCCGTGAGACATCTAGTGACAGGCGGATACTTCTAAACGGTGGCTAGACGTACTCCCATCGCGTCCGGGAGAAAATTCAATTCTGCCCAGGTGGGTCAGCCCACGTGCTTCCTTCCTCCGCAATCAAGATTGACTCAAGTCATTGCAAGTTTTAACACGCTCCGCGATGCGATATTTGTCCAGCTGTGAGGTCTCTGGAGGGACTTACAGGGAGAATCTTAAAACCCAACGGCGAACTTAGCAGACTGAACCGAAACAAATGCCGGTTAGTAAATGAGAAACCTAATCGCTGATATAACAAGAACAATAATTTAATGAAAATCACAGCGCGATGAATGATTTGACAAAATGGAAATTAATCTAGGAGAGCTAAATAGGTAGACAAATATGTTCACTCCGCGAGTTTGAAGGACAAATTTTCTACGACTTCCGACTGTCGATGTTCGGTGGGAAAAGAATAATTCTCAGGTAATCAGTAAAAAAAAAGAATATGCCCTACATAACTTGACCATATTAAGAACAAAGAATCGGGAAGAAATAACCAAAACAGAATTGGAAGCTAAGTCTAATGTTATTCATGATGATGATGATAATAATAATAAATCGCCTTTATTCGGGCGATACTGACAGACTGATACAGTCCGTCCCTTCTTCCATCCCCATGATATGATAAATTTTCAGCGTCACTACCTAAACTAAATGGCATTTCCTTGATTTTTAAGGGTCAATATATTCGATTACAATTTCCAGATAAGGATGACAACCAGTTGTTATGGGTAATTAGTCAGAACTACACGGGAGAGCGAGTGTCTCCGCTGATGACGCAATAACAGTTAAGCCCACCTGTTCGAAAAGAGTAAAGGTTGCACAAGACTATAAAACGAGGCAAAAGGACGATAAGACAGAAAAATACGAATTCCTTCAACGGTGAAATAAATAGAGCAACACATGCGTATGACAATGGGAGGCCATGTTAAGACGACAAACCCGAAAGCCTACAACCAATAGTTCACCGAATCACACGCTTAATTCAATCACCCTTCCACACGCCCTACCAGCCCCCGACCAAGTCATGATATGTTTCATTCCAGAAAAGATCGATCTCTCCGTACTCGCCATGAGAGTCGAAGAGCACGCGTTCAGCGGAAGCCCTTGACGCAAGCCGACTCCACCGGTTCCCACACCTGCCGACCGATACGAAACACACCACGCACGCGGTGCATGCACCCGAGACGTCTCCCATTCAATCGCTAGGGATTCCCTCCGCCCCTCCCACCTTAGCCCGGCGCGCGCTGCTCCAGATCACGTGAAGACATAATACGTTAACATTATGGGTGCACGGCATTGTGGGGGAGGGGAGGAGGGGGGGGGGGGGAAGGGAGAGAGAAAAGTGGAGGGGGAGAAGGAGTGCGAGTGGGTGGAAGTAACGGGGGTGATGGAAAATCACGACGGACGACCGGGAGGAATTTCAGATTGGGCGCTCGCCATGGGTTCGCGGAATGAGGGAGAGGGTCAAAACGGCCTCTTCGCAAAAACGTGACTTAGCAAGCGAATCGCTTAATTACGCGAGCGCCTGCGAGCGAAATAGAGGGAAAGAGAGGCGGGAGCAGTAGCATTTTGATATTTTGAGGTCCACCTCCACAGAGGAGCATTGTTTCACTCAAAATGGAGATCACTACCTGATGAGGTAATTCCCATTTGCCGAATTAGTAAATTTACGGCGTTCCTGAGACGTATTCATTTAGAGAAACGTATTTGCAGTTCAATGCTGCAGAATTTCATCAATTTTATCAGAAAAATTGCCCTGTTAACTGTCGGAACATTTTCTTCCATCAAGTCGGCAATACACAAATTTGAATTAAGAATTCATCTGTACAATACGAGAATTGCAACACAAAAGTAATCCAAGTTAAACTTGGTACTTTTTCGAGTATATGTCAAGCTACATGAAACAGCAGTTTTTTTAGTAGACGGTATGGAAAATAGATTACCAATAACACTTCGCCTAGCCATAATTATTTAATCAGTGCAATGAAAAAAGGCAACAGGTACGAGTATTTAGTGATTTTAGTGATTAATTTTTCAATCATATTCTGAAGAGAAGTTAAATTTCCGTCAGGGCAACCAAATATTTTCATGGTGACAAGGGCATGCTTTGAGGGAAAATTAATCAAATGCAAGACGGAAAAACTAACCTATTGTCGTATATAGAACAAGCATGGAATAATAGCACTTACTGCAGTGCCCCATAGATATCACTGCACCAAAGAGATGATTGAGAGAAACAATTTACGTCTATAAAACACTTATGGAATGGGCTTCGAAAATGACGCCAATTTAGCCTCAGGGGCTCTCTAAATGACACCCTTGAAAGCGGTTTGGTTCCCAGAAATTTGAAGGAAAATGCTATGTAGCAAAAGTGAAGGTCGGCTGGATGGAAGTCGACCCCAAGGCACATGAGGGAAGGAAGATGGTAAGCGGCGAAAAGACTGAGGAAAGTACGTAAACTGCATTCACCGAATTCAGGCTTTCACTCACAATTTCACGTAACACTTTTTTCAATCGACGAATTTATCCATTTTTCCTTGCTAACACTTCCCGTTGCTCTATGTAAAACTAAAAATTGTTCATATTTCGAAGGCCATCTTCGCTTTTAGTCTATCGGTTTAATTAATTTCTCACATCTTACTTTCGACATGTTCAGCAAGTTTGAAGGGTTGTGTAGATATTTATCCTAACCACCTCAGTATTCAACCCGAGGGCTGGTCTGATAGCTGAGATACTAAATGGGTAGAGCTCGCCCCATACGGTATGCGAAATTCACATATCAGGGTAGGGTGGCCAGGTGGATCTGCTAACCGAAAAATCACACAGCTACGCTGAATCTAAGTGTGGTGAGATCCGTCAACCAGAATTGGGAAAAAAGGTGGGGGACGTGTGAATGCATGATTGAGGAAGATACGGCAATACACAAGAGTCCTTTATTGCCCAGTTTATGCCGAGGAAAGACGCGAACTGGAATCCTTGGATACTTGCATTACGTCCAACAAATTGTGATATCTACATGAGGAACTGATTAGGAAAATATTGGATAGATTTTGTCAGCAAAAGATAAAGTAAGAACGGGGAGAGCGACGGAAAGGAATGGCATGTAACCCATTTTGTATTTTGTAACAATTAACGAAATTGTAATGGGAGTTTAAAAATAAAGCACCCCAAAAATTTAAATATAAACAATAAATTGCCCGATTCTAATCGAACGGGCCAAATTATTATTATTGTTATTAACCTGAATTGAACCGACACTCCGGGCTACTAGTAGCCCAGCGCTCTACTCACTGGACTACTACGCCCCACGAAAGAGAAATAATTTACATGATTGAATATTTTTTCAAGGAATGTAATAAAACATTATTTATGCAAGAGACCAAAGCAATTTGAACTGAAAATCCCTTCTTTAAGTAAACACCTCGAAAATCGTTTATTCACGTATATATGTATATACGTTCTGGCACGAGAATAATTTCGTAACTCCGCGGGAAAGGCATTTCCTTTCACTGGAGGAGGTGGTGCTGTGGACTCGAGAGACCTGGGATCGAGGGAGGCAGAAGGGATCGAGGAGGGGCGTAATAGACTCGGCAGGTCATGAGGAACAGGAGTGGAGAGTAGGTGAACGGGGGGTGGCTGGGGGTGTTCCGTACTACCATCGCGTGCGACAATCGCAACTCTCCCCTCCGTCAGCTAAAAGATTTCATCCCACGCGGAAACATTGTTCGCGGGCGCCGCCGCATTCAGCCCGAGGAGGGAAAGGCTGTGAGGGGGTGGGAGGGGTGAGAAGGTGGGAAGGGTTGGCAGGCGGTTCAGGGAGAGGTTGCACCGCGTTGCATGGCAACAGGCGTGGGGGAAGGAAGGCATCCTGCGGTTCGCGCTTCCGTATGGAATAGAGTTCGACGGGAAAAATGAAAGGAAAGCCAAGGCAAAGGTGGGGAGAGGAGGATGTGGTGGCGTCGGTGGACGGAGCACGGTTGGGCGTGGAGAGGAGAGAGGGGGCAAGACGAGGAGTCTTATGGGCGGGAGGGGAGAACAATCGGGAACCCGGCGTCCAAGGAGTGCGAGAGCGATGCCGATGGAAATGATTTACGGTCCCAAAACAACCGAGACTAATGTTACATGAACGCACCTCTTATTACCATAAGACTGTGAAGGGAGAATGGAGAAAAGGCCGCCAAGGTTATACTGTAAGAGGAAATATCAGCGGAATGGGGATTATACTTAATAAATTCACGGGGATATTGTAGGAGGTATTGTAGTAAATTTTTGAGAGCATGAAAAAAAGTAGCACGCGACCCAATTGCTGAAATAATTTTTTCGATTCCAACATTTATTTTTAAAATATTGATTCCATAGCAGCAGCGGGTTTGTCGTAGCTAGGCTTCGGGTATCCGACTCTGCAGTGCTTTAAGCGGATTCAATCTCTTCAAGGAAAACTTGAATTAATTATTACGTCCAACCAAAATAATGTGATGACGCCAATAGAAACGATTCCGCCATTTCGAGAAAATAACTTTGCAATCACGATAATCCCTGGTTTGGAGTCACCCCAAAGAATTAATTAACAAAAAACATTAAAATTAATAAATTAAGACTAAGTGGAATGCATTAGTGAAGATCTTCATATTTAACTAATCTATAACCCCTGAAAGCCTTCCGCTTTTAGTTGCTGTTTTTATTGTATCACACAATCGCATATACACACAAAATCATTCAATTCTGACATAATCCCTAATTAAAATAGGGGGTTGCTAAGAGACGAGCTTGGGAACAGACGTGGAGACGGTGCTGGAAGAGACGATGTGAGGGCCGAGACGGACACAATGAAGGCAATGGGTGATGGGGGTTGGGGGAGGGCAGAATGGGAACTTTTAAGGGTGTGACTGCGAGTAATTAAGTTTAATGGGCCCTGAGGGAAAAATATAAAGACAGCGGGTGAAGGCCGCGGGGAAAAGGGCGACGGTGGCGGCCCGATTGGGGGGGGGAGTGTTGCGACGGCACGGAATGGAAGTGATGGCTGGGTGGACGGACACAATGGAGGAAACGCATTATCTTTTTACTTCGAGACACTGAACTAGGAATGGGCACTCGAAGAATATTTTTAAAGACTCTACGTCGTATTCAAATAATTTCCAAAGGCGTGAACACACAAGGGTCTATTGACTATTTGGAAAAGCAAAACGAGAAAGCGTTCAAAACCCTAGAAAGCCCAACGTGCTTTGCATGCGATCCACCTTATTACAAGCTTAAGGAAATCGCTTATGTGAATAGCCCGATGCCGAAGAACTACTGCGCGGTTTTACAGTGCTGAAAAAAACCGGACGTGGAAACTCTTTAAAACCACATATTCCGCTAGTATATGTTTGTTACGACCCACGAATATTTGTTTATGAGTTTTTATGACACTCCGCCGACTAAGGTCATATTGCACGGTAAACTCAAACGTTGAAAGCTCATTTAATGTCGACATGGCGCCCGTACGTGATTCTAATCCACGACCTTCGGGTTAGGGAGAGCGATACCCACCGAACTTCCGAGGACTGGCAGCCCTATGAATTATACTTTAAATTGAAGTACAAGATGTTCCATGCATAGGAACTACGCTCAAAACTATTTACCATGCAGATAAATTATTTGAATGTCATCGCTATGCAATGAAGGTGTGCTCTCTGATGGAGACGAGTGGGTTCACGCGGTAGAAGGATTGCCGGAAGAGAAAGGATAATACTACGGGTCACAATGGAAAATGCGACAGATATACTCGTACGTATCTCATGGTTCTTATGGCATCCTAAATAGGTAGTGACGTACAAAGACCTAGGAATAAATCCTTGCATATACGTAAATACCAAATTGCAAGAAATACTTAACTTGAACACAATCAAGAACATAACGGAAGCGGGAGACAAATGTCTTATAGCATTGCCGAGAACAGCATCGAGAGAGAACTGTGGTTTGTAGTCATACAATGAAAATTATTAAGCGTTAATCTTTACCACTAGTAATACATACATAAACCTTTGGTGTTCAGTTTTACTCACGTAAAATACATTGATAGTTTTCCCTGGAGCATCATGTTCCGTACTGGATAAGTATCGCAAAATAGGTCGCTGAGTTACGTCAAGCAGAGATTTTGGTTTAATACACTTCTCTAAAAACTTATAAACATCTTGACTATTGCTTTTGACTCGAGACTTCCCGTAACCTAATCTTACAAAAATTGAGATAAAAAAAATGAACCGATGATGATTCTATGTAAAGATAGCAATAGCCAAACGCGGATGTTTCCGAGGTTTCTGCAACACTTCATGCAAAAAATGAAAGCAATTCATAACTAGCGCCCGGGAGGGCGGCTATTACAGTCTGCAAGTATATTAATTAACTGGGAGGGAAAATCTAGAAATTGAAATATTGACTCTAAAGGAATTCAATTTTAAATAATAATACGATACTTCATGATATTAAACCCATTTTACCTTGAATGCCTTAACACACGGCGGTCGTCTTCGACGCTATCATTCAGTCAGCCTTTAATACTCCCTAGCATAAGAGTTCTGAGAAGACCCGTTATCTTGCACACTGTTTGAAGAATAGCGTATTTTTAAATCGCCAGAAAAAACACTGGTAGTATTGGGAAATAGGCGGAAAGCACTCTCAGACACACAAATGAAGACATCATCAGGGTCTCTTACAGAAACCGCGCAGTTTCGCAAGCGGCCTCGAGAAACATGGTGACACGAAAATCCACACACTAAATCATAGGCGGGATCCAAACTAGACGTTGTTAAAGAATTTTCTTAATAGGGATTCCTTTCATTTTACACTGAAGGACTAAAGATTTTTCCCGTAAGTCGGAGACATAAACCGCGCAATGCATTCCTACCCAAAATATATACAACTTTATTTAGCGCATTTTCAGACTAAAATTCGGTCGTCAGAGGCGACACCCGTGCATTGATTTCTTTAGCACGACTAACAGGGTGACTTCACAAAGAGATCGAAGTCTTGTGGGGGAAACGAATAATAGATACAATAAAATATCGATATTTCGACAGGGAAGAGAGCTGCCCGAACTGTGAAAGTGGCTCCAAACGCCTCCCTAACTATGAAATTAAAGTGGTGAAATTCTGCTGCCCAATAAATATCAATCAATCATTCAAGCAATGATTATTAGTTTCAGTTCTTTGAAAGTCAAATTCAAAACTGGAATCATGTACACTTTCAATAGACTTCTAGCCGTCGTGCTTCACTGAGGGACCAATCACAAACATAAATTGCGTCATGACGCTCCAAAAAGGGGTAATTTTTATGGAGACTAGATTTCGATGAATTTGGCAAGTTTGTTTCACAAGTCCCGTAAACATATTTTGAAGAAAAAAACAAATGTTGCATAGATTAATATTTTAGCGATTCACGTATACATTCAACCATTATATACTTGTGAGACACTCATCTGATTTTTATTACACTTTTTGCATTAAAATTGTCGGTTAAAGTCATTGGAAGATACTTTCTCACATTAAGATCCACATTTTTGTTTATCCAGAGTACATTGAAGATCGCGATTTTCGTGTACACTCGCTTTGGACGAATTTTTAGGGATACTCTTTAAATTTCCTCCGAGATGTGAAGGATACGAAACGGTGTTTTCACTAATACGAAACCCAAAAATATAATCTGTACGGCTTCTAAATTTCCAGACGCAAAGGTATTCAGACGGTGTTTAAAATGGCTGCGATCATAATCAGGTTCTCACCGTTTCTAGGTCGAGGAAAAATGAGCAAAGTCAACAGCACTCAATGACCCGGGATTACTGCCCTGAGCCTCTTTAAGTCACCGGGAAGGTGCGTGAAACAGTCGAGCGAGGGAGAGACGCTGACGCTCAAGGAGGGACCGCGATGAGGAGAAACCGACGCACAGGCGCTGGATAGAGAGAGAGAGAGAGAATGACTGGGCTAGAGCAATGTGGCCCGCAACGAAATAAAGGCAGACTGGGGAATCGGAGGAGGTGGTTGAAAAATGAAGAACGACTATTGGCAAGGTGAGTGAGGGAAAGGCACACACCTTGCTGATCGAAGGCCAACTGCAAGTTTCGGGCAACCATCGGGTTTTTGGTTTCAGCTGGGGTATTACGACGGCAAGGGAAGCGATATAAGATACCTCTGAAAAATAACTCAACAATACATTGGTTTTACCAAACTATAGCACCCCATTTGGTAAAATAATCATTTGAACAGTAAAGCGTACAGAAATTCGGTGGGACATTCAATTATTCTGCATCGTTAGGATTTCGGCAAAGCAGGATTACTCCGAAGACGCATCAATGTAAAGTGATCGGAGACTTTAAATTCATCAGGATCAAAATTATGCTTGTACCCTAATCCAATGTAGAAAATGCAATACATTTAACAGTGTGGCCGCCTGATAAAGAGCACTTAAATACAACCTTCGTAGGTTTGGATGGCATGGCATTTGAGGCAGTTTTTCATCCGGTGACACGAGTGCGATCAGTGATGAGTGTGGCTTATGAATAAGCTATTATTATTGAATAACTGCCCGATTAACGTAGGTTTTGAATGGACACAACTGCCAAATAAATAAATACTCGTTTCTTCTAATAAGTGAACAATCTATTTTATTCACATTAAATTGTAATTCACTTCTACCGAATTCGATGCATAGGTAAAATCCTCAGGCATTAGCACACCTGATCATCAGCATACACCCGAGTGCCACCTATGCGTCAAAAGGCCGCAGTAGTACAATAAAGGTTCGTTTGAAAAAATACAAAGTTTATTTACTAAGATCATAAATTATTACGAAGCGAGTCTGAAACCATTGAATACGTACGGCGAGGTGTTCTTCGGTGTTTAGCGAGGAGGTACACGTTACGCTAAGTATATTTATAACATATGTGAAAATATTTAAATTTTATTTAAATATTTTCACATATTTGTAAATAAGTTGATGGCTTCTTTCCTCCACAAGGTATTCCTCCTAAGTTTTCGGTATTGTAGTTCTTCACACAAAAGATTACGTAACATTGATCAAGAGAGTTAGATTTATCCGTTAACACGGAAACAGTGAGTGTCAGTAGGGAAGGGAGCTTCCCAATTTGGCTCGGAGATGCAAAGAGGCACCTCAGAGCCATTCATTTAAGAAATATTGAGTAATTCAGACAAAAATTACCTGCCATTCCTTTTGAGGCCAACCAAAATCATTTTTATGCAAAACACAAGTCTTATGCATAAGCCAGCTTATGTTTTTCGTCTAAATTTACACACTACCCCGCAAGCCGCCTAAAGGACGTGAGGCAGAGGGTGTTGAGTCACCAGTCATACTACATCTACTCCAGTGCTTCCACAAACACACAGGATCCCGTGATCCACTGAAAGGCCACGTGGAAGGGTGCCGCTCCTTACACAATTCGAGCAACATCCCTTATACCACCAACGGCAAAGTCACGTAAACCTTGACAGTTGCAAGCAACAATTACTTAGATATTACATTCATTTTTAAATAAGTAGTTCCAGCGCTCTTATATTGAGAGAGACAACTCAGGTTTTTCACGACATCTTGAGTCAACTTTGAGGAGAGGCTCAGGAAAGGTCTGAATACTTCGCTACTTCATGATGGAGGTGACCATTCATTGTCCAGATACCCATCCCCAACTTTTTTCCGGCGAACATGACGCCGTTTATACCGAGTGTTATCCCAAATGTTTCGGATGATTACCTATTCTTCTGTACGTAAACGTTTCACATTCCTCTGGTACCGCCGAAGTGTGCCCTTCTTATATTTTCGAATTTGGCAAATGCGAATTGATCTCAAAACAGAAAGGAAAACCATTCTCAACCTATTCTCAAAACAATAATCTCATTAATTTTTTTAAAAAATTTGCTCCTTTAGCTCTATTCCACAAATTTAGTTGGAATTCTTGACTTTTTATCGATTTCCTGATAGTGGCCACCCTTCCGAGAGCAAATAAAATTCGACAAGGAAAAACATCCACAAGACTTCTACGTTGCACTCTCGAATATAGCTGTCAAGAAGAGTTTATGGTCCACACCAAAGACTATAAAGCCAATAGTCAACATCCTTCGAATAAAATGGGCACCAGATTCCTCTAGCTTTTTAAGAAAACGGCATCGATTCCACCGCCAGGCACGACATGGATGAGCGCAAAATGATTGAAAATCAGAAGGCGAAACTTTCCATCGCCTCGGGCAAGACGACGAGAGGAAACGAAAAGATACCCAACCGCCAACCCAAAAGTCAACCTCTCCCTGGGCATCATTAAAAAGCTACGTTTACATGCATGCAGTCGCTGCGGTGCGAAGGACGTTCGACCAATCAGGCGGCGGCTTTACGAGGCACGAGTGCGTCGCGATGCAAACCCTTTCCCCCGTGATTTGTCGAAAGACCTTCGCCCAACGCACCGCCCGCATAAATGAAAACTGAGCTCAGCATCGACGAGGAGCACGAGAAATGCAAATCACCGACGCGATGCTGCGAGGACGCCCTTCCATCAAGGTTGAAAATGTTTATTCTCCATCTCCCCGCGGGGCATTTCGAAAATGATCGATTGCGCTCAAAATCCTCGTCTCCTCCTCGACCTTGCCTATGTAAGCCATTCGGTCAAAAGAGTTCTCGATGTCTCAACAAAAAGAAATCACCAGTCCCAAACATTTGACGGTGGTGTTTCATTGGGACTGATTCGCCGAGACCATTTTTGGAGGTCGCCGAGCAAGAGACGCGGTGTTAAGTCCGAGAGAGGCTGACCGATTTAGGAATAATTGAACGGTTTGAAGGGATCCCTCAAATATTGTACGCAGTCCCGGACAAACCCAACACATCCTCATGATAGAGAGGGACAATTTGCAGTCCAGTTGCAGGGGACTCCACGACCGATCTTTATACTTCTAAAATCATCTCACCCTCAACTTCAAAAACGAGCAATTCATCACCGCAACATCACAGAAGACGCACACATCATTAAATTACCGCACATTTTTGTAAACAAATGATTCACATCCGGAAGTATGATCATTATCATCGTACAACAAACTAGCTTTTTGCGAAAGGGCTTTTGCTCGGGGGCGGAGTTTGGTCGGGTGTGTGGGAAGTGATCTTATCGCATGAGCATAGATGTAATCGGGTATGGCCCAGGTGTTCATGAAATTTTGCAGAACTCCAAAACGCGTTCATGCAAAATCTGGCGATGAGATTTTACGGTATTGTACTCCACGCTTATCTTAAATTTGTGATGAAAACACCTGTTGTAATACGGCGAGAATACATTACAGGCTATCCAGCAAAAGGGGTTCGAAATCTTCCTGCCTTTTCCAGATGCATGGAACTAAAAAAACTTTCCAGCACTTCGAGACTACAATTATGGTCATGAAACTCTATAAACGTTCCTGACCGAACGGAAGGCATGTCAATGGTGGTTCAAATAAAGAAAATAAACAAAAGGACAATTAAAAGGAAGGTATACATAAAAACAGGAAGAAAAGAATAGATGTTTTTGCCTTCAAGCATCTGAAATTTTCGCACGCAACACTTGAGACCCTAATTAGACGAGAAGCCAAAGACATGGGCTCATCTGAGAAAACAGGGATACGATGTGGAAGTTTTATAACGAATGGAATATAGGTAGCGATATAACACCAAACCAGCTACGAGACTACTATTTATGAAAGACGCCAAGTAGCTCACGATTTAACATCCCATTGGGAGGGATAGTCATGAAATGCTACTGACGTTGCACCTCGTCAGAGATGCCAGTTGATTCGGTAAGCGGGCATGGGTAGCCATCGCAATAGTCACCGCACCAGTCAGTACCACGTGGGCATGATACAGTAAGAAGACCCGAAAGGGTGAATAAAGCGTACGCCAACAGATCATTTACGTCGTTAGGGATGAGAGTAGTTGAGGAAGACAAAGGATGAGGACTTCCATGCAACAGTAAAATTCGCCCATCATAATTTACTTAACGAAATTTTTAACGACTCTTCCGCCGGGAGATGAATGCACGACATGCAAATTGGTTGTACAGGGCCCACCCTTAACGACTGTTTTGCCATCCCCCTGCTTTTGTTAGGATACGTAAGATATGAACTTCCTCCTCGCCCCATATACATAATTATGGGACCTGCCATTAATATGTGAAACAGACAATTAAAAAAAGACACGGAAAAAGTGCATTTAAGCATGACGAAAGTGTTTTTCATTATGGTTTCCCACTGATTACGTGTTTGCACTGGAAAAAGTCTATGAAAGACAACTATTTTTCTCCTTTTTAATGGTATACATAGAGTGAAATGAAACAAACCTTTCAAAACTTTTAACGGGTCTAAAAATGCTAAAATAATTTTGAAACGACAATTGCTTTGGGGATCACTAGCATGTGCTCCGTAGTGGTTCCAAGGACAACTCAAAATTCTTACATCATGCACGACGTTTGAAGTAATGTAATTATAAACCTTGCGTAAATGTCCTCCCGAATCAGCCCCTCCCCACTCTGTAAGGAAACGTAATTAAATAGCTCACACTCCCTCGCCACCAAAAGCCTTACGTAATTGAAGGAGGGCTACCGAATAACGGCACCATTGCAAGGAACTAAATTCGGCCATAGCCAAACAAGCACACCGGACGGGGCATTATTTCTTATCCTAGACACTCTTTCGTTGCCTTTCTCTTTTTGAGGAGGAGGTGAACATTTGGAGAGTAACTAAGTACATGCAAGGATCTTGAGCGGAATCATAACAGCTGAATCATGACACTTAATACAGCACTCATTCGAAAAACAATCTCAGTGGACGGAAGTCTAATGGAATCGGCAAATTTTATTCCGGCCATTGAAGTGGAGACGACATTTTCACGTCACTAACCTGAAAACGCAATGTCATTCTCATACATAATTAATGTTACTAAGATACAAGCACTTTTTTTACAGGCCATCAACCGGAGGTAGCTCTGCCCTGGAGTAGATGAGAAAAATTATTTTTTGTTGACCGTCACTCTCCACCCAACTATCCTATTGAACGGGGAAGAGAAATGCCACCTGCCATCCTCCTGAGGATGAATGAACCCCACAGCAGGCCAATGATGCCCACTAGAACAAGCACCCGTTCGTAGGAAGCACTCGCTGATAACTTTCCTACTCATTTGTGCCATATTTTGATGCATTAGTACCAATTCCTGCAATTTTTGCACGCCAAGTCACAAGGACATACGTTTGAGACGGCCTATCTTCATCACGCAGACGCCGCGATATCGAACGCCGGCATTCGCTTAGTCAATATTTTACTGAATCCCGTGTCGAACACTCCCCGACACATCCGACATGTCAGCTTAATAGAAAATTCAGCATTAACTTATTAAAACTACGGTTTTCTCCCACCGAGAGATTCGACCATCTATCCTTGGGAAGCAGCGGCATCATTTTTCTATTATATACAACGACTTTTATACCTCTATGGCGTGTCTCTAAGGTGTACTACATGAAAAATTCCAGCAATAACTGTAAAAACTTTCAAGAGAGCTTTGATTTCTTTCCTAGGAGCATTCAACGGGATAATGTCGGTCATTTGCGATTTCTTTCGACTGCTTCTTTCTCAGAGCCAACTCGGGTCTTTGCTTGAGATTTTTCTTTGTTTTCAAAGGTATGATCATAAAGGATTGTTATACATGAACAAAAGACCAGGTCCTCCAAATGTCTTACGAGCATGGGTGGGTAAAAGATTTATCCGCGCCTCACTGAATCCTCCACGTTGTCAATACAATACATACTTGTGAGTTCAAGAAAGAAGATTGGGGACATTGTCGGACAAGACACGACAAGATACGGACGCTCGCAGTTGACTAATTAAGTGAAATGCAAACGTGTAAAAAATCGTTTGACTTCAAAAAACCCAAGGGAAAGTCTTTCTAATTACAGAGAAGTTATAAAAGGTAAAGGCAGAGTAAAATTACAACAAAATACGACTTGGGGAAAACGATTGGGGAAACTTAACGAGAAGCTAATGAACGGCATTTTGCAGGGAAAAGGCAAGAAAATTTTTTCACTTCGAAATTATCTCCGGAATCAATTCTAATATATTTTTTTCTAGTCCATCTAATCAATTTAATAGGGCCATATTTTCTTTGTTCTCCGACCTCGTTGTGTGTGCTTTTCTGTCAACAGATTTTTTCTTTCAAAGGATACAGCTCACTTATTAGAAGAATTAATAACTTTTCGCGATCTAATAATTTCAACTAACCACTTTTCCATCAATGAAAGCTTAGCTATTGTGGAAAGCGGGACGAAAGCTATGGCTTATTTTACCTTTGCCTTTGTCCCGGTCTAGTAGCCCCAAGTACCCCCTCACCAACATTTATTTCCAGACCATAACTTTCTTATGGAACATTAATTAATCTTCCTGAGAAAAAATAACGTCCCTTAATCACCGGACATGACATGTTCCTCAAACACTTAAGATCAGAGCGCTTACAATTCTCAAAAATCTCACATTAAAACATTTTACAAGTTATTTTTCGAAAATGAAACTGAAGACTGGAATTACTGACATGGCAATTTAATCAGCCGTCACACACATACGTTAAATAAGATACATTCCACAGGCATTTTGACTGTAGTGGATGTAAGAGCCATCAATATAGCGACTTATTGGACTACATTAGTTTTCTCATGGCTCCGTAGGCCGTATTTGGAATTACGTTCGCAACCTAATATGCACATTACAATGTCTAATGTTATCCGTAAAATATAAAGTTAGATGCTTCATCAGCCACGCAACCTTTGAGGGTTTTGTGTCATGATCTATAAGGGAGTGTGTCACTCGTGCCAAAAATCACCAACGGTTATTATAAGGAAATGCTTTTCTACTGATATCGATACATTGGCAGGGAGAACAAATTGAAATATCAAACGTGATATTTTAAACAATGACTTGGGGCCTTTAATTGCTATTGCCTCGTGTACGGCATTATTCCGTGTTGAAGCATTGGTGACATGGTCATGCGTGACGTGTCTTAGTGTGCATTAGAATACTCAATTTTCCTGGCATTTGAGATTACTACAATGCAAAATTTCTTGCCTCAGGATTTATTATCTTTACTGACCACATTAGCTGATCCAACGTTTATGTAGTTGGTTACTATTTCTGCCCTCACTATACGGCACCATACGGTATATCCGTATCCGACCGGTTAGGGTAGGTTTTGGATTGACACAGTCTATGCAATTTCTCGTAGCCAAAAACACACCAAAAACACATGAACAATAACACACAGCACACATTATATGGCATAAATAAAACATTATGATTTAATTCATCCCAACATTGCTCTTCCGCTACGAGTGATTATGTACCTAGGATGATGAGTTGTAATAGGAAAACGATATCGAAATGTAGACATCATTGCAAAGCATTCCGAAGGTGTACTGTGAAGAGCACAAGTAAAAGGATGTGCTACCTCACGAATTTCACAAAGAGAATGCGATGAGCAATAAATTCATTTATTTGTGATTAATAGTATTTTCAACGGTCGCATATCTATAGTATTTCAAAATGAGGATATCTACACGGTCTTAGACCGAACAAGTTTATTAAATCAAAATGAAGGTCGGAATAAGTATTTCATTCCAGTTCCACGAAGCGATCTTGGAAGTGCTCCCCACGGTAATAAACCTCTCATGTTGCGTAAGGCCACAACATTCAGAGGGTCAAAGAATAACGGTACATGATAAAAACGTATGTGTCATTATAAAAAGCAAATTTTACTAAAGATTAACTTTAAATTGGAAAGAATTAGCAAATCCAATGAAGTTCATAAAACAATGACCTGTAATTCGAGCGACAAAAGCGACGGCATAGTTTTATAATTTCCGACTATTAATGGTACCGATGTTTAAACCACTACGAGGTTTCGAAGTACCTGACACAAGAAAGCAAACAATATGCATCGCACTTTCCTCGTATTACGAGTCAAATTTACCTAACGGGATGAAAGTCTGTCCGAAGATAACCATTTGATTACCTAACCAGATATTTCGCGTAAATAATGATAAGAACCACGACGAAATATTTTTTTCCACGAGACACGAGGTTTGGGTGGAACTACAGGTTGCGAACTTGGGCTTCATGCTCCTGGAATCGAGAGAAAAAAATTAGAAACTCGGGCGAAATGCTAAGTTTAGAAATACGTACTTCGCACAAAAACATTTATTAGCAACAAATTTCCGAATTTTCGTGTTTGAAAATTTTTAATTGAAAATTCTATCAAATTGAAAGTAGAGTCATTAAAAAGATTTCATGCAGCACAGTAATTGATTACGATAATAAGTGTCATGTGGGAAATGAAACGGCAGATGATCTATTGTACTACGGTTCAGCGTCTTTGCCTACGCAATCGTTCAACACACTAACATAGAATCAATTGCCTCTTCGAAAATGCGCACACGGGGCCGAAGTCCAAAATCCGTGTATACCTAATTAAGGCTCTAGTTTCACGGAAAAAATTACATAATCGTTCACGCGCAAAATCTCCCGGGTCGATAGATAACACAATGACGGGACGTTGAGGTAAGACAAAACCGTGACTAATGTCGATATTCACTTATCACCCAAACGCCCAAGAATCATGACGGTCCCGTGAATGTCTAATTAGGCAAGACTCGAATGCAAAGACACCGCCAATCTAGAAAAGCAATTGACCCGGCCTAAGAGGGATCATCGCGGGGGTCAAAGGGATATATTAAAAGCGGCAATCGAGCTCTCGAGGTGAACAAAAGCAGCGCTCCCCCCCCCCCCCCCGATTCTCCTGGAACGAAAGCACTTCGCATGACTCGAGCGACACACAAGAGCGCAAATGCCAGTAAAAAAAAGGTAAGTGAAGGGGATGGCGGGTGGGGTGAATGCAGGGAGAGGAGGGCGGCTGCGCGGTCGAGGGAATGCCAAATGGTGTGGGGGAGGGAGGGAGGGGAATTGCGAGGGGACGGGATGGGCCGGAGGCGAGAGATTGGAACGGGAGGAAACGGACGGGGATAGGGTGATGGCAGGGAGAGGGAGGGAGACAGGGGAGTGGAGGTGATACGGGGAGGAAGGGTCACCCATTACAGTCACGCCTCCTTTCGAGTTAAATCACGAGTTTCCCAGCCGTGGGAGTCGCGGGGCGCGCGAGTGGGAAAAATGTTGCGAAATTCATACGCTGACCTCCTGCCGCTTCCATTCCCCTTTTCCATCCCCCCCCCGTCCCTCTTGTTATCTCCTCGGAGCCGATCCCCGCGACGTTGGTTACCTCTGGGGATGGCAAAGTTTAGTAAGCGCTTGGTATTTTTCACGACTGCATATCTGAACGCTGAATGAACCGAGAAAGACGGGCGAACACTTGAATATAGAGAATATAGAATAGAGAATTCCGTGACGAAGTGGGCTGAAGACCTCGGGAATTGAAGAACGAACGATTAAAAAAAAGATCTTATTTATTCTCGTGTTTAAATGTTTATAATACATACAAAAACGTTTTTCCCAGGCTAAAGAGAATTTGGTTCAATAACTTTGTAATTTGGTGTGTGCATACAAATACACATACATATAAACACACACACGCAAAAAAAAAATATATATATATGTATATATGTATACATACATATATACATACACATATATACGAGGCCTTTCCAATAAATACATAAACTGAGGCCACAAAAACTTCATTTTGCAAAATTTGGTCTACATCGATTTTGTCCCCTTCAAAGTATTCTCCATTCGTTGCTATGCACTTATTCCATCTTCTTTCCCACAGCTGTAAGTACCCTTAGAGGTCCTCGGCAGTTAGGCTTTTTAGTTTTCTCGTAGTTTCTTATTTTATGGTGTCCAGATCTTCCCAGTGATGTCCCCTCATCACATTTTTACATTTTGGGAAAAGGAAAATGTCGCAGGGGGGGGGGCGAGATCTGGCGAATAAAGATTATGATTAAGGATAGTGATTGAATTTTTTACCAGAAACTGGCGAACAATCAATGCTGAATGTGCAGGTGCATTGTCAAGGTGAAAGATCCATCCATCGCCTTGAGTCAAAAATAGTGGCACACAACGCACGCGATCTCTCAAACGCTTGAGACATGTAAGGTAGAACTCAGCAATTACTGTTTGTCCTTCAGGAAGGAACTCTTGATGAACAACACCTTCGATACCAAAGAAAACCAGGAGTATGACCTTTTTTTGGTTTGTGTGTCGCTTAATTCACTTGAAAACGGATGTTTTCTTCAGAATATTATCACCGTAATCAGTTGTTAACATTTCATAAATTTCTTGATAACTTTTACCGCAGATAACAAAAAACTTGATGTTGATTCGTTGCTCTGTGATTTCGTTAACTTCCATTTTCGACAAACAGTAAAAACAAGGACAACGGAAACTAACATAACTGGCACCATACGCACAGCTCGACGATCCGCCAAGCACAGACGGCTCATTGGATCTCGGGCGACTAGCGCCGCTAGTGGGTGGGGCTATAGTCCGCGTCATGGCCGCCACATTGCACCAGTTCGCGAATTTATTGTATAGACCTCGCATACATGCACATATATTCCGTATACTCTTCTTTGTTATTGTACTCATCTATGACCCTACCTTCCTGGGAAATATTTCAAAGCTATCTAAAACTTTTTTCATCCTTATTGCATATTTTACCTTTGAGTACATGAGTAATAAATATTTATATAATTACATGAGGCTGGTGGAGGCGAAATGTACTTGAAAGGACACGGCAGCACGAAAGAAATTTGTTGTAGGAATGGCCTTCTATGAAAACCTCAAACCGGTCAAATATCTAGTCAACAAACATATTTTGTTCTGCATATATGAATGTTTTTGCAGTGATACGTCGACATAAGGTCAAGAAGCAAAAATGTACGACATTCACAAAGGTCGTGGTTTTCAGATTTAGATGCATTAACAGCCACAGAAAATGCCCAACGCAGGATGCGAAACTGCGACTTTTGGGTTGCCGAAACGCGTTACTCTTATCGAAATTGGAGAAATAATTACTCAGTAGACTTAACTGTTTCGGGAATTCATGAATCCAAAACATACAGTAAGATTATCGTAATCTGGAACTGGCATTAATTGCCATCCTTTCAGAAATATGTGACGTAGGTAATTCACGTCTTCTGATGCGAAATTACTCTCATAACCACATACCCGAGGTGGATTCCGGGGCAGAGTACCTTGCAGATGTCGACTGCTTAGCAGCCTAATCAAAAAGAATCGCAGTCAGTTGTTTTGATGAGATCACGTCATAATCTAAGACACTACTTGGTTTATTATCGAGTTATATTGGCAGAAACTCTGGTCAGAATGCCACCAATATTCCTTTACGCCACTCCTGGTGCTGCTATCTCAGCTCTAAACCATTAATGGAATAGCACAGCGAAAGAGGAGAATATAACACGAAGGAAAACCTAAGTGAAATGGCAAGCGTTGAAAAGTCTTGATTGAATGTAGCTGATAACACCATGATGAGCGAGTTATCCAATGAAGTAATATTTCCTGCTCCTGTAACAAACAGTCGTAAACAGTCGTGATCATCGAAAGCAACTGGCCTTCTACTTCTTGCATAAAACGCGGGTCAAACAATGTAGTTCATTCCACCAAACTGTCCAAAGCACAGTCACTGCAAGACACCACAGGCTAACGACTTTACAGAGCCATCTCTTGAAATTAATGGACTGGAATAGAGAAGAACGTTTCACGTTCCCCACGTTCAGTTCAATCCGTTGGTCCAAACACGTTTTCGCAAGTGCTGATGACATTGGAAGAATCTCTGGGTCGGCTTCCTGAAGCCTCGCTTACAATTTCTTTGCCGTCCGTACGATAAACTGCATCTCTGCATCCGAGGACGATGTGAATTCGAACTTCGTCGAAAACGTGAAATAGCGCACCAAAACCAAGACAGACAGTAGCACGCAATGATGTATCTCGAGGCGTTCTACACGAAAAGTAGACGGAATAACCAAATACAATGTTCTTCGCCAACGTCTCTCAATTCCTTGCACACGCGCTCGTTCGTGTGAAAATTTGCTCTATCCCCGGGGCAATCACGTGAAGTTCCACTTCTCCTTATTAGGATTTAATGCACATTTACAGCACATGTCATTCTTCTCTACGCATAACCAAAGTTTCAAAATGACCTTCATTGTCTATCATTACTATTGTTTCGCCGATGAAATCGTTTCGTAAGCCAACATTCTTCTTTGTAGTTAAGTGTTCACTGGCCCCATACGTGACATGCTATTCGCTATGCCCGGCATTCATCAAAACTCTTACGGCAAAGCGATATTCTTCAGGTAAAGCGATCTTGATACAGGAGCTGTAGAATACGCGAGCATACCTTATTCCTCATCATTATCAATTTAACAAAAGACAGTCAATCGGAGGTTGGAACCCACTACGACTCGACTCAAAGTTCGAACTACCACGCTCCTCCAACAGAAACATGAAATTATTATTAGCTACGCGAATTGGTAATTTTTTTAACAAATAGTTTTTTACACAGATGTGATTAACTATTTATGTTATGTTAATTATCAGTAAAATTATGCCCGCGGAAAGAAGAGAACATGTTGCTCTAAATGGGCATACGCTCCTCTAATACTTCATATTCAATTTCTCTGTTCGTAAAGAAAGGAAATACTCGCCATCCTAAATTCAAGTGCAATTTCGTCCTATATGAAAAAATGAGTCTGAAATTTACATAGCTGATTTTTCGAAAAATACTCAAAAATTCTACCAACATTAGATTCTAACAGTTATAGAAAAATGCAAGCTGTATAATTCGATACCAACTGCCCCTCATGACGCGCTAATGATTTTTTATGCTTGGTTATAGTATTCAATGATTAAAAATCATCCGAATTCCACAATCCCTAAAAAAAGCACAAACTTTTGCATTATCCCAGCCTACAGTACAGACTCCCATAACGTCTCTGTATTCGCTCAACGAGATCACTATCTTGTGGATACGATTCCATTAGCTCCGTCGGTATTTATTCACAGAGCGCGGCAGCCATTCAAGAAGATAATTAGAAAGCAAAGGTTAAAGAAGATAGCATTCCGACAGGTTTAATTTATTATTTGTATGCTACTTCACCGGCGGCATGATTTCTGTCGTGCAATTCACTCACACAAACCGAGAGATGCCAAGCTTTCGAGGAGGAGACTTCAACGCCGGCAACAAATGGATCCACTAGCTTTGCTTTCAGCTCCGTCGACATAAAAAATACTCGGAATCATAACTTTCTGTTTCACGAAACAAACGCAAGCTGCCACAAGATTTCATACAACAAATAAGTCGAAAAGTCTGCACAAAAACCGAACAATCACACGTTGAATGAATTCTTTCAACAGCTGAAAATATACCGCAAATCGTAACCGTTATTCAATTCTAAATCTTACATGAGTGATAATTAGGGATTTTTACACGCCTACACATAAACATGTAGTTACGTTTAATATTTCATTAATATTTTAAACTCTAGAAAATCTTACCTCACCTAGTTTTGCATTGCGTCTTTATCTCGACCAAAACCACAACTCCATCACTCAGTTTTTACAATGCGATTTTTACACAGTTAATTGCACTAATAAATGAATTGAGCACTAACGACCAATGGCATTGAATAATTGAAAAAACTCCAATAGCCGTAAACAGTTTACCTTTCGAAATAGGGTACAATTGGAATTAGTTGGTAAACGCCACAAGTCAAAGGATGGGGTGAAGGGTAAATAAAAAGAGAATGAAAGGTGAATACGAATACGCGTATTTCAGCCAAAAAGTTTACAAAGCTGCAAATGCTTTCTCACTTCAACTCGTGTTGTCATGACGATTTACCTTCAGTACGCACGCTTTGTGGCCAAAATACGCGTATTCGTATTCACCTTTCATTCCCTGTTTATTTACCCTTTACCCCAACCCTTGACTTGTGGCGTTTGCCAATTCCAATTTTACCCTATTTCGAAAGGCTAACTGTTTACGGCTATTGGAGTTTTTTCAATTATTCAAGTTAATTACACCTATGGCCAATTCTGATGATTCCGCGTATTTCAAATGGGCATTTAGTTCAGGCCTATCTATTTCTAGATATTGGAGTCCCTATATTGTGAAAAATTATTGAGCACCCGCATACGGCGTGCTCCGCGAAAATTAAACTGTTCTGGAATTTTGGAATAACAAGATAACACACACAAGTTGTCATCGACTTTCCAGATGCAAAAAAATAGGGGAAAATCAGTACACCTCCAGATTCCCATCAATGCAAAACAATGGCAGATAGCCTCCCCACTCCACGAAATCATTTAATCATTGGCCACCACCCATCCACTTTATTCAAAATAAATAAATCCCCGCAAGTTTTTCACATTGCTTGAGTACACCGTCATCAGAAAATGTTAATGGAATTATTACTTATTAGCCTCTTCCAAATGGCTCACAAGGTTTTAGTCTGCCTTAATTAGGCAAAATTAAAAAAAAATTAAGTCTTCCTACCATTAAAGAAGAACTAACCCTGGTAAATCAATTTGGTTAATTGTATCCATAGTAACTTTGTGGAATTGCTTCATATCAAAATGAAATACACTATGTTATCCCACATAAGAGCTTTATTGTACGACCCGGGTTTCGTCGAAGATCGACATCGTCAGGTACAGAATATAGTATTTCCAGTCTAGGTTTAACTGGTTTACTGATTTACTGGTAAATCAACGTGAAATTCGCCCATTTTGTACATCGAAGGACAATTTACGTGCTTATGTACTCAGGATGTGTATCAGATGTCTCCTCTGAGATAAGCTTTGGATTAATACAGGTCATGAATTATTTGGGATTAACTGAGAAATCAAATGAATGATTTGATATATGACTAACATATGAATATTTATTTATCAAAAATAGTTTATTTATGACTACATACTGTGTGGTCCTGTACGGCTTCAGTTGTACGATATACACCACACTGAGGCATCATAAATGGATATAAAAATTATATATTCCAGAAACTACAAATGAGGTTAACAGAAATTTAGTGAAACAGAAAAGCAACATACTCGAATTAGAAGGAATGCTTCCTCCTCTTATAGGGGACAAAAATGTAATCGGGGGTAATTCAAGCAGCTGTAGTATACTCTAGTAGTGCATGTATTCAAAGCAATATATTGTATTATCTACTGATTGAGACAATGCAATTCAAAAACTAAAAGTTGATTATTTTACCCATTGACAGGGATTGCATTAATAATACTATCTTACCTTGAAGTCAGCAAAGGAGTGTCCATATAAGAATGATAATGTAACAGCTTGGTAGAGGACATGAATTTAGACGAAGAAAAAGATGACTAAACGTAATTGATAAAACGCGTCATGGTTTGCTTAACAATTTTGCTAACCTCTTTGAAGAGTCCACCAAAGATGAAGAAGTTGAAAATTAGGGTAACTGGAAACCAATAGTTCGCAGTTTTCTTCTCACCTGAAAGAAAAAGAATGAACATGTTGATTACACAAGCTTCTATGATCCAAGATTCACTACTCTAAATTACTCTGTTCCCTGTCATGTCTACTTTTGTGACTAATACTATATACAGGGCACGAAACAATAATGACACAATAAATTCGTAGTTTTCACCAGAAAGATGCGATGTTAGCGCTCGATGCAAATAGTTGAGACCCCTCGCCCCGCTCCCTCCAACGAGTCAATGATCAGTCTAAATCATTCACTGTTCCGCACTTGTGTAGGTCCCAAAATGTGTGCAATTTTATAGAATAAGTGCGGGAGAAGGGAAAAATTATTTATGTTTCGAACAACGAGTTGACTATCACTGCGGAGATATATGTTTTGGCTTTAGAAAGCTTGGCATGGAAAGAGATCATTGGAAAATAGGAGTCCTTCCTTTATTTTTACTCCGGCGAAGTAGTGAGGTTATTCTCCATTTCCTAAGCCTAATTGAGGACAGTTCTGGGGCCAACCAATTCGATTTTTTAGCATAACTGTCGTCACGTACATTAGCTCACATTAAATGCTAGTAGACGCGGCATTCAGGTCGTATGTGCTCAAACCAGGGAGATCATCGCTCCTGGCACTGCAGATGAATACAAAAGAACGTGAAAAACCATGTGGTCACATTTGCAGTGACTTTTGAGCCTGCAATAGTGGATCGACAAGCACACAAGACTCGATAATGCGACCAAGACCAGCTTAAATAAAAGTTTGGAGAAGCATGGTTGACTGTAATAAACAAACTTTAGCCAATGCACAATTTGAAAGCGAAAACAAAGGGAAAATTAACACTTTATAAATTATTTCATTGACCGAATATCATAAAACGGATATGCGAGTTTTGGGCAGTAAAAAGTGTTCAAAGGTGTTTAGTAGTCGCTAAACCTACTGAAAATAATAGGAATATTTGAAACTAAATCCTTCTATCCATTAATTTCATAAAAACTGAAGCAACATTCAGACGGGACCAAACGAATTTAACAGCATAGCTCTGGAACTCGGGACCCTTCCCGTCACACGGAGCCAGTTCCTATCGCCATTTGTGAAAAATATATTACGTATGTGCAATGACCGGTAAAGGTGAGACTTCACTCACCGCTTGACGGTTAAAACACTTGCAGTCAATAAACATTTGAAGGAATCTGACAGTATTCACAGGTTGGTACTGAACGCACAAACCTACGGTATAAAAGGAAAAATAATTTGTCTGGTTAAATCCTGGGAAAACTTTCGACTGCTAATTGACTATTTTTTCTCGGCGCTGAACTGTATTCTTTCAGGATCCGATTCGGTCACCTAAAATGAACAAGTGAACTGTTATTAAGTCATTGACGTAAGAACATTGGTTACCATTCCAACACACACTAGTCGTAAAAACTTTCACCGGCACATTTTTAAGTTGAAGCCTCCATCGAAATTGAGAATTATAAACACCAAAATATTACAAAATAATTTGATCACCTCATAGAATGGCTGGTAGTTAATTAACTTCATCTCTGCTAAACAATTTCAATGATCGGTCCCATCCCTCACCCCACGAAAAATCCTCAGATCACCCGGGCATACCGCGGAAATCACTGCAAGAAGAAGCCTTCGACCCACAGCTGCAGCCTTCCAAACAACCTGCCCCTTGAAAACTCACTTGCGTTTCCAATGTTTGTTTTGATCCACGCCGCACCTCCCGAGGACTGGACGCGCGAAACACCTCGCACCTTTCGCTAGGCAGCGGCGACCCGGTAATTTGGTAATGACAAAGAGAGCCGGTGTCGAAACGAGGAGGGGGTTCCGTCGACTGCAAGCCGTATTTGAGGAATGGAATAAGTGTGGGGATGCGTTAAGGCGTGATGAGGGAAGGGGGGAGGATGGGCGGGTGGGAAGGGGAGGGGAAGTGGGAGAGGCACAGCTGATAGCCTCCGCTCTCGCGACCGTCGGCGCATGCGCAATTCCCAAGAGGGGCGCGTGACGCACACTCCACGGTTTCCTCAGGATCACGCGCTGGGGTCTGAGTAGTAGTCACTTGGACGTGAGACACGGCCGTGCTGGGTCGTTAAGGGAGACACTCCCACCAACAACTTCAGCGTCGGCAATCGATGGCCGATCATCCTAAGCATTTCCTGATTTGATCATTGTTTACATTTCGCGAGAGATAATGAGCAGCGAACACCGAAAGACCATAAAAATATCCAGTCGCCAACCAGTGATTAATAATAATAATTAGAAAATTGCACGAACGATCATCATTGTCGTGTTTAAGGAATTGTGATTTCAAATTAAAGAGCGTTGGCGCGTATCAGTTACTCGGTTATTACATCTTAAGCAGCTTTCGAATTGATCACATCCCAGACTAGACTGCTCGTTAACACCGCATACCAAACCAGTCGACACATGCAACCAATCCGAGGAGGAGTTCAGTTAGTGCTGCTGGCACGGCCAGATACAAGAACGCGGCGCTTGCGCCACAGGCAATTCGAATCCCCCATCCCTCTCTTATTTGGGCCGAGCGGGAAGATGCGAGGGCAACCCCCCCGGACATGAGTTAGCATTGGTCCCCGAGCAGGAAGAGAGGCGCCGTCCCTCCGACGAAGAAAAAGACGACCTCGTGCGGAAGGTCATGCTGCGGACATCCTGATCTCTGGCCGAGGTTCACATTCACACGGAGAGGTCATCTCCCGCTTACAAAATATGTACACAAACTTAAGCAGGAAATCAAGGACTGAAGGGAGTGCCGTCCTTCGAAAGCAGATCCATACGCACAGGCGATGTCTTGAGCATCACTTGGAAATGGGATACTCGAAGTGGGCACGACAAATACGCGACAGGAATCGGAATTTTTATTGCGTGCAGACAGAAAGGGCGAATGCGCACTTTCGGGATTTGCGAGATTTTGTTGAGGGTCGATCCAACTCCAACAAAAAAGTTATCCCATTCCCCAGTCAAAAGTACTTAGAGCTGGACACCCTGAATAACCAGGCTAAACTGTGAAATAGGATACGTCCCAAAACAAACACTAATACCCTCACGCATAGGAAAGATTTAGAATGAAACGACCAATTAAAGGAGGAGTTACATAATCCAAGGCTGCATCTATCGGCTGAAATAAACTCTCTTGCAGTCATCCGTTTGATCCGGTGATCCTCGTCGAGAGCTCGAAAAATGTTTTTCAATCGATTTCTCGGCCAAGGCTCATTATGGCAATAGTTTCCATTTCAGTATCATTAGATAAAAAGTTTAACTAAACAGTTTTGCTCATTTTATATATCAAGCACCAATGTTATCGCACGTCATCAAGGATTAAAAGTTTTGTTGGAATTATTTCTGCACACCAAGTAGATAAATCAATACCATATTCATTAAACGAGTTCCGCCAAATAACTTAATACCTTATTGATTTATTATTGCTATAATGAGAAGATAATCGATTCAAAAATGCCTATAAAGTACAATCACTAACTATGAATCAAGCAAGGTCTTCCGAAAGTCATATAAATAAAAAGTCTCTTCCTATTGGCTGAGAAAATATAACCACACCACGCCATCAAGGTCAAGGATTTCATTTTTTTAATGATTAAAATGGTCCGAAGCATCTCAATTTCACTCCAGTCTTCGAGTCAAAGTCAAATAATAAAAATATTATTTTGTGCCTTATGTTCCCCGATACACCCGATGACATTTCCACAGCGTATATTATAAAATTCTCCCCTTGATGGAATCGGCAACTTGTTTACCAGGCACTAATCACGAGCACTCTTCCCCACCCACAGGACCGTCCCGCTCAAAGCATCATCACCTCGGCACCTACGAATTCTTACCGCGTGTCGAACGCAAAGCCAAGAGGACGGGCGGGGAAGGAAAACATTTAGACTATTCGCTCGAGATGAGTAATAAGTATTCCCGGTACTTCCGCAAAACGAAGACGGAAAATCTGGAACCAAACAACAATGTCGAGAATCTCTCGACCCTTGACAACGCCAGCACCAAGAGCAGCGGCCATTAAAGGTCGGTCGGCTCGGCACTTCAGAGCTCCCCAGAATAATGTGACCTTCGGGGCGGAAATAACGCAAATACGAGGCGCAAGCACCAGCGGCCACCGTGGACAGTGACGAGACGAGAGAGCTCTCATCGACTAGACTCGTCGAACGCAGCGCTGGCGGACCTCCACGACGCTCGTTTTCGTTTCGTAAAACTGCAACAGACGAGAGGCTAGCAGGCCGTGGCGTTCGATAGATGGGAGGAGGCGGGCCGAGGGAAACGCCAAAGATACGCACAAAGCAACGAGGATTTGGCAAGAGCGTACATGTACAGTCCTTGGAAGCCTTAAACAATTCCTAATGAAATTCTTGAAATTCGCGGCGACGGAATTTTTAGGGTTTCTAAGGGAAAGAAAAAGTTGCAAATTCAGTGTTTGTCAGAAGGAATGCCGTTTTGGCAGGGTATTGATGGAAGGGTATTTAATGCGAAAAAAGTAACTGGTGACATAGATGCCGGAATCATTTTAGTTTGGGTACGTACACAGGTGGGTGTCAGAATAATGAGAAATGAGAGTCATCGAAGGCCTGAGAGTACAATCTTAATGAATATTAATCGAGATCGGTCTCAAACATTTCGGTCGTATTTTTTCCATGCTACGGCGAAAACATTCTGTGAACAGCTTATTGATATTTTGATTTTTCCATTAATTTACTGCATTCTTGAATTCATGAAATTCCTTGCCCACCCTCTTCGCTCCTGAAGACGCTCCCTGCAACGGGAGAGACACGTTGAGCCAAAAATGACTCACGCAGTCTAACGCGAGAACCACCTCTGCATCTCTCAACAGCTACGAAAGCCTCTGATCTACGATCACCCTCAAGTTGAAACTTCTCCGTAAATTTAATCTAAATACGACACAGTAGTAGTTTTTGGCGAAACTGCATCAACCCTGGGTCGTTATTTGTGCTCGGTTGCTTTAAAATAAGTCTTAGAGGCGATAATAATTTACACTTATGCACCTCAGGGCTAATGTTGCCGATGACAGTTCAACGACTCTTGCACCTCCGGTTCCGTGGGAAATCACGTAGTAGCTGATTCATTAGAGTGATTAATTTCAAAAACTAATTCACCTTTCAGCAAATGAAGTGTTAATTAAATTCTAGCATGAGCCCGTTACAAAAAGTAATGGCGATGGCGGGCGTGTGAGTGAGGCAGCAAGAAAATGGAACGCGAATTCACACATCCCCCACAGGTTAATTACCCATTGCAAAATTCCTCTGGCTTTCTTATCTCGCCATCCCTCCCTCTCAGTACTTCCTGACGTCGACCCACACTCGAAGGTCTCCCACACCATTTCTACCGCTCAAAACCGGAACTGCAACGAATAACGTACACTGATACCTGGTAGTTCAAAATCAACCGTCCAAGAACGTAGCCCAAATCTGCCTCAGTGGTTGCTAGGCTTGACAAAAATACTCCTGGCACAGAAGTTTAAAATTCTCATTCGGCGGGGTCGCGTGCGATGAATGATGTGTGGTTCAAGTTATTATTTCAGATGACAATGGAATCCGTAGTGAATTGAATACAAATGACAGGAAGTGGTGTGAACGCTAAAGGATACAACTTATTTCCCAAGACTGAACCCTTTCGAAACCCGGTCGCTCCGCCCCGTTACCTTCTGATCAGAGCGTCGGGGGGAAATCCCAGTGCTTCTCCGTGTAGTTCACCCGATATTAGCGAATCTTTTAAGCAAATTCGTCAACATGAAATTCGCAAAAGTTTGATACCAATGATGGCGTACAACAGGCTTTACAGTCCATTTGGAAAGTGAGACCCGGAGGAATTAGTTTAATTATAAAAGGAATTGTTCGATCGACAAAGATATTTATTATTACGCAAATGGCATTCTGATTGCATTCAAGTATTCATCTATACGGTACAAATTTAAGATATTCAATTTTCCCAATTTTAGGGTAAAGAGACGAATACAAAAATAATACCCCGGAGATTCTGTCGCCATACTGTTTCTTCGTAATACTCATTTACGAAGAGAACTAAGGTTATGCCGTTTTAGGCAAAATTGAACAAGATTCGTCCTAATTAAGAATCACAAACAAACTCCAAACTATGGCTAATCTACTAAGCTTTCAAGAACTAAGATATTTATATTGCGAAGAAGATGCAGGATTAAGCACGTCTGATTCCCCATACCTTGATTGTTCCTTACCTTACCGGAGCGGGAAATCTGATCGCTCCCCTCTGCAACTTCGTCGTATTGCCAAGTGAATTCACCCGAATGAAAACAATGGCCGAGGTGACTTGCTCAATCCATTTTCCAGCATATTTATCAGCGTCGCTTTCAGGGCATTCGAGCACCCAGTCAGGCTTCTCTCTCGGGACAACCGGATGTGGTGAGACGAAACGCGGGGAAACGACACGAATACGGAATGCTGCGAAACCTTAGGCACCGTCAGAAATCGATCACGTGCCCGTGTGTACCGCCGCGTCACGCGCCAAGACTTCGCTTCGAATTCCCCATGTGCGCGCGGAATGTGATTACGGACAATTTGTATTAAATTATGCCACCATACCACGCGATGGACGCTCTTATTTCTCCAGGGAGGGAGCAGTGCGACTTAAGGTGCACATCGAGATCATCCCCCTACGTGATGAACGATTCGCCCGACGAGATTTATTCCTTCCGAGTTCAAACCTTCGCGACAGGAGGGCTGACATGGCGCCCACATTTTGCTAGAACCAGGAATTTATATATATATATATATATATATATATATATATATATATATATATATATATATATATATAATACACACACATGGGGCAAGGGAAAGGAAGGTTTGAAGTGAAATGCCTAACCTTTGCCGACGACGTAGCCTTGATAACACAAAACGTTACAGACGCAAGAGTCATGCTGGAAACAGTTTACGAAATATCGAAAAAAACAGGACTGAAGATCTCCTACGAGAAGAGAGAATAAAAAAAACTAGAATAGAATAGGGAGAAATACATGAAAACAAAGTATGGAAGAATCAAGAGAGTTGATCAATTTAAATATCTAGGAGAATATATTCAACCGAACGGGCAACAAACAAAGAACGAATGAAGAAACTGCAACTGGCTTACATAATTACACAAAATCATCACGATTGAAGAAAAATATCCATCCAAGCCAAAATCAGGCATTACAACACAGTCATTAAGCCCGAAGCTACATATGGATCGGAATGCCTAACGATGAAGAAGAAAGGGGACCCGCGAGAACTGGAGAGGAAAGAAAGAAATATTGGGAGGAAAATCCTTGGACCGTTTGAAAAACACATTTGGATCAGGAGAAAAAATGAGGATCTATATTGGACTACCAAGAAAAATCACATACGATGAGAAAAAGAAGATTGAAATTCTATGGACACCTAAAGCGATTGGATGAAAATAGATTAACAAACAAAATATTCAACTATATTTCAAAATTAAAGCACACAACAGGATGGTTAGAGGAGACCAGGAGAGATGCGGGAAATATTGGAATAACGGAGGAAGTGGTTCTCAGCTGGGAGAGGTGCAGAAAACAAATAGACAATACAAGATTTACTGAAGATCAACCAACTGAAAAAAAACAGAGAGGGTGTGGACCGAAGAACAACGACGAACAGTAGGGGAGAAATTGAAGTCCTGGAAAGAAAGAAAGAAGAAAAACCAGAAGTCTTGAGGTCATTGTGGTCCATAGTTGGCCGAACTCAATAAAAGAAAATTACACACGAATCAATTCAGAAATAAGAAATTACTTTGAAAAGAGGTTCTAAAAATGCAAACATCATTAAAGTTTGTATTTTACCATTTCGCTTTGGAATGATATAGACTATACAACGGTGCAACGGATGCATTTCTTTGCATATCCCAGCTAAACGCATGCCGATATCCACTAAATCAATAAACCCTTCTCAAATTCCGCATACTTCCTTCATTCCATCCAACAAAAGCCTATTATATTCCTTCAACTTTCTAGCTTTCCTAACACCCACCCCTTTACCACGGTCTTCAACATCCCATCATCAATCAAAATGCTCTGCATCCATATTTCCTTCCGCTTTTTGAATTCTCCCCACAATCCTCGCCGTCATAATGCATATATCTAGCACTTCCTCGTTTGTTTCCCAATGAGTCCACTTCGCCTTTTCCATCATCCTCCACACCATTTCAAAAGCCTCCAATCAACGTCCATAGTCTTCCTTCAACGACGAAATTTCCACGTGGTAGAATACCACGTTCCACATAAAAGATTAAACTAACCTTTTCCCTAATGGGAAACAACTGAAAGCCATAAAAAGCAATTTCAAATTTAATATTATTAAATTTTTTTCATTATTCCTCTGGAAAAAAGTTAACGACACTGGTAGCATGATACGTGCAACATGATCCACTAGGACAAACCGTCGCGTCGCCATCTCCTCCGCGACTCTTCTGTGCCGCGGATAAGCCGAACCAACGACGGCGGCAGCCGGCTGCGGGAAAGACAAGAGGCGCGGTCGCCCTCCCACAGTTGGGTCACTCAAGATGCCACTCGTGTGTCGGTTTATCGTTACCCACATTCTGTCAACGTTAAGAATAGAATGAAACTTCTGAGAAAGAAATGAAGATAAACGACCAAAGAAACAAAGAGAACGAGAGCAGAGGTTACAACGGGACCATTTCGATCATGTCCTACGTGCACGAAGACCGACTTAGATCGCCCATAATGGAAAACACTTCTCCGATCAACCTTACTAGTAGTGCCGCCGGGTGATGCTCATACGTACTAACATTTTTTCCGCTTAAATTTGCCTATTACTCATGACTATCGTTAAAACGACAGAATTACCATCGGGAAACGATTCTAACAAATTAAGAACAATGTCGGCTGGGTTTGCGGGAATACATTCGGCTATAAATATCCGAATTTATTAACTTTCGAATGCAACAGAACGTCAAACCCAGCATATGGAGACGGATACATAGGAATAATTTATTCTTTTGGCAAAGAAGAAATCGCACAAGGAAAAAATGTCGGTAAGAGAGACGGAGCAACTCGCTCTTTTGGTGAAATCAGCCTCATTCCTATCACGAAACTGCTTCTATTTTTAGAATTACAGCCCCGCATATAACTCTCTTCCGCGTTAATTTACTATTCTCAAAATTTACCCATATGTACGCTACTTGCACACGAGACCATTCCCAAAAGTATTGTGCAAAACAATGGGTTAAACATGCGCACTGAGTTATTGAACTAACAGCCGATACCTGTCCAAGTACGCACCAGATTTCACAATATGCCAATTATTGGCAATGGTCATGCCCTTGGCCAATTCCCTATGAATTAATGATTACATTGTTTGTATGCAAGTTTTCTTTCACGGCAGAACATACACACAATTTTAACTGTCCAAAATAGTTCTGTATTTTTATTCAAATTCACAATACATATATTAATTTAGATTATTACACAACTAAATCCATGTTTTTTGGTTAAAAAGAACTCTGGTTGATAAAGTCGCGATTATATTTCGAGAAACTTACGGAATGTTTTTTACCCAGTGACGAAAACTGTGGCGAGAGAAACACAAGCAATATTTTGGCGAGAAAAGATTACCCCTTAGCGCGAACCGTTCCCAGCTTATTGTGACGAATAGTCTATCTGCAGGACAAAAAGTTAGCTGGCAATGGATGAATTGGCATTAAGTCAGAGCGTTGCAAACATGGCTGTGAAAACGGTGAATTTATGATAGAAATATTCCTTTTTAAACATTTTGAGCTTATTCCCAAGGTTTCCACTTGAGACATAAAAAAAGCCTTCCACCCGATTATGACGATTGCATTTGTATCAGCCCGTAATCCAAACTAAGTGACGCCAGAATTCACTTCGACTACGAAGAAACTCCCAGACATCGACGCAGACGTGATCTTTCATATTCAAGTCCTTGCAATGAAAGAAGAGCACGAGAGAGTTCACAACGAGCAAAAACGACCATTTCGAGAGCAGACATGAAACGCTCGCGGCAAGACACGGCAATGGCACGCCAAATCTTTCCCGCCGACCGAACGAACCCTCGCGTGCCTCCACTGACTGCTCTCCATCTCTCTCTCTCTCTCTTGCCCTCGAAAGTCCAACTCCTTTACACTCATGTTCTCGCATGCGTCCAATTGCACGTTTACGGGGAAAATTCCAGCCTGCCTAATGATTAGACCAAAAAAAAACAACACCACAGCCGGGCAATTCCGTTTGTGGCAGCATTTCACCCAGGTCTGAGCAATCACAATTGAACGCAGTTAAATGGACCTTGGAGCCAGAAAATCATGCGTCCGTAATATTTGTTTCATGATCTATACCCGGAAAAAGAAGAAATCGACTCCTAAATGTACAGAGCGCACTTCAACATCCATCCAATCTCGAGTCTTCATCTCGATCAAAACTACGAAATCATCGAAGGATGAAATTAAGTTACGAACTACAATGCACTATGACCCTAATAAGACGAGAATTCGTCATGGACATTTGTTCGTCCATTTTTAAAATCACAGCACCATTGTCTAACCTTTCCTTCACTCATAACTGTAGGTTTATTAACTAGGCATAATTCCCGATGAATTTCAGCAGCCGACAATCCTTTTGCATACAAGAATCGTATGACAGAACGCACTTCACAGCTGGCGGGATCAACGATTGTCGCGGACATTGTTGTTTGCATGCACGTACAAGCAAACGCTTCTGAAACAAAACAAATGCTGCTATAGCTTCTCAATGAATCAGTAGATGGCGCTGCAGGAGCAAAACTGTGTCTGAAGCGCCAATATTTAAATATAAGCCAACGGTACTTACTTTAAGAATACGCCTCGTATTGTCCAAATTTGGCTGAGATATCTCAGAATCCCGTATCACATCGCAGCATGCATTCATTTTCTTAACGAAATCAACCACCATACAATAATACCCAAACTTTTTTATCTCCGGAATGAGCGTCGTTCTTGGACACTAGATCGAGGTTTAAAAATCACAGCCAAATTTCAAGGAAAGTTATTGCACCAAGTGATTAACCATTACTATATAAATTTGACGAAAACTGCCAACTAGGTGTTTACAGGTATGTCATTTGTATTCCTAAAACAAATGGAACCCATATCAGAACAACAGGTTCGGATTTTGTGTTAGGTATTTACCAGTTTCTGAAAATCAAGTCTATAATGTAAATCTTAACGAATTTTAAGTCCGTTCAAAGTCATTAAGGTGATGTACGGCCAACACAAAACCTGTCTATCTGAATGCAGGTACTGCGACCATATCGAGCCAGTTCGAATTGCAGTAAAACGAATACAGGTGTAATCCCAGAAACAACGATATCAGTATACGTTTTAGAGCAAAGGAAATGTAAGAACAAGCAAAAGAAAAGGTAGTGTTGGGCTGAAACTTCTTGTTCGATGTTTTCAGGCTTAACTTGAGATGGAAATCCATTATCACTGAAGTAAAAAATACCAATGTATCTTTTCACTAAATTTTCTACTCGGTACAATTAGTTTCGAAGCGTCGGCGTCATCCTCAGTTACGAAGTTCTTTCTACCTGACGCCGATGCGTCGAAATTGGTTGTACCGAATAAAAAATGCAGTGGAAAGACACATTAGTATTTTTTCTTCAGTGAAATTCTTTACATAACACTATTCAGGGATCTGCTTATTTCCTAAACTCTGCCATTCGTCTACTTCAGGGTTCTTTGAGGTGTCATGAGTAAAAGCAAGCCAGACCAAGACAATCGCTAACGAGCACAGTTTTTTCATCTTGATTATCTCCATTTCGTGCCGATTTTGATTTCCCATGGCTCAAAGCACAGACGACCAGCCTAAGGGAAAGAAACGATCACTTGCACAAGTACATAAAAATTTCCGAGGTGTTACTGCAACCGAAATCTCCGGACTGGCAGCTGAAGACACGGAAATTGTATAAATTAAAAAAATAATAAAATAAAATAAAATAATTGACTAAGTACACTAATTCACGATTAAAATTAGCACATGGAAGGTAAACCATCAAAGGAACCACCCTTAAACATGAAACGTTACAAATTTGCCTTGCGGAGTACGAGATTGTATCGTACACACATTTTCTTAAAAAATAAAACACTTTTAGAAGTTCACCATTAATCAAACTAGTGCATTCGTACGTTGAAATTATCAACCTTTAAACGGTAGCGATTCACTTCTTTGGGCAATTTTCCTAACCCCAGGGTTTCGACTATGCATCAGGATTCGTTCGATATGAATAGTTTATTGGCGATAAAAAAAAAATGGGGTCACATCCTTCAATTCACGCTCATGAAGCGACGGGATTGCGAGTGGCATTCCACCGCCAATTGACCATTAAAACAGAATGGCACATTTTAGCACGGGATCAGAGGCATCGTGGAAACAAGGGGGGGGGGGGGCAATCAATATTTCTCGTGGTTGCATCAGCGACCAACTGGATGAGTATGAAAACAATGCGGAGACGTCGCGATCGCTGACGCAATCACTGCACTCCTGCGAACGATCGGACGCGGAAACTCGAGGGAGAACACAATCGAAGTAAACTCGGCAGGGCAAACTTCTTTTGTCACACGGGAACGGAGCGAACGGAAATACCAAGGGTCCCTGCTTAAATCCACCACCACCTAGGCGCTTCCGCTCTGACGGAGGCAAATTAAATCGATATAAAGAGAGAATAGGCTTACAAAAAGATTTCCGCGGAGCATAATGAGAAAACGCTGGAAATGAGCGATTTTTTTTGGCTCAACAAAAAAAAATGGATATTGCGCCATAACGGCAGTTAGGTCGTGAAAACATTCAAGTTGGCGAGGATAACGAGTTGGCGATGAATGCAATGGGCTTCCGGATTGCAGAATCGACTACGGTTGGAAAGGTAATCGAAATTCATCCATGACTTGTCACATTAAAACAATGAAGAGGTGCTAGGATACAATTTATCTTCCAAAACAAGACAACAATGAATACTTTACCAGTAAATAAGGATATAATTGATAGTAACATACTAGAAAAATTAGGCTATTGATAAATCCTATACCAATGCAAGTTCTAAGCCATGCCTAACACAACGCGAAATACATCCAGGGACTTTCCCAAAAATAAGTAGAATGATTTTTTTTGCCACCAATACAGATGGCTGGACTGAGGTGATTTGTGGTAGGAAAGGTAATGGGAGATCTTGGGAAAGCAACGCCACCTGCATCAATTAAATGTAGGCATTTACAGTGTGCGGATTGCTGCTAAAATGGACCCCTGTTCCACGGTCACGTCACGAATTCACGATGTCACTATCCATAGAGCAATGAAATATACGATAAAAATGTCCATTAAGCTTAGAAAATTGGGTTCGGAGACCATGTCCATGGTTAGGGTTGCTTATAGAGATGGATAAATGTTCCAAGTGATGGTTTGCTACTTGCACAGGATGTTTTGGGAGAGTAACGAGGAGACTGACGACGAGGAATGCCCTGGACATCCATCAATAACACAATATGATGAAAATGTGCAAATAGTGAGAGACATGCTCAATTCCGATTGACCCCCAAGTGTCCAGATGAGAACAGATGAGTGCAATATTCAGAAAAGCACAGTGTATTGCATTGTTACTACGAGTAAATATTTAGCCATGAGGAAGGTGTACCAATATGGTCCCCAATGAATTGTCATAAGACTGCTTTTGTGACAATCTTGCAATGAATGCAATCTTGCAATGACAATCAATCTTGAATGACGGTGAACGTGACCCGAATTTTTTAGCGAAGATGTTAGTTGACGGGTAACGAGACATGTGTCTTTGAGTACGACCTAAGTACAACCCCTTTGAGTACCATTTTGCACCACTGGATTATGTCAAAGAGACTAGGTGCCTGAACGGGGGTCCAGTTGATGCCTCACAGGGAGCATGTCACAACTGGCGGAGGCACTGGCATTGATTTGCCGATAAATAAGGATGCTCTTATTAAGAATTTTAGCAATTAGTACTCATATCTGCAATAAATTTTCCCCACATTTATCCTACTTATTTTTGGAAAGGACCTTGTACTCTTAAATTGCTTCATGGTACTTAAAATCCACTTGCCGCTTCTCTCCGCCTCTCCATTCCACCCAATATTTCTATTTCTCTCCTACCTCTCCCTAGTTTACATACTATATATTTCCCCGCTCACTAAAGTCAACAGTCTACTTGCACTCGATACACCACCTTTCCTGCCTTCCACCAATCCATCTTTCCTGTCTTCTTTGAATTCCTCCCGACAACCTTCTCTCCTCCCTCACCATACCCAGCACTTCCTCGCTTGTTTTTCTCTCCGTCGTTAATTTTTTTTCCATCTTCCTCCACACTTACACTTCAAACGTCGCCAGTCCCTCGTCCTAGCAATGATCAGAAGCAAATATTCTTCAGCGGAAAGACGAGATTTTTCATTATGACACTGAGAACATGTTGTATTTCACAATGATGAATAATGCATTGCAATTTCAAATTCTCACCGAGTACTTACTTCATTTAATCAACTACTAAATAGACGGATAAGGCCTATTCCGGAGAATGAAAGCAGCAATGAAATGAAGCAAGCGCACACACGAAAGAGGCCGACTGGTTACATCCTCTGAGCATTTTTGTGCATATTCTTCGCTCGAACAGCCTTTCATTAAACATTTGTTAGTGGGATTCCAAAAAATACTCTCCAAACGCCATCTACCGCCCGGACTTCTAACTTTGACATATTAATCACGCACCCGAATTTGTACGAGGCGGGTAGGTTTATTCAAACTGGATTGACATGGTAAATTCTCGCACATACTGACCCTCAACCAATCCAAAATAATTCCGTAACAATGTCGCCAAACGGCCCTAATGAGGCAAATATATTTTTGGATTCCTGAGCGTATCCCTATACGCAGTAGCCGGCGACATTACCACCACTAACGTCCAGTTGCAACTGACGAGCGCGGCCTTTTTCCGTGTCAACTGGGCGGACTTCAATAACTTAGGAGGGTTGGCACTACAGTTACCTGAAAGGGAAAACTCACGCCGAATTCACTAAATACCCACTCAGCCTCCCTGGGCTGATATTCACCAAATCGTTAACACACTTTGCCCGCCTTTTATGACCTTCCTGTGAATTAGATACCCCGCCACAGAGTTAACGCTCATTTAAGAGGCAAAACAGTACGTACTGAAGAAAGTTTCAGCATTCACATAACCTACTGTTCAACACGAAAGAAAATGAATCATATTTACATCTGAATTTCTGCGCAATGTTAAAAAACCGCACAGTTATAATATTACCACTAAGACCTATAGAATACTACAACTAAGAAACTAACACTGCCCGTGGGAAATTTAATTTCCAAAGAAAAGGTCTCGAGCTGGCGACTGATTAAAATACTTTATTGACCTCATTATTTATAGAGAACTTTGTCAAAGATGCTTAAAAGTTTTGCTGCTTAGACAACATTTTTGTAAAACCCAATGGCCAAGGATGACAAGGCAAATCCTCAATATCTCCCTGGGATAAGGATGCATTGCAATATTAAAATTACGGAAAACAGAACACATCGAGTTTTGAGAACAAAGTGACTGTCGCAGATGTGAATACATATAATTCCTCTGTATATACCAAAATATTGCTTACTCTGGGATATAGCCACGAATGGAAAACGCCTCACACACACTGAGAATATCGGTGAGAAAAAATGACATCCATGGAGAACAAATAGTTCCTCACAATTTGGCAAAACGCCTTCAATGAAGCCGTACCGTGTTTTTGTAATGTGTTTATTTTTCAAATACCAAGAATAAGATTCGCACGTGACAGAACAGTTATCCGAAAACTGAGTACAATACATGACTTTCGTCAAGCAAGAGGTGAAACTTGGGACTAGTTCGCTAGGGCATTGTGCACCGGCTACCGGGAATTAATCGGTTGAACGGGCCCAGCGACAACAGTTGGGGGAAGTGCCAGAAGCCTGGGCGGGGGTGGCGGGAGAGAAAGAAAGGCCGGTGAAAGGAGATAAAAAAGCCACGAGGTGCTGACGGCAACAGGTTGTGTTTCGGAGCGAATATCGGAGGGTTGGTGGTGGTGGTGGGGGGGTTAGGGCGTTGATGCGTAGGGGCGCGGGCGTGGAAAAGTACCACCACTAGCCCCGTCTCACCATCCCTGCCGCTCTCTCTACCCTCTTTGCCGCACCTCCCGACCCCAGATGCCTCTTGCGTCGAGTGGGCCGAACGGGGGTTGGAGAGACGAGGAGGGAGAGGGGCGGCCTTGAAAACCGATGATCGTTGCGTCAACCGCAATAGCACACACGCAACCTACCTTCTAGAAAGGGCGGGGGTGGCGGGAGAGAAAGAAAGGGAGGGCGGGAGATAGGGAGAGGGAGGGAGATAGGGAGAGGGAGGGAGTGGACGGGAGATGAGCGGTGACCGCCACCCGACAGGCAATCACATCGACCCGCATCGACACCCCCGCAGAGCGCGGAAGAAAAACACGATGACGACAGCGTGAAGAACACGAAAAAGTTCACGACCTGTGGATGAAGTAGATTCGTATGAAATTCTTTCCGGGGGCGCACACTAGCTGCAATCGTGAGTCGCGCCCACATCAAATGAAGATGACGTTTCAATTCATAATTCGCGCGAATTCAATTCATAACTGACGCGAAAAAGCATGACGATGGCGATAGGAGAGCGAGATGATTCATCGAGGATATAGCGATCTGGATCGATGATTATTGTTTTCCATAAATTCTGGATCCTGAAAGGATTTATGCATTTCCTCGCGCAGCGTCTGGATCGTCTGAGCCAGAGCCACGGATTCACACACATCGTCTCCTTTTATGTTGTCCATTTCGATATCAACCTCAAATCAAAATCGCGCCCAAGAGACAAGGAGACAAGAGTGGCCCACGACTCTCACTCAAAACATGTCGGTGCTCTCAAATTCCAGACGCAGGATTTCTTTTGTTTCATCAACTTTTTAAGCATAGCAATAATGTTGTGCTGGAAGAGTGACGATCCTAGAAAAATAAGTAGGGCAGTGATGCACAACACATGTCCCGCCACTGGTTTTTATTTGGCCCACGACCGCTGATGTCTATTCTTTAAATAAAACATTATTTGAAATCTTTCGTACACGCTGATTTTTATTGAAATGATAAAAATTTAACTCTTTTGTTCATTACATTTTATAATGCCTGTTTCTAAATTATTTCATGAGCTGCCTGATATAATAAAAATTCTCGAAGGCAACATGAATACGAAACAAGTATCCGAATAATTTCTACAATCACCGCAATTTCCCTAATGTTAACCCGCGGGCTCAGAAAATATCTCGATGGGCAAAGGCGGTGCATCACTTAAAGAGAAGGAAGGGAGCGCTAAAGGAAGTTGATTATGATGAGGAAGCTTCATTGATCTTTCGTCCACGTTCACCCTTGGGATTTCACCTTCCCATCAACGACGGCATTATCGCACGACCCGAATTAATTTCTCGCCGAACCGGTCCTCCTCGCGCCGTCTCACGACTTCGCGGCGGCGGACACACAACCCTCTCGCCGCGAAGATTGGATGCTCCGCGCCCTTTCCCTCGAGGGCCTCGCGGATAACGCACTCATGCATTATGTACTCGACTCCACGGAGCAGGGGGGTTAAGGCAAATCGCTTCGCCGGGGCGATCGATCCGCTTTAACGGCCCCGGAGACTGTCGCGGCCCTCTTCTTTTTACGGCACTCCTAAGTGCAGTTATGGTGAGGGAAACGGTAAGGTCGATGCGGAGTGAGTCATGGTAAACTAAGAGAAATGCGAAATTGGAATTTATGTATCAGGTTTCCCCGCGGAGAAAGGTTTCCCATTCACGGTCTCATTCCGTGCAGCGATGGAGATTAACAGAGTACTTATTTTGCGCAACGTTCCCCCCAGGATATATCAATTACTCGATTTCACATTTAGCCATTTGTTTTTCGCTTCTCCGGTCGAGGATTCTGCCTTTCAGAAAAATAAAGTATTGATTGGGAATCTATAATTAGAAGGATCCCATACGTCCGTCCGTCATAACGCTTTAAAACATGAGTCCGTGTTTTCTATGCAAGTAGCGGGAGGAAGTGGGCGGGGGTCCAGCGCCTATATCACGCGACATATCCTGTTCGTTTGGAATCTCCAAAATCAACAATCAATCCCATATATTTTTACAAAAATAGCTCAGTTTCACCGAGAATAGAGGTCATCACTGTGGAGAAAAGAATTAAAACTATCCAGCATGTTTCGAGACATGCAAAAAGTCCCTTTTCGCAATTTTTTCAAACATGCGCCAGCAGGTCAAATCGTATGAACGGTCTTTGAACTAGTGAGATCTCCGCCGTACTATTTTAATTAAAAGTATGGTAGATAGCAGGCGAGGGGATTTTTCCCGAATATCATCCCGCGGCATTTGCCCTATAATGACGAAATCTAATAATATAACTTGAGTGAATTCGTTGAGCCGTCACAATGATATATTAACGTCAAATTTGAAGCGGTGTTCCTTCGCAACGTTTTAATGGGGTCCCATTTAATATCAGGCATGAATGCAAGAATTTCACACAATTTTTCCAGAACCGTTATACAATCGGTCCACAACATACTTCCTTGTCTTCATTGCAGTTAATTTTAAGCTAACGTGAAGCTGAAAGAGAACACGAAAGAAACTTTGATTCAATTCTTCATCCCGGCACTGCAAATGATGATTTTTCACAATTTTACACACATTCTTATTAGTATTCTTTCATTATTCTGCTTTTTGATTAAAACAATGAATTACGAAATCCGGGCGTCTCGTGGAGCTAAAGTTAAAAATGAGACGCTTTCCAAACGTTTCCGGGCCAAAGGAAATGCTGACGAGAGCCGAGAAAGTTAGGAAATAGACGACGGAAATGTTAGAGAAGAGAGAGAGAAGGCATTCGGTCACAGACGAGAACGCCCCGGCCTCATCTACCCGCCTTCACAACGAACCAGTTTCCGCATCGACACCCACGAGGTAGCCATCCCGCCTCAAGGAACGCGGGGGTAGAGGAGGGGCAGTATCCACAGAAACTAAGCCGGCTAGCTCAATAGTGCTGTTATGCTTCCGAACGCGAAACGGTCGATAAAATTCATCAGTAATACGACAGAACACAAGTTCGTTTCTTCAGAGCGCCGGTGAAAGTGAATTTCCAAATTCCGAGTCTCATTCTTTTACGCCTGCGCTCGCTTTCCACCGGCGAGGGGTTTCAATTTGCAGTCCGATATTATTTCACCAGTCGGGTGACACATGAAACCCTCTGGCATATTTCTTCCGCACTAAAGTTGCATAAGGACCCGTATCTAATTTCTTCTTGCGAACTTTTCAAACCGATATGAGCTTGAGCACTTCCGTGCATTTCAAGTTCCAAGCGATAAGGCATATGCACAGTCGTGAACATACCGAGAACTCTAAGATCATGACATGCCGTACAGCGGTGGCTTGGCTAGGAATGTTCAGGCGAAGCTTATTTCCCACGAAAAGGTCTATTCTGGGAAATGTAACTCCCAGGACATTAGAGAGATAGAGATAGAAGGACGACAGGCGAGAGAGGTTTGGCCCATAGTCCTCAAGAAGTTCCGAATTAAGTTTGAAATACTAAGGGCAAAATATTAATTCATTTCGGATGAACTCATACGGCCCAAACCACGAGGAATGTGACATGGCGGTAATGAAGGGAGAATAAGTAACAGGATTTAATGATGACATTTTTCCGGTTTTAAAAATATTTATAAATTCATTCCCATTATTCACGAATAACAGAAGCATGAAAAAACTATCCATTTAAGCATTATTTATCTCAATGCAACTGTAGGGAATTAATTGATACGAAAATGCACCCCTCACAGAACGTCACGCCACTTGATTGATGATGCTGCGAAAATAGTGGGCCGAGACGATTATATGAAATGCGCTAGCCACTTTTCATCTATTGCTGCGTTATTTCGTCAGCGGCAGGGTCGGAAGCGAGTGCATAGAAATTAGTGCCCAACGTCTCCAAATACCTCGCATTCCTAATGAAAAATTTGTTTTGGTCGAATTTCTCCATCTGTACCAGAGCACGTTTGGCTCTAAAAGCGTAGATGTTTTAGGGAACAGTTCCGAGCAGATGCGAGGATCAATATTCATCCTGGTTTATACTTGCAGTGCGTTTAATTTCATTTTCAATGCACTGCCTTAAGTACAATGCTTGGTAACCCTTCTCACTTCCTCCGTTGCAAATGCAACCTGCACACCAATTTCATATAGAGCGCTCGTCTCCAACATGCTAATGAACAAAGATGAGAAAGTGAACATTCAAAGATGAGTCACAATCACTGCTAAACACGAAACGTGCAAATTAGGCCGCCAACCTGACGCACAGTTCCATAAGACATTGCGGATATCGGTCAGAGTATGTGCCAGTTATAAACCCCCCCGCCTGTGAAGTGAACTTTTCAGAAATGCCGAGAAGGTCGAGAGAACGTTTAAATGTCGAGGCACAATACGCGAGGTTAACGACTCGGCCTTCTCACCACACTTGCAGGCGCCGACAACACTCATTGACACGTTTGATTTCTGATAACCGGTCGGCTATGTGCCGCTCTCCCCGACATTTCAACCGTCAACTGAAGGCACGGGTGGCACGAGAGGGTTGGTTGAAAGGAGGTACATTAGCCCACTCACTTTTACAAAAATAACGATAAAAAAATAGAGATTGGTCAGTAAAACAAGTTAGCATTTGAAAAAGAAAAGGTAGGCACACATCCCGAAATACGGTACGGAAAACGAGTAATTAAATAAAAGTAAGCCTGCCAACGCCCAGTTCCATTGTCATGGCGGAATCGTATAACGGTGCTTCGAATAAGCACAGGAGCTCGTGACATGATAAATGTCTGAATATAAGCAATGCGCGTGATTTTCGTCGATATCAGGATAATTGATCGCCATCCTAGTCCAGAGCGCAAAACAGCGCGGCTTTAGAACGCCGGCCGAAATAAAAGAAACTACTGTTCTTAGCTATTTAAAAAAATAATATATAGGGTGCAAAAGGCACATCGGTCTATTTCACAAGTCCATTAGGTCTATTAAGTTTGTGAAAGATTAGTGTAAATTAAAAAAGTCAGTAAGGGGATTTTTCCCGTAAAAAAGGTTAGTTTCTGGCTGAGTGGAATTTTACTTAGAACTTTGTAACAGAAACAACAATCTACAGAATGGTTTTTTATTGACTTACGAACATGGTTTCGACGTTGATGGATGATGACGCCCAGCATCGAAACAATGCTCATAAGTCAACAAAAAACCTTCTGTGAAATGATTGTTTCTTTTCTAAAGTTCGAGATTGGTCCCATCGATTCTTCATTGAACCCATTGATTGATTGATCCCATTTCCTCATTGAACACGAACTTCTTGTTCAAAAAAATAACCACCCAATTATTGCAAAATGAATTGTGGAATAGGAGATCTACATTTCCCATGCGTGTTTTCGAGTTTTATACCTAGAAGCCTACGAGGGCTGACAGTCGCATAGGAATTTTTTTCCCTGAATGAAACCCCAAACACTCAATTTTATGTGGCAATGTCCCCATAAATGGCAGCCTTTGAAATCTGCGACGATTTCCTCCCTTAAACTTTCCATGTACTCATACAAGAAATCCCTGAGCAATATATTAGTACAGGCAGAAATTGAAACGGTTGCCTTGTAATAAATTGAGAAAAAAGTCCATCCATTATTAGAAAAACGCAAACAACCATTGAAATGACATCGGGTGACGAAAATGTGCTCTTTGACATTCCAGTAAAATAATAATATCATTTAATGAAATAGAATGTATTTGAGGTTACGCTAATTCATAGCAAAATATATTATAATAATATTCAGCGACGGAATTCTGAACTTAAAACTGATTATCACACAAACCAACGATTAACCTAAATCAAATTAGGATTGATGGACCAAATACGCTAGATATTTACTGAATCTTGCCTAAATATATCTAGAACATATAACACGTGGAACGTTATTCTTTCTACCAAAAAGTTTACTACGAAGGAAATCCTGCATTTTATGTGACCTTTCCGTAGGAATAAGGAAATGTTACTTTTCATTACACACTACAGCAAACGAGATTATCAAATTCATTGATCGGAATAATATGCCCATTTAATGAAATTGGCAGCGAAAAATCGCAAGAAATTGATTATTAATTCATTCTAAAACTTCATTTATTGGAGTCATCATCGACGTGAGCATAATTCCAAAGTAGTAACAACATACTAATGTCTCAATTCATACAATAACCGCTGTCTGGCATAGATCTTTGCACGCGCTCGAACTCCGGGCAAATGAGTATGACTATAGAAATCTACGATTACTTTATCTCCTTTTGTACTAATTTAATGCTCGACTTTAAACTTTTCACAATATCAAAATAATTTTAAAATGCCAAAAGTATACCAGGATCCTGCGGGTGAATCATACTCAGCTGGATACCGGAAATCATTCACTTCAGGCACATCTGTATATAAGCCCTTTTGTTAAAATAATAAACCTTAAAATTCACACAGAGGAACAGTAAGTAAGCAATCCAAATCGATCTTGCTCTATCAAAAGGTTTTTACAGTCAGTTACGACCTTGTGTTACAGACTAACCCGGCAACTGGCCTAGTTCGTCATGACGGGCACACACCCTCTCATCATTCTCAACAAAGAAACCGGGTAAGAAAACAGACGTTGAAGTGATACTGGGCAGATGGGGCGTGCAGGCATCCAATAACCAGACATGGGGAAGCCCTTCGGTCAGCCTGTATATGTTACGCACCACCACTTGACGTCTTGTCTGCCGGAAATTCCGACAGCCGGACCCAAAACGCCCCCTAGTTTACGGCGAGGCTAGCGGCGGCTGGAGGGGAAAAGCATGCCATCCAAGGTCCCGAAACCCAAAACCCATCGCGCGGCCGGCCGCTCCGCCCCCTCCCACTAACTTTCCCGACTGCTTCCACTCACAAACCACCCCTTCCGCAGAGTGGGACTGACGTGTCCATCGCACACCACTCCACCACTCTTCACGTCGTACCCCACAAAGCAAGTTACCAATGCTCAACGCAGATGACCGGTTAAATTACACACTTCTGGATTTTAAAATCAACCAGTGAAACTCCACATGACAAAAAATTTTTTTTAAAACATCCTTCAACAAATCCTTAGTTAATGTTCTATGCAGTGGATTTCGAATACATATATAAGTTCATTCCAACTTCACTACTATGCATTTGAAATTGCGTGTCTACGCTGTGTCAACTTTTCTACCAACTGTGAGCTTGAGCTTCATTGTAGGTCTACCACACAATTTCCGATTGCCTCCGATGAAATTTAAAGCGACTCCAAATAAGTTCAATTTTTTAAACAAACTGCTCACCGTCTTACCCAAACACTTCGTACGTTAAAATGCCTTACATTATCTCATAATCAATGAAAATCTATCATCCCATATTCTTGAAATACTCGTATTATTGAAAACCTCACAGTCTTGCTGTCCTTATTAGTCACTTAAAGCATCAAGGTTCCTCTCAGATTCTCATTGGAACCATGCAATGAAAAAAATGATTACATCCAAATTACAGACGACAGAGTACACATACACATGAATATTAGTCCACTGGGTAAGATAAGGATTAAAATCACTCTCTCCCTCTCTTTCAGGATTCCAAGTGTCACGAGAGCTTTCGCTTAGAAGGGGACGGGTCCACGCATCGTTCTCCCTCAGCCAATGTCCACTGGGGGTAACGGGGTTTCGCTTGGGGAATTCTTGGTCATGGGGCGTTTGCCATTCTATTGCCGTCTTTATTTCTTGGGCTTGGCGCAGGTCAGTTGCGATGTGCGAGGGAGCGGAGGGAGAACCTACATAATGTGTCGACGCTTCGTTATCGCGTGCCTCGGGCGAGTTTACGTAGTTTTTGGGAGCGAGGCGCGGACGGAGATCCAGATGAAGGTTATACGAGACCCTTTCCTCTTGTTCCGTACTTTTGCGGAGTGCAAGGTTCGTGTTTCTCGCAGAGGTCCCACGCCGACGCTCAGAGAGAAACGTCCTGTTTGTCCCTTTAGAAATACTTTTTAACCGTGTTGACCATCACCTTACGATAGACTTAATAGGCAGCGTTTTTGCTTTTCTTTAAACAGCGGCCAGATTCTAACAGGTGGTACACGCGTTTGATTTCTAACACCTCCAAAACAATGCTCTCTCATCATCGCCCAGTCTCTCTCCTCTCTCCCCAACACCACTAGCATTCATTAGTTCAAAAGATTAGTATAATTTTTTACAATATTAGAAGATTAGTATAATTTTTTACAATATTAGAAGATTAGTATAATTTTGCTGAAGTATTGAAAATGAATCTCGTGATTAAAACAAAGCTTTGAAAATTTTATTTTATGGAGAAAGATGTTTTTAATTAATGGTTTTAAAACAAGTAATTCTATCAATACGTCGAAATACATGAAATTAACCAGGGTTTTAAGCCTTAACGCTTTATAATTATCATCAGAACATAAATATCCGTACTTTGACGTCAAGATCTACTGGGTGGTTATGTAAGGATAAAAACCAAGTTACCACCTTATGCGAAAATTAACACAAGTTATGAAACCAAAAACAAGGCAAAGATAAGTATTTTATTGGCTAAAACTTACCCAACATATGTCTCTAGTTCCTCGTACACTTTCCATGAAGTAATTAATCATGAACTTACGAATGATTTTCAGATTTTCACTGTGCACATTCTTAAACAAAAGCAATCTCTTTCTCTTTGGAACTTTCACCCAGCAATTTGCTCTCTTCGCCCACCATAATTATAACTTGGGCAATTATCTTCCTCTTTCCTAAAGTCTACGCCACACGCATTTTGGATGTATCTTCCACGTAGAAGTCGCACACACTTGAATCTAGGTGTTTCTTTAAATTCAGCGTATGTATAAGTGATAAGCACCAACGCCCTTAAGCGCCTACCTGCTTCGAACGAAATCGAACTAAATCGCCAACCAACCATCAAGGAAGAAATAAAAATGCCCAAATTAAAACGTCGGTTACAAATTCCATCAGTTATATGCTCCCCATCTGTTGTGAGATTAAGGAGGGTGTTGTTTCTATTTTCCAGTTTCTAACACGGTCGTTTCTCTGAGAGGAAATGCGAAGTACCCTCCCAACACAGCAAACAATGGCGGTTAAATTTGCACAAACATACCGTTACGACGATTCGATAGAAGAGAATGGAAGAGGTTAGGGGCGAGCGGAGTGAATAATAACGAAAGGGCTGACCTCGCCTCCTAAACACTTCGACTACTCCCACCGTATGAATCATGAATCGGTTATTTTCGTATTGTCATATGCTACCCTTACGGTAATATGCGAAGGGCGTATAAACACGTATTTAATCAAATCCCCAGAGGAATGAAATGGAAAAATAAAATCCTTTGCTTGTCCACAGTACTTTCACTGGAACACAAATTCCGCCGCATAATGCCCCTTCACCGTCCTGAACATCCACGAAGTGGGTACCCTTCCTTCTAATTTTCACTGCTCTTCACACCCTTTAAAAGCCGTCCCCTTTTGGTGTACGTAACTGTTTAAAAATGTGAATTTAATCTTTCTAGGGAAACATTCCCTTTTACTATTTTTTCCTAGTGCTATATCCTTCCATGCTTCTTACCTCTCTTTCACAGTCTTAAGACTTCCACACACATTCACCTTCTCTTCCCGCGACTCTAGATCCGCACACCTCCTCCTCTCCATCTCGGACTAATCCGTCACGAGTCTCTCGGTACACACCTTCCTCTCAAAACCACTCACCCTTCTCTCACTCACTTGTTCAGTAATTCGACTCATCCATTCTCTCGGCATGATCAAACCAACGAAGCACATGTTTTCTTTTATACTGTTTATCACCAGTGCATCCAATCCACATTCTTTCACGACCCACTCATTCTTCGTCCCCCCCAATCTCTCTCTCCTATTTTTCTCACAAACTCTCCTCTAAGAACGTCATTCACCCACCGTATTTATCCGACATTTACGCCCTTCCTGGAATATTCAATTTTCAATCCCATTGAATAAGCACAGCATGAGAACACTTCCATAATACCTATTTAAGTTCACTTAGACAAACATTCATTCAAACTACACAATTATTAACGATCCATTAGCTTGCATTTGCACGTCTGTTCTTCTATCATAACACGTTTCGCGAACAATCTACAAAATTGAACCAAATCATCTGTCAATTTAGTCATTTCGCCGATTATATTAATTAATTCATCCCAGTCTCCATAAGAATGTCGAATAAGTCGCTGTATATGGACTCTTAAAACTCAAATTCATTCTCCATGTCAACTCGCAAAAATTCTATGGACCTCTGCAGATCTCATATCTCAGTGAGAAAGACAGCATCGTCCTCTCAAAGAACAGATGCTTTCACATATCAAATCATTACGTCTACCCTATCCATGCATCCAACTCTCACAACATTTATTCATCAACAAATTGAACGGTCTTGGTGATATATGCATCCTTTTTTAACACATTGACATCAAACCAGTCGCTCACGACCCAATTCACTCTTACATATATGCTCGACTAGTGTCGACTGATTGAGCAGTTCACCGTAATTTTTCATTCATTACATTCTCTTATCAAACCTGCAAAAGTTTCCACTTCCAAATCCGTCGCACGCTTTCCCCAGATCGACATGCAAAATGTACATCCATGCATTCTTCAGGTACTTACTGCGGAGCAAACAGATGGCAGACACATGCCCTACTGGAACTAAAGACACTCCAGACTTACATACACACATACATGGTACCCTACAAGCCACCGCTGAGGTGTATGGCAGGGGGTGATTAAACCAGACTATTGTTGGCATAAATTCCTCCCTCCCCCAGCCCCCCCCCCCCCGCGCGGGTTCTGGTACCTTATCGTTCGGGGGAAAATGGCTTCTTAAATCGATCTGTTCTGCACTTAACCTTATTTAATTCCATTTAGAAGACCTGTCCTACCAATGTATTACGATGAGGCTAATACACGTATTTTCAACACCATTGATAACGAGACATCCTTTCAATTTATGCCAGATATTTTATCTGTAATTTAACCTTCGCTCCGTGAGTGATTCCCAACCTAACTCTAATAATTTTGATATGCTACTAAGTTTAATATACCTTATAATATACCTTTTAAAACTAACTCCTCCACGTCACACGCGGTCTAAATTCGACAATCAATCTGACTTCAGGAGGATCCCATACATTAGCAGAATGTTCTCAATGAAGCTAAATGACGATTTCGTTAAGTGCCGACCTAACACCACGCTTTTCATCGAAAACCCCTCCCGTCTTTAGCAGGGTGGGCTTTTTCATCACTCACGCCGCTTTCGTCGTGCAGCACCCCTCAACATCTCACTCTTGACGTCGGCGAAGAATAACGCGCTGAGAGCTGTGGTGACCGCAACGCTTGCTGTCGCAGCATCACCAGCTGCCCCGTCTATTGTCTCAAGCTCTCGCAGGCAGATTACTCACGTGCATGAGGCATATGCACGATCAATCAAATTTCGAATTTAAATGTGAAACTGGAAGATTCCAAGGCGGCCGAGGGGATTTATTGCTACCGCCGAGCTGGATGCTGGCAGTTATTCATGAAGGAGACGCCAGGTGTCGACAATTCCCAAGGCTATCCGGGAGAGGAAAATGCTACATGCATGAGCACATTAATGTTTGCAACCGTCATAAAAGTACGCGAGCAGTCTTACACTACGGCGGCATTCCCATTAACAACTAGTATGCCTGGAAAGCAGCTCATCGGCGGAATCGAAAACGTCTGTACAGCAAAAACCTGCAAAGTGTGGAATCGTCATGGGAGCACGCGTGATATTTCCGGGAAGAGTAGGTTTATCACGCTATTTTATTAGGTAATCTACCGGTTAAGGTAGGTTTTTGGATGGACATAAGTGTCAAATAAATATTTTGGAACTCCAAACAAAACCCAATCCAGCAACCTAGTCTACATCAGGTTTTTCTTCATCTCTGTGTACTTCTTTCCTCCCTTCATCCCGTCCAACATCCCTATCCTGTTCCTGCCCTTTCCTCATTTGCCCAACATTCTCCCCTCTATTACCTGCTTCAACATTCCACTATCGCTCAATACGCCTTTCATCCTTTTTTCCTGCCTCCATAGGATTTTTCTCAACAAACCCCTCTCCTCACCCACCATCTCTAGTACTCCCTCATTTGTTTTCCTTTTGGTCCATTTCACCTTCTCCATTCTTCTCCACACTCACATTTCAAAAGCCTCCAATCTACGTCTATCCTCCTGCTTCAGTGACCACGTTTCCGCGCCGTACGCTCCATATCAAAGTTTTCTTCTCCATATCAAAGAGTCTTTTCTTAACCTCCCTACTCAACGTCCCCGTCATCAACTTTATCACGTTTTTATTATTTGGTAATCTACCGGTTAAGGTAGGTTTTTGGATGGACATAACTTTCAAATAAACATTTTGTAACTCCCCACATACCAACTTAATCTATATCAGGTCATCATCTTCATCTCTTTATCACGTTACAGAGGTCAAAATGGTTGGCAGAATCTCTTTGTCTAAAATAAAATCATATGTACGACTCAATTTAAACAATTTCCTCTAAAACTGTAACTCCCTCATAAAGGGAGGAGTGTTTTGATATGTTAAGTGCTTATTGGACGCGAGTTGTTCAAAACTAGCGTTCCACAAACCCGAACCACACCAAATAAATTCCATTTTGATATTTTCCTCCCTGCTTCATAAGATTCGTTTAAATTTTGCTAATAAGAATGTTCTGCCCGTCTGCATCTCATGAGTTCAGTCCGTGTGAGGCACTTAGTTAAGAATATTGCGCCCATTATACTTAAAGAGAAATCAATTATTAACCTTCCACTTTTAACATCCGCTAGATGCAGATATTCGATGTTAGTCTTTTCTGCACTTCTCTGTACTCGGTATAATGCCTAGATATAAAACCTTGATTAAAACATATGAAGACGTATCAAGGCGCCATTTGGAATTCTTTTTCCGCACTTAGACTGCCATTTCACTGCCATCGGAATTATTTTGAAATTCACTCCTGGCGCGAAATGCATTATGAAGCATAAGTGACTTCCTTATTACGAGAGTTATTCCCTCAGGATAGAATACTCAACAGCATAATTTTCATTGAGCGAGGAGAAAATAAGAGAGGCTGAAATTGAAGAATTACCTATTTGACCTACGGTGCACCGAGTTGTTAATGACGTCTCCTTAAAACCCTAAATTTGAATACATGAAACTCAATTAACAGCCTGTCTGACTATTGGGACTCGCTCATTAAATACTACTGCAGATACGAAGGTTCATGCAAAAATATTTAGCCAACGCCATCTTTCACATTTTCATTTGACCCGTTGCACAAAACTTTTATTTCACCTTAACTGGCGGAGAAAGTTAAGAAGATTTACAAACGCAATTCCCTACTTGCAATGGAGTTCTTCGAAGCCTTCACAATGCTTGGCCTTACATTAATGGCATGCACAGCAGCGAATAACTAGCTTCTACAAAACGTAAAAAAGTCGCTTTTAATTTCACGTTAATTGAAACAACTGAATTCTTGCAAATTAAGTTCCGCTCTTAGTATCTCCGTAGTAGTAGTGATATGTACGCGGCCATTGTTAAAAAATTGATAATTGTGGTCCTCGAGTTTAATTTGGCGCTCTTTTAATAAACAATTGCTACATTATAAATGGGTGCACAGATAATACCAATCGTACCTGATTTTATGAGCAACTGGTTCCGATTCATACAAATTTTCTGACACTATTGCTCACTGCAACTTCCAATGGTAACGTGAATACTGTTTTTAGAAAATTATTTGCGAGCCTAAGATCTCGATCAACGGAAATTATAAAACTGTGTTAAGAAAACCAGCATTATGGCAGGAACCAAGAACCATAACTATGTTAAATGATATTTTTTCAATTGGCATCCGTATTTCAGAAAAATCCTTGTTCCATGTTATATCCACTGAAAATGTATGCAAATAAATATACATGATGTTTGACGGCTAAAGAATCTTGGGATAGCCGTAACTACTCGCCAAAATACTATTCTGAAATCCAGTCATCGTCGCGTTAAACTTGGTTGAACCATTTAATTTTTACATATGATAATCAATAGAAGAGCTAGAACCACTATTTTTTAAGATAATGGGGGATATATACATGAAGATTGAGGTATAACAATATTTACAAATAGTAAGCCCCTAAATTGTTATTTTAATAAACCGGTATCCAAAGTTTACCAAGAAAATGTGTAATTAGAATGTTCAACACCTCGCGTCTCAACGAAGAGAAATAAATTTCATCTGGGAGGATTCGTTTGCAATTTACCTTTCTAATTACCCACGTTATTTAAAAAAACCGCTCTTTTCCTTTAATGCCAACTACGGAGATTGAAAAAAATGTCATTTTTACGAACATACGATATTTTTAGCTACTCGGTAAAACCTATGGTCAAGTAACTTCTCCAGTCCCCGCTACTTCACTTTTCATCCCCCAGACAGGTACCCTCGGCGCTAAATAGCCGCAATGCCATCCCACTTCCATTGTTCTTTACGTCAAATATACTATTCAACACACTACATATCGATGTGAATTTTAATTGCAGATACATCCATACCCGTGATGTAATCATGCCTATATTTATCATCCTAACTTAAAGTGACACCTTCATCACCGCAACGTAGCGGGCGCGAGCACTTAAAACGAGAGAGAGAGATGAATTTGATGGTTTGTCTCTGCTTGGTTGAAAATTCATGATCACTGAAATACGTAAACTTGGTATTTTTTCACATAAAAAAATGTGTGTGAAAATACACCAAGTATATTTATTCAAGAGAGCGATTCCCACGTGATCATGGATCGGGATTTGGGGGTTAGAGGGAGAAGAGCACCCAAACGAGACACACTTGCGGGGCGTGTTGAGAGAAGGGCAACGGCTGAGGAGAGCGGAGCACAGTTCGCCCTCCGGCAGAGGCGCTGTCCGGCGCGCCGACGGACGGTTGCTATGGGCGAGGAAGCGCGTGCGTTACGAGTATTATCTCCGCGCGTATCTCGAATTAAATAGGACGCGGGGGCGTAGGCAAGTAGGGGAGAGGGGGAGGAGAGGATAAAGAGTGTGCGAAGGACGCAGCGTGGATGCGGAAAGGCGAGACGGCCCCGAGGGGACGATGCCAGATTGAATAAAAAAAGAAAATAATAATAGAAAACGGAATCTTCCACGCAAAACACAAACGAGTGGCACGCGAAGAATCGCGATTCGCCCCTTGGTAGACGAGGCGGAGTCCTCACACTTGAGGAACTAGTGTGCGAGGACTCCGCCAGAAGAGAACCATGTTGGGAGTGTGGAGAACATTAGAGAGCCAAATAAAGCCAAAAATAATTCCCTAGGGGGGGGGGATTCATGGGACCACCCTAGGTCAATTTCAGAGGGAGCGACCTCAAAGGAATGGAGGAAACTTTGCACTCTAGAACTAAGTTTTTTTTCATTGCCTCTCGACCGACCTGTGGCAAAAACACTCACCTTTAAATTTTCATTTCAAATTCCTAACCTATCACCTTTGTTTATTTAATAATATAATAATAACACAATAATATCCACAAGGTATTACTTAAGTTCGTTTAAGTGGCAGACTACTCCCACTTGAAACAAGTTATTACTCTCAGAGACAGGCTCAGTAGAAAGTTCACGTTCTGCAGAACCTCATAACATTAAACATAAACTGGTTTAGAAATATTAACTGGAATAAATTATTTTTTTAATGTTTTCATTAATGGGCATTGTAAGTATTTCCTCTTCCCGCCTGTTGCTCGCCATAATAATACATGCATTAACATTTGTTTACGAAGATCTCAGAGTTCAGGTCATAAACGAGAATGCATTAAACGAAGAGATGATCAAATGAAATTTATATTCTTTTCAACATTCCGCTTTCAGGAGAACCTCGATAGGAACGTTAATAGTATTCACCAGGATAGGATAATTATCCAGGATGGCAGATCTAAATTTTTAGCTTGCACATTAAAATAAAGAGTGCTAAATAAATTATTCCCAGAAATTTCGTTTATATGACAGTATTGTGGTTTACATGTGAATAGTTGCCATCGGAGGTACAGTAAAATTATTTGAAACGTTTACTTGGGACATCAATTCCATACCACTCCTAGTGGAATATTTATATTAGTAAATGTTAAGTCGACCTGCAAGCTAACTGGCCTCCCAAGTTCCATTAAGCCACTCAAGCATCTAAGGATTTCGTGATTATTTTCGTAATTATGCACTTTTTGGGATTGCACTCCAAATATCCCGGATTTTCTTACTGTCCTAGAGACTTTCACCTCCTTTCCCGGTCTGCAGTAACCCCGCCGTACTTAGCCTCGAACGCAATTGGCATGACACGCTTGCTATCGTCAATCAGGTGCTCTTTTATTCACTCGAGCCCTTGAAACTCCCTCACTATACCCGCACGTGAGTTTTCTCACCGAGGACTCAATATGCTCATCGCGAGGAAATAAAATGGGATAGGAAAAGAATTCGCTCTGCACCCTCGAGAAACAAACTCCGTTCAGTAACCTGGGCCGTCGCCTACGCATACCAATTTTCGGAGCCTTGCCGGGAGCTACGGCAACGGCCTTGGGTCAATGCCGGCGATCATATCAGGAAGGAAAAACATGGTCGTCGTTAGAATTCTAAATACGTACGCTGCGGAAGATTAGTCGTTTCAGAATTTTCGTATTTTTCACGGGGAATGGACAGAAATACTGAATATAAAGCACGATTAACTCTGGATATAAAGGCAGGTATCAATGACTTTACGACTTCCAAGCACCGCACCCTTAAAGGAGTGTATCGTGATGAGAGTCATTGAATGCGAGCCAAATGCCACAGCTTTTAACGTTCATGGCGATAAAGCGGGTCCCAGTCCCAAGGACGTGGGCACTGCAGTGTAACAGCTGTAATAAGACGACGACCAAGGGAATACCTTCCCTGGCTACGAACCAATCACCCTGCTAAGAGGGACTGATATCAGCCTTACGTGACTTCGCAGTAAGCACTGAAATTTCCGAGAGCTCTTCAAGTGTTGCTATACGTGTTGATCCGAAAAAAGAACAGCATAAATTACATCATTTAGTGTGAATTTTGCAACAAAAGAGAATCCCCACCGTCGTGACAGACCATTTTTCCTCGTAATTAAACTTATGAGACGCACTTAAGCATTCAGCAGAATATCCGATAAGTGATTCTTGAATCAAATATATTTCGGACTCGAATAAAATATATTTCAGACTCCCCCGCCATTTAAGGAAAACATTAAACCCCAGTGTTAAGTTAGCTCTCCAAGCTAGCATGACATTCATTCGCCCAACTAGCGAGGCAACGTCAGGGCAAATTTGTCAACAAGGAAAGCACAGCCATCCACACACACCCACGCGCAAACGAAAATGACAAGTTATTGCATCACGCGATGATGGTAGAAAATGCATATTATCCAAGGACGGCTAAGGGAGGGGAGAGGGAACGTGAAGGCGAAGGCAAATGCAAAAGGCAAAAGGGCGTCGTCATCGAATGTTTTTGCAAGGGCGGACGAGACTGAGTCGGGCAGAAGACGTTGGAAAGAAAGTCGGGAAATATGGAAGAAATGACAGAATTCGACTCAAGGGGAAATCAATCGAGAGAGAGAGAGAGGGAGGAGGGAAGGGGGAGGGAGATTGCGAGAGATTGAAGGGTAATGGAAGGAGCGCGCGAGGGTGTATGCGAGTGTGATGGGAAGGGGGGACGGAGGAGAATCGGAAGGGTAAATCCATCTCCGGCTTCCACATTACGGGACGCGAATGGAATAGGGTTTCGAGGTGGGGGGTGGACGAGGAGAGCGAATGGGAGACGGGGATGAAAACTGCGAAAGAAATTCACGTGGTGGCGGGCGGGCACTGGATGAGGTCGTCTGGAAATGCAATCGAGCGACGGCGACATTTCCATCTCCGGCGTGAAATTGCGCTACGGGGGATGTGGCAGAGGCGTGGGATTACGGCTTATTCGGGTGCAAAATGCATGCCGTGTGTGGGGGAGTAGGGCTTGCGAATCAGGAAACAGGGGGACTGAAGCAGAAGGGGGGGGGCGAATCGCCCCCCCTCCTCTTCCCGAGTGACGGGCGATTGGCTCCCGGCCAACTACTTCCGAATCCATCGAGGCTTCGGTGTGGGCGGAGAAAAAAATTAAATGATCACAACGACGGGATTTGCGCGAACCCTCCAGCTGTCTCCGCTCGCTCGAGAATATAGGGAGACTGCACACAAACGGGACCATTTTCTTTCACTTCGTACGTGCCCTTGGTCGTAACCTCACACCCTAGGAACGGTTTTAAAGTCGACTGATCCATTCGGCCGAAAGGCCAAGGGAAAGGGAGCCTGGATGCGCCGGGAGTCGAGGGAACTTCATCGATATGAACTGTTCAGGCGGAATTCATTACATCAGATTTATGATCCCAATTTTTTATCAATATTTCGTTGAGGATCGTAATTACCCTTGGCATCATAGTGGGGAAAGGTTGAATTTCATCAATCTGCTTGCATAGATTATGAATTCCACAGAAAATTTAAATTTATCCACATATTACTCATCTTATAATACACCTCAAATTTAAATTGCCCAAATTTATAATGAAGAATGAAGTATCACATAATTCTTATGGTAATGCACTATTCGCTATTTACTAATCTGAAAACTAAAGTTCTACACGAATCATACCGGCATTTCGTTTTGATAACAGTGAACGTTAAGCAAGCAACACTTTCTTACGTAACACATTAGTGGTTTCGGAGTTATCGGCTTTTTATATTAGCAAGAGCCACACTGAGTTTTATACTTATGTCTTATGTGCCCAGTACTGATCATAACTCACTGGATAAAGATAAGCCTTCATGAGTATAGTTTTATGGGCAAAATGAATGCCATCCTGTCAAGACGTCATGTAACAATGCCTGATGGCATGCTCCGAAAATGCCTTAGCAATTATGAAAAATATTGAATAATCTAAAATACAGGTAACCAGCCAGCAGTAACTCATTCTATTGAGAGATAAATGAAAAATAGTGAAATCCGCCACTATGAAAATTTTCTTATAGGGAGGATACAATGAAAATCCCCCTGCCACACACCTTTTTGGTGGCTCGCAGGGTATTTATGTAGATGTAGATGAAAATGTCCAAATAAGATTACTGCCAATACAGGTGAACTACCTTCAGAAGCCCAAACTCTTGATTTTTACTCAGGGGACAAAGTACTTTAACGCCCGAGTAGTTTATTTAAAGTTTTAATGTCGTCGCCAGCACGCCACTAAGGGCCAAGGAATAACTGGCGCAATACCGCCGTGGGGTGAATACTTCTAATCCTCGGTCCTTATACGCGCTTTGGTGTCGGCTACAATACTGTACCAAGAAAATCATAGATATGGTATTATTATCCGTACAGTACGTCGATATCAAAATATACTCTTGATGACCGAAATGACAGATAGTGTAAGGCGCTCCTCAAATTTCGTCATTCACAACGTCAACTTTAAAGCAACGAGCTTAGAACGGAGTATCCCACCGCCAAAAGGAACAAACATTAAACCTATAATTAGCACTTTTCTATGAAGGGTGCCAGGCGCTCAAATAATTTTCGGCATACTTCTATGACAACACGGCGGCATCGGGAACACAGGACGGCACACATTCGGCGAAAGCGCTACAAGCCCCCGCAGAGATTTGCGGAAAAAGTTGGCCGACAAAATTTAGCACGAGTGACACCCCCGAAAACAATGAGGAGCGCGGGTTAAATCGCGAAAATTCAAAAAATAAACGCGCGCCCCCACAGAAGAATACGGGTGTGGGGAGGGAAGAGGTTGAGAATGGGACGAGGACGACGGAGTGGCTGAGATACCGCCTCCCCACGAGCGTCTTTTGTGCGCCGTGGCCTCACTGCTCGCCCCGTCCGACACACTCACGGAAGACGACACACTTTCCCCGCGACTCGGCCGCAACCGTCGCGTCGCCCGGGCTGCTGCGCCCCCGCGGCCGGCGGAGCGGAACGCACGAATGGGGGGGGAGCGCAAACTCCGGTACTTCCTTTCCGGGAAAACCTCTGCACGCGAGGGGAAGACAATGGGGCGCGCGAGTACCTCGGCCCCGGCGGAGAGGGTAAGGAGAGGCGCCCCGCGAATTAAATATCGAGATCAGCCTTTCGACATCTCCTCCTCCCCTTCCAAGGTTAATACGCATATGATTATACGCACAGGTCGACAGTCACAAATAAATATGAAACTAAAAACGAAATGGGTCCGAAATTAGAATTTTGGCTACTCTGATGAAAGATGTTAATAGTGCCTAGTGCCAAGTGCCAAATGCCAAAACATAGTGAGAATATGTCTGCCTGTAGAATTAACGAATTGCGTACATTTTTGGGAAGTCACTTGATACTTGCAAATCGGTGTTCCAGGAATGTATAATCATCTTCGGTAGGTGGGTTTTGACTCAGAAACTGTTTTCATATCAAGCGTTTTGAAACGAGAAAATTTGGAATACTTCCCATGGCTAATCCAAGACGGCTCAAGCCTTGGGTAGACAATGTGAACCTCATGGAAAGGAGCCATAATTGAGATGAAATGAGTAATCGCACGTTATATACTATTTTTCAATTATGTACGTATATATACACACATATACATATGTGTGTGAATGTATATATATATACACACACACAAATTATATATTTATATATATACACACACATCACATATTGTCCCCAAAAGCTATTCAACATTCGGAACAAAATAAAAAAAAACGGAAGAGACTAATACGTAAAACTCGAGTCGAGGAGACAGCCATGCTAAAGGCCGCCCAATTAATGCATTGATGAAATCTTGAACGTATAGTAAAATTTCCTAAATACCTTTGAGGAAATCAAAATTAATTTGCGTAGAACATGGTCATATTAATTACGTTTTATCTCTTTATCAAAATTTCCATTCATGGATATTGCTTAAAAATAACGGGGTGACCGAAGATACAATTAGACGAGTGTGGAACGTTCTTGCGTCATGTTTTCAGATTAGAATCCATTACGCATGCGAAACCTCAGGCGAACAACTGACAACAGTGGGACGCAAAATAACCCTCTACTACAAGTAGTTCTAATTTATTTTCACGTTAATTGAAGCTAATGCACCCCTGAATCAATTCTTCACCAATGTTACATTCCCATTAGCTTCCAATACGCCGGTGATAAAATACGCCTAAGAGTTCATTTTTGAAAACCACCAAAGGGGTACTATTAGGGCTTGAGCTCCGTGACAGTGTTGATAACGGTGAATTACAGATTAGGTCACTTCAGAACTAACACAGACACGAACCCTGGCATTTAAATGTCGAAAAAATCTGGACAGCAAACTAAAGCGACCGTTCATATGCCAAAAGTACTTGGCGGTGCTTGGCTTCTTTTCCCCATTACCAATGTTTGCGACTCGCGGACCGTGTTCCTAAAACAATATCCACGCGTTTTATTATCCATCGCAGATCGAAAAGGCGCAGCAAGGGAACGCATATCCCCTGCTCTGATTCTTCAATCCTCTATCAAGTCTCTTCGACATCCATAGCCGTGCCATTACGCGTTTTTTCAGACGAATCCACGAGTCGAGACGAGAATCAGTGGCAGCACCACTGTCAAATATAGATAATCCAGCACTTCTGAAGACGTAGTGGACCTAGAAAACCTCTAAATGGTGAGATGAGATTTAAAATATGAACAAAACTAATTTCATAACATATTTCCTTCAAAGAGGTTTGAAAATAATCGCACTAATTTCAACCCAAATTCCCCCTCTAGTAGACAATTCTATGTTCTTGGGACGACAGGCACTCAAAAGTAGTATCCATTATATTTATAATATGCCTTTTGAATTTCACGAAAGCCAAAAACATACCCAAGAATGGGGTGGGCCCGCCCCAGCTCCTGCGCTGAAGTTGGGAAAGAAAGCGAGTCTCGAATACGGTTGAGTGTCACCATGACTGGATTTCTCATTATTTTCCCCCATAGAGTACCTAGCGCGTAGCTCAACGATTTACTCGGGACCTCGGATGGAAAATGCCGAATCACTTGGCACCCCAGGCCTTCCTGCGACACGAAAACCACTCTCGGGTACGCTCCCCGGCACCCTCTAAGTCAAGGTGAGCAAGGCTTAATGATGCCGCAAATAACACCGGCGGTAAGAATTATTCACACATTACATGAATTTCCACACCCAGCGAGCCACGACCACGCATTTGCAAAATTGAATACGTTCAAAATTCCTCATAGCCTCCGATGCATTTCGTAACAACGGATTCCTTACGCTCCGCACTGCCATGAAGGAGGAAAACTTCCATAGTGTTCCTCGATAGAATTGACTCGGTGTACTAAGCGGCTGGTAACCTACGAAACACTGTACGAACACCCCTGAGTAGCGTTTCATCCCTAACAGTACTCTAACCCGTTAAGCCATCTCGAGGACGCTTGGCAAAAGTTAGAACAACAGCCGCAGGAGGAACTTGCAATTTTCTAATGAATTTTGGAACTAAATTAGGCCGAATTTTCTTAATTGGTAGGTTTTTATATCTGTCGCGATTACGGCTAAGCCAGAGAAAGAAGGATTCTTTATAACAGTTTCCAAAAAAAATTCGTATTGAGCACGAAACTCGTACAAGCTCTATTTAACTAGAACGTATATTAAGTCCCGAACGCAATATCCGTGTACCAAGTGGCTCCCATCTCACCTCTTCCAATAATCGCCCAATTTTTCAATATTTTATAATGATTTTTATCGAATTCAGCAGACTTCCAAAAAGAATATTTTCATTTAAAAATTATATTTTCCTCTTTCGGTCAGTTCCAGAAGGTATAGGACAACATTCCTTTCAAATGCTTATACATCAATGTCAACCCATAACTCGGGAACATTCCAATAGGGCTCGCAATAAATAATAATCGCATTAAGGTTGAAAACACGACTTCTAACGACAATATTGATTGGACCGCTAACTTTATTGATTTCATTTCCCAATTTTTCACGAATATACCGTACTTCCCCCCTCCCCAAGTGTTTGGAATCTATTTTGATATTTCCCGTACCTCATCCTTCATCGCTTCTCCATTGATCTAACTGAAGTCGATCCGATGCTCAAGTTCCAATTCCTGACAGAGACAGAACAGTTTCAGCACTCACGACCTACGGCAAACACGCACTGATCTCACAGCTATACGAAACAACTTCCACATTGAGAATCCCATATTCCCATATTATAATTCAGACTCAAACATCAAACTTCCGATTAAAAAACGAATCTCTACTCATTTCCCGACTCAGTGGCCACTCTGAATGAGCAAATAATGCTCCCATTCACATGCTAAATGATAATTTCGATACTAATCCATGTTATTGCTTCCCGTGCGGAAATGCAAATTCCTCCTCGCGACCATTCGAATGCCAACAGCACACGCATGCGCAGCAGTGTTTTCGCCGGACCTCGCATCTCGTTTCCAATGCAAACAAGCTCGCTTCCCATTAAAAAAAGGTCGGGAACTCGGGAGATGGATCGACATGCGCTGCATCTTCACCGAGTCCTCGGCGAGTGATAGACGTCGCTGATTGAGCAATAAAAGTCGCGTCCGCCATGACATGACGTTCATTTGCTTAAACGGAAACAACGCGAATCCACTCCCGTCGAGACGTTTATCTGAGAAGGGAGAGAGGTTCTAGGGTCAGGAGCGCGGTTTAAGAGAGTGGCTCGCCTTACGCTTCCCGTCCGTGGAAAGGACGTCGATAGTGGCAACAGCTGCTCTACTCTATTCCATTTCCCCAACCCACTCCGATGAATGCATCTCATTCACCTACGACCTTTCTGAAAACTTAGTCGAGGCTCTACACACGATAAACCCATTAACAATAAGCCCCATAAACCCTCTAGTAGGCTAAGCTCACGGGGTTGTCACGAGGTAAATGGGAAGGTATCGCCTGTAAACAATTTACAACAGGCGACGAGACGCGACGACCAATCGTCGACACATCGTTAATAGGTAAGCTTAGAAAAGGATTGTCACCAATGAAGTGGGCAAGGATGTGAACGGACCACTGTTCTCACACCTCTCAACGAATGCCAATTTATGCTCAGAGTTTTCCTTGGATCTTTTATCGATCACAGCCTGTAAAATGATTAGGTGATTTTAGGAAAATCATGACGTCAATAAACTCCTAAATTTCAGTCACAAGGGATGCAGCCACGTCTTTTATTTTGAGTGAAACCGAAAAATTGCACGACACACAATGAGATACATGTTATCTAGCCTAAGCTCCCAGTCGAGTTCGGGTTCACTGCCAAAAAACAGGTAATACGACGCGTCCACTATTTCGCAAGGGCAGCGCCACCTTCACATTTACATCTACATAATACCTGTCGCGTAAAGGGCGCGTGGCGGGGGGTTTTAGGTCACCACCCGTAAAGAGAAAAAAAACCATAGGCAAACCAATAGCCACAGTGGCGTATAAATTCTACAGAAATACTTTCAACTTACACGCATGCAACTACATATAATATCAACAAAAAAAAAACAATTGCACCTTAGGATGGAGCAAAAATTTAACGTGCAAGCTAGAATTTGGAGAGAAAGAAGGCGAAATTCCAACACCAGATGGACATGCAAAACATACAACGATCTCCTCCCCAAGGAAAACAGGTAGGGAATGCGACCCAACGCTGCAGGTAGCGGAAGGGTCCCCCCACTGAGGGAGACGAGGTACGCAATGGGAATATTGAAAACAGAAAAGGCAGAGCAAGCAATACTGTAAAGAGCACTACATTATTTAATGGCATTCTAATGCTTTCATGCGGAAAGAAAGGGTTTTTACAACAAAACAAACGAAATTAGTTTGCAGAAGTGCATGCAATTGAATAAAACTAATTATTCCTTGGATGTATGTAGATGTAGATGACGCTGAGGGTGGCAAGTGGAATTTTTGCTAAAAATAACCCTACGGTTGCTATCCCCGTATTGTCCGTGGGAAGGAGTCCTCGAGTCTGCTAGTTCTGGAAATGGTTAAGCATCAATTACAGGTTGAATTACAAGGACACAGATAGGGAAACATTGTGTTCACACATTCTATTCGCAAGCATTGGAATTTTGTAAGGATGAACATTATCCCGAAAACAAGGAAATAAATTGACCCTCATTTCCAAGGACATAAGAGATCGTCTTTTCCTCATTGAAACTACAACACTGACGAATTATGTCAAAATGAAAATGTAAATCCACATGAAAAATAAACTTTAATGCGAACCAGCTTTCACCGCGGTGCGGCATCATATATTAAGCTCTACCTTGATATTATTCATCATGGAACAATTCCACAAAGATAGCCTGAAGCGATTAATTATATGACCCTGCCATTAAACCATAGGTTCATTCCAATCCCCAGTGCGTGAACTACCCCTTAAGAGGCAACAACAACAACTAAACCAAAAATATAGCTCGCCTATAAATACAACAACATTCTCTTTACTTTCATTTTGTCCGATACTACCAATGGATTCGTATTTTTAACAGTGAAAATGTACCCAACAAAAAAAATAGAATTAAACCGTACGACCCACCGGAAAATACCTTTTTCTATTCAGCATGAAGCATTTTTCTTAATAAGTTGGAAAAAACTATTTTGGCCAAAGAAGGTTTAAAATGAGTAACAAAAACTGACAAACACAAGGAAACGTTCGGTCTACTACCGAAAAATGATGCATTTCAATATGGCAATGTCATGCAAACAGGACATTTATATCTCCATTGATGAATGGGTCATACGTCCCTCTCGTCATACAGGTATATTTTCCCTGTATATTTTCCTGTTATCATTCCGCTAGCTGCAACGATAACACCGAATTAAAAAGCACTGCACTAAAAAGAACAACAATGCAAACGAAAATTTACGTCATCGTGGCAGTCTCATTTTTTATTCATGGATTTATTCTCACAATTATTCCATTTTTCCTTCGCTCCAACGATTTAATATTAAAAGACCAACAGCTGAACCAGAGTTGCAAGCGTAATTCTGTTTATTCAGGGGAAAAAAAGAAGTTAAGTAAAAAAATCGTCGGAAATCTTCATTTCAAGACATGTGCAGTTTGACAGGTCCAGCCGCGAAGATTGTTCGAGGTAAAACTGGTCTGGTGTAGTACCTGCAGCCGACGGTGGGTCGCTCGTTAACTCTCTCAGATTCAGTACCGAGATGTTTTGGGAGCTGTTTTCTGATCACGAAGGGAACTTTTTGCTCGCCTACCGTGAGGATTGTACCAGATGTTAGCTCGTGCGAGCAGGGGGAAGGCGATGAAAGGCGGAATGCTAATAAAAACGGTCGCGTGCAATGGGAGCTGGGGACCGCAGTGCCGCACTGTCGATTGGGCTTACTCGAGGGAGTGCCGCAAGCCGAGAAACGAGTTTCGGAACCGCGGTTTGCCGAAACTATTCCCTCCTAATAGCCATAAAAATGCAGATGACACGGTCGAACCGTTCGCCACCAATGGTTCGAGTCCGGATTGCGTTGAAAGTAACTATGGATGTTCCACGATCCAGTTCGAGTGAAAAAATTTAAATCGCGGCACGGAAGAACCGCTCGTTTTACGTGATTTTACGCTAAAGGGCCGCTTAAACACGCTCACTAGTATGTGCACTGGAATGTATCGGAAATTATGAATATAAGACGCGTTATTTCAAACATAAAATCGCCATGCGATTGGTAGAGGGAGCATGGTCGAGGAGGAGCGTGGGTTCCTGGGAGAAATCTAAAGGAGGCAGGAAAATGGAATGCACAGCCTTTTGAATTGTGATGGAATATTGAAGATTGTGTTAGAGGAGAAAATAGGCACACGAGTTTAAAGGGGGGGGAGATTAGGCATGCTAGAGGGGAGGAAGGCAAATAAAATTGGGAGGGTGTGCTGTAGCGTAGGGTATTTGTCTCATTAGGCGAGGTTTAGAAATAGAATATGTCAAGCCAAAACGCATCCAATAAGGGCAATAAGCAGGGTAGTCTGGTGTGTACTTAGCTTTCTCGACCTCCGAGACATTATAGAAATATGTTGGCCTTCCAAAGGAGAACCAACGAAATCCTTCGATGCATCTCCGCTCGTAACCAATGGATCACGTGATGCAACCATGCACGGTTAAAGGCTTTAGCTCGCTTGATGAGTTGCGTTCAAATCTTGATTCACTCCCGTTTGCGTCACGTTCTTGGATGTGAAGGGCTATAGTTAATGCCGAGAGGGTTTCAAACACAGTGTCTTTGCTACGGTTTAGTAACCTTCCATCTAAGGAACTAGATTCTGTTTTTAGAGAGAGATGAAAATCGAGGAAATGAAATAGCCTCCGTCTCGTATTCATCCAAACTTTTTCCGAATTTTTTTTCTGTTAATTTATTGATACATTCATATGTAGATACATGGATTTTCCTGAACCTACTCCAATACCAGATCGAGTTGATAGAATACACGGAATCACGATTTTCGTACAACAGACATTTAGCTAGGCATCATCATCAGGAAAACGTATGATTAAGTACAGTGTACTCTTCATTCATGCAATACTCCTCCTCCAGGTCATGCCAAAGACTGTTGCATTAATCCATAAGCTATGCTTTCATTGCATTTCTCCATTTTTAGTTAACTCTGATAATAATAAATTTGCCATTCAAATAATTTATATTGACTATTGATTGACTTCTGATCCTTGGAACTTATTAGCAAGCCAATGGTTGCAGCTGCAATGGAGATTAAAGAAAAAGAGAGAACATTTCAAGAGAAAAGGAGAGTTGCAGGTGCATCTTGAGGCCAATGTTGAAATAAAACAGAATTTTTTTTAACCCTGAGATTTCATTTTACAACCATGGCGACAAATCTAAAAAGTACGTTTGAATGCTGATTTTTGACGAACACGGTGGATTTCGTTACGGCCTTCAACGAAATTTATATTCCGTGTATTCTCCCGCTATGGAGGAAGAATATATATTTGGAAGACCTAGCATAACCATTTTCAGGTGTTCCAAGAAACTGCGGGAGATGCCGCAACATTGACTTTTCAAGGAGTCATCCTCTAACATGCATCTCAATGCAACAATTACGGAATTTCAGTAAAAAAAATCATTCGCCTTTGTTTTCAACTAGCTTATTATATATGTACTCGATTTTCAAAATTAAAGGAAATGTATAAAATAATGGGACACATAAAAATTCATTATACAACTTGTATGGTTTTTCATACTATCTCTCACTTAACTTTGCAACCAAATTTCTCATTCACTCTACGGAACTTTCGGTTGATCGATAAGTCAACTCCGCAAAACCCCGAGGAAGAATGCGCCTGACAACGGGAGTTGCACTATTATCTTGCGTGATCGTCATGACATTCGTCTATTTGGTATACCCCATACCATCCAGCGACAAGAAATAATTAACATCCTTCACAAGAGCACCCTGAAAGCTAACTAAGGGTGTATGGGAGGGGCATAAAGTCCATTCCACAGTTTCGACGATTCAAATTGAGTTAAGGAAGCCTCACCACACTACGTACGAATGCTCAGGCAAATGACTGGATGAGATAAATATCAAGCGACAATTTGCGTACTGAGTTGATTCGAGACGAATGCATCTGTCAGTACAACATAAATGAGCAAATACCTCGATAACAATGGACTAATAAAACTTCGGTTCATCTTAAACTTATACTTGTTACATTTTACGTTCAAAATATCTAGCGAATTCGTCATTCTGTATCCTGTAACTCACTCTACGCGAGCGTTATCTCAGAGGAGAATAAATTACGATCCAGCGAGATTTCACTTTCGCCGCGAAGACTTATCATTTGGAGGGGTAAATATTTCATAAAACCATAAAATATTTCACTAAAGAGTTAGATTATACTTTTCCTCCGAATTGTGTTATCACATTCCCGTCACCACCCAACCGAAAGGAGAAACGAAGCTTTGGCTGAAAACATAAAAAACCGAAAGGGCCGCAAAGGTGATGTTGACGCTCTAAATATGGTGAACTATACCGTGCGTATCTCGGTCAACTTCGAAAGCCCATTTTCAGCACGCGCACACACGCCTAAGTTCTTCTGCAACACCATTAAAAGATGCAAGAGCAGAATTTTTAAATGACACCTCTAACTGGAATAACCGTGCCCTGTACAAATAAGTGATACCCTTGCACTGAAATGCCAGGTAACCCACACCTTGAATAGTTGTCGGAAACACAGTGGAAATGAAAGAGTGGTTACTTTGTGATTCCAGAGAGATTTTCTGTGGATTCACAAAGTTGCCATTCTTTCATTTCCAATATGAATCGATTTCACAAACTTACGCCGAAAACCATCAATTATATCAGACGCACAGGTTTTGGTTTGAGCCCTTGAAATAGTTTTTTCCCCAGTTAATAACACGGAAAAACACCGAGCTATCAGCAAACGGAGTACACGTTATATTGTGCGACAAAGTTTTAAATTTCATTACATTAATACAAATTTATTACACCAAAAATTACGGTAATGATTGTATGTAATTATTTCTAACGTTCAAATTAATTATCGAGAAGAAATATTTTTAGAGCATTTATTTAGTGTCGCTTTATATAATTAGTTAATTTACTTAATTTTACTCAGTAATTACTGAGCACCTAACTACCACAAAATAAACTAGTGTAGATTCGAAAAATTCCATCCCTATAATACAGCCACATTTCGGACGTCTTCTGTGCATTGTAGCAGGATGACACCGTCTGAAACTGATTACCTCAAGTTCTCAGTGTTTATAATAAATGGACTAAAAATGGGGACCCTAAGAAATTTAGTGAGAATGAATTAAGTTTTTCACACCTTGGGAGCTTTATTCTACACGACTGGGCATTCACGGTGCGAAAAAAATTGAATACCCAACTCATCAAAACAAATTACCGATGTTAGCTCCAAGCGTCTGGGTAAAAACACTCATTTATGCAATTTACACCTTTAAAAAATAAAAAAAGCAATTATTCTCATGCCTCTAGAGATAAAGCCGGATATTACCTTGGTCAACCAAAGAATATACGTAAATATATCTTTTCTCGAAAGGTTTCCACTCATTAATTTTTTGAAGAGTTATACTACGCAGGTGAAGAAAGAGATGTTAGGAGGACTACGCTTTATGAACAAGGAGTGACCCTGTGGAGAAAGCAATAGAGTTTTTCAGGAGACGGGTTAATCACCACCAACACTTGTTTTTGACCCCACAAAATGTGCAAGTATACATGAAAAATGTCTGGTTTTCGAGAAGGTATTATTTAGACTAAATTATGGTAAGAAACAGATTGAAGAACGGCATAATTAATTCACAAAGTTTCCGAAAGCCGATTCAGAATATAATTATAATGGAGTGTAACATCATATCCAGGAAAACAGAACAGGGAAGACAGTTTAGGAAATGGAATTTGGAAGCATTAACGTTAACTACCACAAAGAAGTGTCGGTAGGCCGTACAGAAAACAATGAATGTGGATAGTGAGTTGGGTTAGGTAGAGGAAAAATGGGAATATATCAAAAAAGGAATATCAGAAGCCGCGAGTAAACCTATTGGAACTGTTAGTAGGAGAAGGAAAAAATAAACCATAAACTACGAAAGAGATGATTAGAAAGATACACGAAATAAAAATAAGTATATAAACACAAGAGTAACGTAGACAATGTATAAAGAATTTTTCAAGAAACTGTAACAGTAACTTTAACGGAGTCACCCGCTATGTGTGCATTATAATGCAACCATTTCAGAGAGTAAGAGGACGTCTCGGTAGCTTAATTGGTTAAAGCACTCGGCCGGATATCGAGGGATGCGGGTTCGAATCCCGGTCAAGGCGAATGATTTTTACTCTCTGAAATGGTGGCATTATGGAAGTATATAGAGTTAAATAACCAACTGAGGCAGGTAACAAATAGGGCGAAAGAAACTTAGATAGATAGATAAAGGAATTTTATTTGGGTGAAATTGAGACCTAATGGTGGAAAACGAAATGCAAAAAAGTATTGCGTGCATAAAAATACAAAGAAAGAGTGAAATTGGTGAGCTAAACAGGATGGTTAAAACGCTGCCACAGAATGAGATGGGAAATTCGCTGAAAACAATCAAAGATAAGACAAGAAAAACATTATTAGTTGAACCAGAAAAGATCGAAGAGAGATGGAGGGGGTACATACATAAGGACAGTAAGATAAAGGTATCCATCATGGTTGGACATTTTCACAAAGAAAATCCATGCATGTACTCGTATGACGTAGCTGAGATAACTTAGGTCTGGGTTTAATCGATGGCGAGATAGAATGGACATTTAATGAAGTGTTAAAAAAATCAGGCATTCGGGATAGACAACATTCCCGCGGAACTACTTAAATGTTTAGGAAAATGTGGAAGGAAGAGCTTTTATTGACTAATTCGCAACATTTATGAGGGAGAAAATCGGCAGGTCAGATCAGTTTCAGATTTTATCCCAAAAAAGGGAAAGGCAACGATGTGTGAGGAATGCAGAACGATAAGCTTGATTTCACACGCAGCTGAAGTGGTTCTCAGAATCATCAACGAAAGGATAGAGAGCGATACAAATTAATACTAAGGGGATGATCAGTTTGGGTTCGGGAAGGAGAGAGAGAAGCGTAATTTCATTTGCAGTAATGAGGTCGCCTATAGAGAGAAATATAGAACACAATCAGGATGAATTTGTCAGTTTCGTAGATTTTCAAAATACGTCCGAAAGAGTGCATTAGGTGAAATTAACGGGTGCATTGTAGAAAATGGGAGAAGAATGGGTGGATAGGAGACATCCGCCACCTGTACATATCTACCACTGCAGAGGTGAGAGGGGCGGATGAAGAGTCCGGGTGGACAACGTTTGGAAGAGGAGTATGAGTAAGGGGAGTCCATTGTCTCATGTACTTTTTATAGTAGATGTGGAGGAATTGGTAAAAGAGGCAGGCATGGGGAGATCTGGAGAAATGAATGGAAATCTGTGGCGAACTCAAGAAATTAATTAGATTTGCGGGTGAAGAAGCTTTAGTTTGTCAGTCAGCCAAAGGGTTGCAAGCAATGCCGAGTGCATTGGAAGGCCATTGTGGTACGTATGGGATGAGAAAAAATGTAATTAAAACAACGGTTATGCGGTTATAGGACTATACGTTAAAAGTGGACATAGAAGGGCAAAATGCAGGTGGAAAAGCTTGCCCATCTTGGAAGTGTTTAGGACTGCAATGGTCAAAGTGGTAGGGACATAAGAAGCAGTATTAAAAGTTGGTCTCAGCAGGAAGAGCGAATTAATGACAGGGATGATGAGTAAAGACGATAAGAAACGGCTCTTCCAAACTTTGATATGAAAGCTGATTTTATAAGTGGAGGAAACATGGTCACTGAAAAAAGATGATTGGCGTAGATAGGAGACATGAAGAGGGACTTACTGAAGTGCCTGATTTCAAGCCGTGTTCTTAGTCAGGAGAAATTATATAGAATGCGCCTATCCAGAGTACCTTATAACGATAGAGTACAGAAAAATAAATAGGAGTATTCTGAGATAAGGATATGTTGAAATGAGGGAAAAAAACGTTCTCATGCCCCATGATTGAATTCACTTAACTATTTTTAAATATCCGGCTTTAGCCTCCTACATCGCACTCACATCGTAGCAAATTGGAAATCGCAGTTTTCAAATACGTCGAGGAAAATAACGCGTATGCATTTACGGGAAAGTCAGCTGTACTCGAGTCATGATCACTTAGGAAGAGAAATGGCTCTTGGTCAAGCTTGCAAGAAACACTGCGCCGCGCACAAGAAGACAGGAGCCACAAATTAATGCCAATTATAATCAATGAAAGGAGCTGCAACCCAAGAAGATGCTTTCGAAGAACATTAAGAGACGAAGTAGGAAGAGCGGACATTGACCTTGGACGGCCGCTGCAACGGAGAACTCTCTTAAGCGTAGTTAATTCGAATCCGTTCCCCGTTGTGGACATTGCAAGTCAATGACACGACAGAATTCATCGTACAAAATGTCCACACAATTCCCATTGCGGCTCGCATTGAATGCGCTGCAAAACCTTCCCGATAAGCACCACCATCAAACAAAAAACACAAATTAAAGTAACTTCCCATTATTGGTCATCCTTCAAATGTCCAATCGACTAATCGAGACTCAGGCCGCAATGAGAAACATTTGATCTCACTCTCATCATCGCGGACGCACATGAAAGAGATTACGAACTAAGAAATAGGAAATACACTTACATAACCACCAGCAGAGACGTGGGCATTTTGTACAACTCTCACGTAATTGAGCTTTTCTTACCTGAAAGGAAAATAAAAATCATTAGTAACATTTAAGGGGTTAAACAAAAGCAAAAAATTTTTCCAGACCGTCTGTTAAATAATAAAACCTTAAACAGTAATAAACCCTATCGTCTGTTTGATAGGTGGCGACAGAGTTCACCCAGTACTAAACCCGACGGCTTATGAAATTCACAGATCAGGGTAAGGGGGCCAGTTCCTTTCCCTGTGCCGGCTATGGCTTCCCAGGAAGAACTGGCACCCGAAAAATCACATAACTTGGGTGGAGCTGAGCGTGCCCAGAGAGGATTTCCCAGGAATCTAACCCAGGCCCTCCGGTCAGTAGTCTAACTGGCTTTCGCGTACATTTGTCAATTAATAATGATCTGAAAACTGAAATGATCATTTGGAAGCGTTTCTCCCACTCACGAGTACGCATTTTAGATATTGCTCATGTGCCAGACCGCATTCCTCCCGTTAACGGTCAATTTTAACTGAAATACGTAACATTCATGCTGTATCTATGCATACAACTTGTTTGCGAAGCATTTTCAAATCTGAAGTCACTTTCTACCAGTAGTCTTTTTCGAACATCTAAGTTTACCGAGATCATAATTAACCAACAGCAACATAATCGATTCCAGGTAAATACTAGAATATATCGCTTAAAATGAAAACATTACTATTTTGGAAATGTACAGAGTGCGACCTTATTTGAAAGGCATCAGAAAATTGAAATAATCAAAACACTCACCCTAATTAAGACAACACAGCACCTACAAAAAACTGATGTCCAAATCGATTACATTTTTCAATGTTGATAATAGGATTAAACTGAGATATAATGGACATGAACGAGAGACTGAAGTCAGAGACCAGACGGCGCATGAGATTCCCGGCGGGGGAGTAGTCCGATAACTGAAAATCTTTTACAAAGCCAAAAGACTGCTACTGTGACCATGCGGGTGGTACAGTGGGGAAATGAGGATAGGCAGAGGGACTGTCCTAAGCGTCCACAAGCCGTGAACGACATAAATCCATTACCGCGGTACATCGGGACCATTAACGAAAAAAAAAACTCCACGAAATCCCCCTCCTCCACCCAACGGCCTCTTGCATCTCAACTTCATTTTCATCGGCGCGGGCTCCCAACGCCCTCCGGCGGAAGCGACCTTGATTCTCCCACGCTCCTCCCACACCCTCTTCCCCAAAACCCCTCCCCCACCTTTCGCTCGAATCAACGACCGTTTTTTTTTTCTCCTTCAATCTTCCGAGGGTCCCGCGAGAAAGAGAGAATTGAAAAAAAAAACAATGCTCGCTCACGCGAAGGAGTGCGTTTTTCACGCGAATAATAAGACGGTTTGGGGGGGTTGGGGGGAGAAAGAAAAGAGCGGAAAACGAAGGGATACAGATTGGGTGGACGCGAGTGGAGGGCGTGCCAGTCAAAGAGGCGGAGACAACGCACGCACGGAGAAGCGACGGATTGAAAGGAGACTGAGTGAGAGGAAAACAGCAACATTTTTCAGGGGGGCCCGTTCGGCAGAAACAAAGGAAAGACGAAAAAAAAATAAGTGCGCCTCGCCCACCTTGCCATTCACTGTCCCCGACAGTGAAGCCGGGATGGAGGGACGGGGGAGCGGCTCGAGAAGGGCGGGACTCGTCGAGGGCACCCGCTTGCTGAGAGGACCGGGAGGGCGCCGAGGCAATGAGGGTGAGGGAGACAAGACGTCAATCCTCCGAACTTTCGTGGAAACTGGAGGATGGGGTGGCAATTGAAACGGACAGAGGAGGAAGAAGAGGTCGGAGAGAGGGTGAAGAGGCGAAAGGGAAGTGGGCAGGGAGGGGAGATTCACGAAGAGTCGGTTTTGCTCTCATCAACTCACTTTTTCCCCGCGGAAGTTTGGGCGAGAGAAAGGCGAAAGAGCGGAGGCTAGAATAAAACTGAGTCCGTACGATTATTTTAATAGACATGCAAGCCATCACCTCGTCCAACTAAAGCTATGGGAAAGAATGCTTTCTTGCAAAGAAAAATGCTGTCTACTCAACCTGTTGTCCTTGCCATTTAGAATTCCAGCACGATGCGGACGTGCTGGAACAACGAAAGCGGAGTAAATGGAGAGGAGAAAACGCTTCTCCATACTCCGTGCCTATACTTATCAAAACGCCACAAATAAATTTGAAAAAAATATATTCACAATTTAAACCTTGCGTCGAGCATATTCCTCATGCCCTTTTTGCAAATCAGTGAAAATTGGTTTTGCACCATATACAGTGAATCCTTGAGTTGGAATTACCAGAAGGAAAAACCTGGACTATAAGGAACAACTGTAATTTGTACACGAGTGAAAATTCACGCGAAAGAATCAAATAAAACTTTCTATAAAATAGTACATCAGCTATGAGGATTGGTAGTTGGTGATGTACTGAACTGTAGACTGTAGGTCAACGTTTGATACTTTTTTATCAAACGACAATTTAATCTGGGTTATAGGTGTTCATCGACTTAGTAAGTCACTTCCGTTTCCGGGATGATTCCCATTGTGATGCTGATATAAAGCATTAAGTTCTTGAATTGAATCAGCAAGCATGTAAGAGGTCACCGAAAGAAAAAAACCCACGCTCGAACTCAATTCCTATTCTCCGAGACAAGAACTAGTTACAGAATTTTTTTTTGCACTTTTTAATATTTATGCACTTAAAATTTAAAAACATCTAAAATTTGACACTACTTACGAATCGTATGAACCGGGAAATACCCGGCCATATTCCAATTTAACCTGAAAAGGGGACTACGCATCTTATAAGGAAAGAAAGAGCTGTAAAAACGATTCAATAATAAAATAAATAAAACATTTAATTAAAATAAAATAAAAAACAGCAATACAGAATCGTCAATATTGGATACCCGTCTCCAGAAGACTTCACTGCATTATGTGTAGACGGGTTTCAAGTCCGCGTGTGTATGCCTCAGAACGTGATTTGACCTTTCGATAATTGATGTAAAAATACTTTTGCTAAACATGCTTCAGACAAAAATTAGTTTCATTTAAATTTCAACGCAACAATAATGAAAGCAGTTACTTCGTTATTCCACAGAGACTTCGTTTTTCCTCGTCAACAAACAAAAATGTTGTATGGGATCACAAATAAACTACTTCCATAACAAAATGTTGAGTAATTTCCATGAAGTGATGATTTCCATGAAATAATTGTTATGGCTCGCCCACGGTTAATCCTAATAGATACTCGCATATCGAGTCTTCAAGCTTCCAAATGAATGCTGCGTACTGTTGGACTGCGCCGCTGTTTTTCCTCGTGCCTAGGCTTGACGCTTTGAGAGTGCACTACACTCAGTGCCCCCGCCGCGATCACTGCGAGGACATCGTGCACCCCTCCCACTTATTGACAGAGGACCCGCTCGTGGGTCACGCCGCCCCACATCCACTAATGTCTGCTGGGCCAAGATGAGAGGCTACGGGGCACACCCAGCAGAAATTTAGTACTCCACCCCTATCCTCCCATTTACGAGCATATGAGACCACAATGACCTCACTTAGTGGCGCCCCAAATGCGTAAATCCTGGCTCTTTGCCCGTGGATAAACCAAAAATATGCATGTACGTATGTACACCCTATGGACGATTGCAGAGCAAATATTTTGCACGCTGCTTACCGATTATATATTTCGATCCTCCGTATTCGCCATAAAAGATTGTATTTCGTCTTCTCCGAATTAAAGCATTTACATAGATTTATCTCCTTTCAGTACTAGTTCAGAAATATATGGAAAATTCCTCAATGATCAAGGATTCGGACAATAATGAATAATTCGGGCAATCCTCTTGCTTCTCACCTATCTCCGTTTCCGCCCCTGGCTAAACACCTGTCACAAGCCATACTTTCATTCGAGGAAAGATTCTCCAGATACAGTTTTTTTCAATTTGGTCCATCTACCCACTATCAGAAGGCCTTAATACACTTCTGATAAAGATGGACACTTTTTCGTTAATATCTACGCGCAATTATTCATCACAGGGATCATAATGGAAGTGAAAACACTGTATGGATGTACTTGAGTATCTAATAGACATCGGAGGGTTTCATTGGGGAGGGGGGTTGCCACAACCCCTGGAATAGGACTTTTTCGTCAATTGTTTTTCAATTATATCTTCCTGATTTTTCCTTTTAGTGACTTAAGTTATAACGTTGAGGTATAATGTAAATTAAATGAACGTGCGAGTCCCAATCAATCAATATCAAGCTGTGCATATCGAGAGGGAAGAGAACATTAGCCTGGGACCTATCGGCATCGTTCCCTTGAGTCGTAGAGATGAGTGCAGACAGATACCCGAAGAGTAATTGGAGCCTCGTGGAATACTGCCAAGTAAATGGAAGCAAGTAGAGCTACCAAGTGATAAAAATTCCGAGGGATGAGCCACAGGAGCAGTCACAAGGAAAGCGGGGGTGCGTGGGAAGAAGGGTAAATTGAGAAAGGAGAAGAGGGAAACGCTGGATGAACCAACATTAAGGACTTAATGGTCAGCGAAACTGTGACCAAAGGACCCATTTTTCTATTAAAGACCAAGGAGGACGTGAGAGGGCCGAGAACGAACGAAGAGAAGAGGGTCCCGCGAGTCCCAAAGGGAGGGAAGACAAATGGCCGAGACGCCAACGTCAGCGCCGGAGAAGGAAACGTAGTAATGGGGACCCCGAGAGAGATTAAAGAGAATTAAGCGTAGGATCCAGAAGCGGACCTTCCAAGACTGTTTCTCAACAGGAACTCGGCCCTTGCACCCTTATCAATGACAGACTGACAAAAGTGCTATTTCACCAGATGAGAAAGGATATTTAATGAGGCAGCGACAATAACCCGAGTAGCCGTCGCGTCGTGTCGACGGGCGATATTAAAACCTAAGAAAATTCGGTGCAAGGGTCTTCGTGTTCACTGAATCTGGATTCGTTTGGAAATAATATTTTGTGCGTGGAAACTTTACTGGCAAGCGAAAGATATGGCGTAGTGAAACCACTGATGAAAAGTATAAAATAAAGTAATCTAGCTGTGGAAAACTATGGTTGGTCGACAGAGATGCTGGTTCATTCTGGACCTTCCTAGCCTCGAACTAAAGACGCAGTGAGGGATCGGGAAAGGGGAAGAAGCGGATTTCCATTCTGGCGTCGAGTTGAGGAGGGTGGAGGGTAGATGTATCAAAGTAGCGAAGAGTGTTCCGATGAGAAAGTATTAATTTACTTATTTTTGCGATCTAATATGAATAAAAAATAAACTTGGAACTGGCGGCCAGTCTCAACGAAGAAACCATCATCATCTACCGAACCGACCTTCGGTGTTTATGGTTAAATATATATTTTATACATACTCGTACACATATGTATATATATACACACACATATACATAATATATATTTCTTGCACATTTACGACTTCACCCTTCTCTAAAATTCCCCTTTTAATCATGGCCTTTATATTCAACTACCCTCTAACATCTTCTCAAAAATCTGCTTCCCCTTCCTCGAATATTCACTAACATATTGCATCTCTTTACCAAATATAATTTTCCATTTGCCCACCTTATCACCCAACTTATTTCTTTCCACGCTCATTTAACAGGAAGTCCTAATTTCACTTTTATCCATTCAGCTTTCGCCGTCGTACAATGCAACGCCAGCCAAACAAAATATTATTACCCGTTTTAACAAAATTTCACCATTCTTGAACCCAAAATATACTTTAGAATCGTGCTTGACGCTTTCTATCGTGGATGGTATGTACGTACATGTATATAACGGCGCGAGTCAAACTTTCCAACGCCAACGATGAGCAAGTTATCAACTGGTATCGATATACAAGACAAGGATTAGGGGAGGTACCAGAATATCCATGGGTTTCGACGATTTCTCCGTTGAGGTGCGCGGGGCACAATGGCACAAAACGTCAGTTAGGGACCGCGGAGAAGTGTGTCCTTGGGTTTTTACAGGCGGAGCGCCGGTCGTGGGAGGAGGGGTGGAGGAAGGCGATACGGGGGCGGACGCGGAAGCAACGAGAGGGGAGGAGAGACCACCGTCGCCCACTGCACCACCGATGCCAGCGAAGGACGGCGAATGCGTAATTACCCAGATGAGCCGCCGCCTCCGCGAGTGGCGATAGCGACGGCGCTCTGTTAATGCCTTATCCGAAAAGGCGGATAGGGAACGAACGGAAAGGCCTGCTGGTTCCTGCTGATGAAAAAAGAGTCTGCGGTTCGCCTCGCCTTTCCTCCACGGACCCCCTTATCTCCATGCATATTCCAGCTGAATAAAGATGATGGGATAATGCGATTAGGAAGCCCACGCATCCTAACTATCCGAGCAAAGACGCACTAGGCTGCATGTCGGCATTTTTGCATGCATTCGGATAATTTTAATGCATAAATATTCATCGGTACGCCGTGCAGGTTTTACGCAACATCTCTGATCATTGCGCACTTGATTTTATTTAGCATAACCATTGTACCTACTAGTTAATAATCACCATCGAAGCGTAATGATGTCTTTCAGAATTTAGTACACGTATATAAAGGAAATTGCACACCAAGGTGCCAAAAGTGCATTTCACGAGCAAGATTTTGGTGTTGTTTGGTTCGCTATCACAAGATACGCTTTCTATGATGGCCAACCGTGCAGGAGACTCTCGCAGGTCTTCAGTTGAGTAAAAGAATAAACATGGCATCAGTACGGAATAAATGGGTGGACTATGCCTATGCCATTCACACATGCCAATATCACTTCACCTAAATTAGAATCTCACTACTCACTTCTAAGATCAAATTTTCGCAAAGAGAAAACATATGCTTCACATATGATTTAAAACTCCAATGTATTAACAACAGACGAACAAACAAAATGCCAACAGTCGAGGATTTTCAGGGACAATCCACTTTTCAATTGAACACCACTAAAAGTCGAAGATTGAAGATATCTACCATGATTCGCAAAAGGAGGAATTTTGATGGCTTACATTAATTTTGTCCTGCGCAATATGTATGTTTGTATTTTATGCGGACGGTGGTCGAGCAACATCAGAATAAACCCCAGAATGAAGTTTACGAGCTAACCCAGATATTTTCGAACTTTAGAGAAATGTTTAACGTAAATCATTGGGAGAAGAGACGCTTTGACTGCTGCTGGTCATATCTTTTAAGGAACCTGTTGTTAATTAACGGAAGACTAACAGCATATTTCTAACAACTGGAGGTTAAAATACTTAAGAGAGTCCGCAAGTAGACAGACGAAAGTCGGTTGACGTTCTACGTAAAATATTCGAAGGTCCAATTTACATCGAATTCTAAAATTGTTCCGAAATTCTTTAGATCCAAGTGTGAACATACAACTCATCATGTTTGGAATATTATTGTCGCAACTATACATGACTACATTATTCACAAAGCTTCTGACTCAATCTGAAGTATGCAGTCTTAACTACAGAGTAGTTCTGTGGAGAATTAACATCAACGACATAGCCAGTCACGGTCACGACTCCGGTATGGTAATAACTTAAATTCCGGAGAACCACCTTTCGATTCGAGGATGGGGAGGTGGGAGGATCGTCTCCATTGCCTCCCCACCCTCCACCCCCTGCCTGAGTGCCTACCCAGCCCCCTCCCCCATTGGTCCCACCCGCCCCGCAAGCCAGTGCACTGACTTGATTCGAAACGGCTTCTCCGACCGGAAAACAGCCCCGTCTGATGGACCGGATGCGGCTCGCGGACCGTGGATTACTCACATCCCCGCACTGCTCGGGCTTCACCGCTGCATCTGCTCCGGACGCATCATTGGAGGGCTTCGACTGCCTCCCACGTGCCCCTGCTTGGAGTCGCGACGAGGGACGAGGGTGACCCAAGAGGACGAAGGGTGCGAGGGAAAAGAAAGGCTAACGCCGCCACACGATGAGGATGCGTCGACGCCGATCCCCCACCAATATTGGACAGGGGAATGAGCGCGACAGGATGGGACGGGCAAATAGAGGCACGACATACGTGAGATGAAAGACTATTTACGAATTTGACGCCGTCAAACAGTGAAGCCTCAGTGCACGTCTTAGTTCATGCATCTAAAAAAAAAGCACCTGTTCTTACCAATTGCACACCTTATTCGCCCTGGACATCCTTACCGGTTCCTTGAGACAGATTAACTCCAATTTTAAAAATGGCGAGGTATTCTCAATTTTTAATTTCTTTGCGAAATGCAATTCAACTAAGTCAAATGATACATATCTTTTCCTTGGGAACACTTTCACAATTTTATCTAGATGGTTATTTTATTATATATATATCCAATATATCAGGTGGAACATAGTTTGGCCTCTAGAAGAGGAAGAATCTAAGAATACCTTACCATCCCCTTGAAGATATTCGCAGCTCATTAAACTAAGAACACAATGTATATATCCACTGTTCTTTATTCTCGTACAACTAATTTCAACGCTTAGGCGCCATCATCAGGCACCTTAGGAGCCTGAAACAATAGAAAGCATGTTCGCAGCTCTTCCAAATGATAAACATGTACGGTTTTACCAGTCATGGACGCGGTTTAACTGATGACTGAAAGGCTGAATAGCACACCACTCACCCGGCCCACTAGAAATTATTTTTTTAATTAAATATTCTTCTTGGTCCGAAAAACAGCACTTTTTGGCCCTTACATCGGACAACAATGACAACACAACAGAAACAACAACACAAACACCCAGGCCCTAGGTGGAAAAAATCCCACCCTGGTGGGAATCGAACCCGCGACCCTTGGATTGGCAGACGAGGACGCTAACCCGCTGCCACCGGGGCCGGCGGGGTAACGTCCGGCCGGTAACACCGGCGGGGTCGGAAAAAATAACGCTAAAAATAATAAGAATTACTGAAGGATTTCTTTTCAGAAGTTTATTTTAGAGAATTTAATTTATCCCTTACTGGTGATGGGGTATTTCCTCACCTTTTCCTGCTATTGGCAGGTGCGTCTAATCCCGTTTAAATATCAGTTATTTTTACTTGGTCATTGATATTTGGCAAAGCCTATCCGTTTGCTTAGGATTTTATTACTTGCACTTAACTGGACCAGTCTTCGGTAAACGGGAAGTATGGAGTACATCAGTTATGATTACATAAAATATCTCTGTTCAAGAGAGTTAAAGCCCAACAGGTAACTAATATTTCTCAAGTTTTCATGGTACTAAGTTAAATCATGTTTCCAGGAACACCGACGAAAATACCCAAAAGGCTTGCGAAAGAAATAGTCAAAGTTTTTTCGGCATGATAGGGGTAAATAAATGTGAGATTGAAGCGCAAAAACTCCAGTATACAAATTTTTAAATGTATCCATTGTTTTGTATGAATTATACTTTGATTATTTAATTGTTAATCAACTTCTGCGTCAGAGCGTTATTGGCAAGGTACAATTACCCTAACTGTACCCTGATACTGATTATATGACGTCAAAATCAATCAGAAAAATATAAACTATGAGGCAAATTATCGAGTGCCCAATGGTAAACAATGGCTTTTATGATTTTTCACTAAGTTAAGCCTGAGAGAGCAAAACACGATTTCGTCACCACAATACTTCACAGCGGGTTAAACCAACCCCATGCGACTGGCTAGGGGTCGCCGCTGTTGGGAAAATAGGGCGGAGACCACGCTCGCTTGGGTTTCACAAAACGGGCGACAACGGGCGAAGGGAGGCCAAGTGGAACGCCCCCCGCTCGCTCGCTGCACTCTCGGAACCCTTTTTGTACACTCGCCCCGTCGACGTTCCACGCGGTGATCCTCCACGAAATCGGCACCGACGCCCACGGCTGAGGCGGGGGTGGGGAGGTGAAAAAACAGCCTAACAGCGAATAAACCCCACAATCCGGCTTAGGGGACGGGAGAGTGGGAGTGCACTCGGTGGCGGCGTTTGTTGCACCCGCAGACAGAGCCAAGGATGTGGAGAGGGCGGGGGAAAGATAACCGAGCCGGAGAGAACGAACGTTGATGCGGCGAAGTGCTGGCTGCTCTTCCGGGAGCGAATCGAATATCTTCTCCCTCCCCACGGCCCATTGTCCTTAATGGACGGAATCGCACACTCGCCAATTAGTTCCGGGCGCAACACGCTTCCGCGCGGAATTCGCACTCGGCCGGAAGACGACGCGCGACTGAATTGCGGGTCGACGCGCCACCACGCTGCCAACTCGGAAGCAATATTAATGGATTTTTCATGAAATGCGCATAGTGAATCCGAAGCGCGTCGATGGGTTAGTCATTACCCCCTTCATTTAGCTAAGTACTTCCCGGAAAGAAAATTTGCCACTGCCGCAGAACTCGTTCCGCATACGCATTAATGGCTTTCACTACGTGCCCGAAATAATAAAAAGATTGGTGTGACACTCGCAAAGGGGGGGGGGCGCTAACAATCTCGTCGCATAACTCGTCTCCTAAGCTGAAATCATTTTCAACCACAAGAACGCGCATCGAGGGCCAATACTAGCACTAAACCTTTTTGAAATAACGTAGGCTAGCCGCTAATAAAATTCTGATAGTTGAAATATGCAAAGAAATGCACATTCATGTATGTATTAGTACTTCGGGCGCCGTGGCGACCGTCTTCAATGAAGAAAGTGTGGAGGAAAGATGATATAACTATTAAAAGAAATAGATACCTGTGTTAAACCAAGTTAATTTGAAAGTTAGATAATTTCCAAGTTGTGCCCTGGCATAGACACCTCTTGAAAATTTACATATCTCTTCGGAACACTTTCTCCCCTGCAGAAATGGTCACCTGGGGTCCGTTTCTCAAAGCTAAAATCCGATTTACTAATATTCTGAAAGCGGTCTTAAATGCAAAATAAAATTTCAAGATTTCTCAATTTCCAAATTACAAGGATTAGTTGCACCCCACAGTTTTCTTGATTTGCACAAGGATTGATATTACGATTCCCAAGTTGAGAGACTCCATAGAAAAGTGACTCTCTATTGAACAACTACCAAACACGTCACGACAGGAGGCTCCAGGTTCCGGAGTTTCCATTCCCAGAAGTCCAGTGACAGGAGACTCAAGAGAGAGAAATGTCGGGAGGGGAAAGATCCTGGGTCCCGTCGTATGATATTACTTGGAGAGGGAACAAAAACTGAGCAAAGGAGCGCACCACGTGTTTCACAACCATACCCCTAATTTGATTGACTCTGCCAATTGACTCGTCCACTTTAAGTCGATGATCGTTTCAGTCTACCCAGGCCTAATCTTGCAGATAGACTCCGGATACAAATCCACCAACAATTAACACAGAGACAACACAAGAGAGACATTTTTCATCAAAAACGTAAGCATGGAAAATAAGAAGCTACCATAGAGGAAAGCACCTCGGTAGGCAATGAAAAAGGTATTATAAAAATATATAAAAATAAAAATACTTTGGAGATCAAAATTCAAATTCCATTTACAATAGATCATAGAAAAGGCAGGTATATATAGTTACGGAAGGAACAATATAAACCACTTTTATTCTTTTTTCGTGGTTAAGCTCGTTTTGGAACAAGAATTCACTTCCTTTGGTAATTTGATCCATTTGAACATATTATCAAATTTTCTTTACATTAATATTATAATTTTCACTCATTAAGTAAGAGCAACTTGCAGCAGCAAGTTTTGCCGTGAAACAGCGTTGGTAAGGCTTTCTAGTTAAAAACTATATCGCACGAAGTTACCTAATAAAGCGTTGATTTGAAGGTTCACCAAGTATGAAAATATCAGACTTACGAATTTAGCGAGGTACCACTGGTTCAGGGAAATTTTGGGAAGACAAACATTCAATTTCAGATTCAGAGGACGGAAACAAAGATAGTAGTCCATTCATTCCAGCCGAGATTAAGGAATATAAAAATAATCACCATCGCAAAAGTGACCATGATTAAAAGATGAAATAAAATGCTCAAGGAAAATATTGTAGACACAAAGATTACGGGTAAAGGTTCATGACGACCTGATGCAATTCCTTCAAATAGAAAGGTCTCTACGTTAGCCTCCGGATGGGAGAAGAAATATACAAATATTAGAGTAAGGAAAATGCTCTAAAAATATTAGGTCATATACCATTTCCTAATATCCAGGTGACTAAATCTTAGCTACTTCTCTTTTTTGTGCTTCATGAAACTTCTCAAGCTTCCTCAGTTTCAGCGAATAAAACCTGAACAGAAATATTCCGCAACCTCCATTCATTCCACTTTCTTTTCCGACTGCCATTATTGCTCAGTTCAACGAGGAAAGAGATATTATGATCGCATTGCAAGCTATTGTGAGACATGAGAGAGGAAAGGGCTTTAGAGGGGGATTACTGGAGGGTGATTAAAACCACAGCCAGAGGGGGCGAGCTCTTGCCTCGCTCGGACGACAGCTGTGCCCGGGCAATCATGTGATCCCCTTTGATTGAAATCAATTTAAGCTTAAACCATCCGATTATAACGACCCCGAGGACAACATAAATCATAACGTGTGTTCCTCCATTAGTTTCGGTACAAATCCAACATACCACCAAGCCTAGGCGCAATAAGACTGAAGACTTATGCAACAACTTTCTGGATTGAGTCTATTCCACGACAAATATGCAGATTCCCTCTCCGCTCTCTCGCTTTTTTCTTATCACGAAACCAAAGAGTGACTACGGAGAACTACAAAGTTAAATGAATTAATAGGAGAAATTATGATGAATATGGAATTCGCTTAATGTTCGAGGACAATTGATCGTTGATTGAGTGTCGAGTAAACAAGTCACCTCACAAAACTTAAGAATGTGACGCAAATTAGAAAAATTAAGCATTTAATGTATGATAACATATATTACGATGGTAGCCGATAAGATCTTTCCATAGAGGTCCCGAACACGCCGCAAGTGACATATATAGCAAGCATCCTGCCATTGCAGTATTATAAAAGGAACTTAAGAACGTGCAATATTATGCAATGATGGTGGTGGTGCATTATGCACCACCTTCCATGATAATGCAAGCACGTCCTTAGGAATTCCCACGTCGTAGAATAGGACGCAATTCGTCTCCACACCCAAGTCCACAGTCATTTCAGTCCCCATTCAGCCTGATGGCCCATATGGGACAAGCCAATAGGCTGAATGGTGAAACTGTGTCGCGCACCACTTTGTCAAAGAAGTTTGAAGAAAGAAACTAAAGAGGGTGGAAGAAACGATGTGGGGAGAAAAACGCAGAGATTGGCTTCGAGATCTGGAGGCGAAGTTGCGGTGAAATGATTGATTTTGGGGGCATGGGATGAGAGACGAGGGCAATATTAAGTGCCAGAGAGAGAGAGAGAAATCACGAGACACCGTGAGGTGGCAGTTGTCAGGCATGGCTGACCCTCGAAAAACACGACACCAAAACGTGGAAGAAGACGACCCCACTCGTCCCCGACACCCCGGTCCTGTGACAACGGCAAAAACACTCTACCCTCGGTCCTTACTTCGGGGCTAGTGGAACATTGGCGAGGGAATTTCAACGCTCGATTCTGAGAGGAGTACCGAGGGTGGTTGGTGGTGCCGACTCTGCATGATGTTCTTTGTTTCAACGTCGGGGGTTGGGACTAAAAAGGAAGGGCAAGCAGACCGACGAGTTGCCTGAAATGGCAAAAAAGAATGCCATTCCACACGATGATTTGTGTCAAAAGGGACGGAGAGGAGGGGAAGAGATGGGAGAGCTTGGGATTGCGAAACGTTTCCCGTGAGCGAAGCTACCAAGCCGAGTGTCGCGCCGGTTAACCGAAGGACATTTCATCGACACCCTATTTTACGCCCGCCTGACCTTAAGTTGGGAAATAGCTTCTAAATGCATCACCAGTATTTAAGGGCACGTCGCCACTGTCAATCAACAATAATATCGATAATGACCTCCCGTAATTGGCTAGAACATAAAATACTAGAAGTTACCAGGAGTTGAAGAGGAAACTAGGATGGAAGGCAGAAAGGCATGAAGATCAAAGATATTTTTGAGGTTTCCGTTTGTATGGTATTATAAGGGCTCAAATTTCTCCGTTTAATTACGTGATAGTAGTCGAAATGCTCGTAACTTTTCCACAAAGTAAACTTTTGTCTGCGGCGGCGATTCCGAGTCTAGTGCGCCATTTTTAAGGTTTTATTTATTACAGTATTTACTGACGATCAAACTGAAAATGTGCAAGCATTCTCGTTAATACTGGGTAATAAAATTATTAATTTTTAGGAACCGTAAAAAAAACGAACTCTCGGCGGAAACATTTATTTTATTAGTTTTGCGCGTCCAAAAAAACTAACAAAAGTCAGTTTTTGTTTCCTACGCTTAACTCAACAAAATTGCAGTCTCAAACAACCATTAAAATTCCCCTTTTTCTTTAATCTTTAAAGCCAAAAAATAATTACACCCCGATAACCGAGTAATCTGGTTTGAAGTTTAAATGCATTTATGTTGCCTCAAGGTCGTCGAGAAATGACACGGGAAGTTAATATGGTCAAAAACATCAGTAACCCACATAATTAAAGAGGAAAAAAAAACAATTCTCAGGCGGGGAAAGACGTGACGCAACTGGACGCAAGTATAAATAGCGAAAAAATCTAACCTGCAGCAAAATGTCATCTAAAAAGAATTTCCAAAATGCCTGTTTTGTAAAATAATATACTGGTTACATTCATTAAACTCATACATGCAATTTAATTCATAAAATCCAAGGGCATGTATATCAATGACTAAATATTCCGAAACCATAATTGGTCACCACCAAAATCCTTAAAATATTTGTGCGATTTATTAGTATTCAGTTCACTTCATACCATCATCCACGCATTTATTTTCAAGCAAAGTGAAACTTAATTGTGTCGTCCTCAAAGCTTGGAGAGTTTAATATTAATTTCATTAAATTCGAATTCTTTACTCTCCATCGCGTCCAATTAAAAATCGCTAGAATAGAATTAATAACAAATAAATTGGTTGCTGTAGTCTGTTCTCAGCTGTTCTATAATGCGTAAAATGTTTCCAGTGGTGAATCCCCCTGGCTTCCCAAACTAATCATGATCCTAGACACTCTGTCGCAACACGGGGTCGGAAGTCCTTCAACGAAGAGGGCTCACACATTGCTCAACATCTATGCCCTCTCCAATGTTAACGTAGTTAGGTGGGTCCCTCAGCGAACGAGGGCAGGACGTCTAGAACAAATCGGCCATTAAATGCTGTTGACTAGCATTTTAGTGTTGGGACGGTGGGTTCTCCGGGCGCAGAGAGCCTTTTGCGACCGACGTGCTCTGTTTAAGCCGGTCCCTTCCCTCGCAAAAACCGCTACCTCCTCGACCGCCTCACTTGGTCGCGAAAACTGCTGTTAAAGCCAGCCAGTCTTTTCCCTCTCAAAAAAACGCTATCCCCTCTATCCTCGATTGGTCGCAAATACTGCATGCTATCCCAGAAATGGAGTGCCACCAATAAATAAATGGTGCACCATTCTCCGCCCACGAACATGAATATTGCTAAAGAATTCCTACGCCCAAGAAGAATTCCTACGAACATGAATATTGCTAAGAATTCTCATTTCGAATTCCAAATGTAACTTATGAATTTGTGACATAAATGGCATGTCCCGACCACTTCATTATTATCACTGAAGGAGAGAATATAGGATGGTTGTTGCACCCTGTTCATTCAGCAAATTCACGCGTCAGAGAACTCTTGTTATAGAGTTGCCAGTTAATCTCATTTTAAGAAGTATTTTGCACTAAGGAATGCTATTAGATGATGATTCTCGTTCTATTATGTCATAAAAATTTGATTAAGTCGTTCTCTAGCATAAGAATGAATACAAATTTTCCATATTCTCAAACAAAAGAGTTCTCCTTTGATAGAGGGAAAGACATACGATATGTGGGCTTGATAGCCAAGCATCTGGGCTCAAAAGGTACACCACATTTTGGTAACGCAACCAGCTGCGAGTCTTTGCTGGCGGGCCTTCATTATTTTTTTCTCTAAGAGGTCTTAAGTAAATGGAAATACACGATATCCAAAATTGAGCTTTAACTCCGCAAAATTTCTAAATCCAAAGTTACCTAAGGGACTATCAAGACCTGACAGCTGTACAATAATTTTATTAATAAACCGTATGAATTATACCGTATTCCTACTCTCACAAGGGAATCTTGAGTCAAACTCAACGAGACATCTTTTCCACTATAATTGAGCTGCAATTTCCTATATTTCTTGAGGACCTATTTCTCCAGATTGGCCCCACAAGTCGCAGACGGTACACTAAGAGGAACCTAACTTTACGACCTCATTGTGTCTAAGGAAATGGATTTACACGAGGGTGATTTACACTGCCCTATAAAACAAATAAATGAAAAGTTTACGACTGCGCCGGGCCGTGTTTCGGCAAATAATTCAAACCTTAATAGAACATCTCACCGCGGCATACACAGACAAGGAAAGGGAGCCCTAAATAATTTATCCGCCGAGGAAAGGAACGAGAAAACGACGCGACGCGGCAAGACTCGGGCCGATTCCCTATCCACCTAAAGATGCCATCTCATTCATCCAGCCAAGGGTGTGTGGGCTGAGGAAGAGCGAGAGAAAAATTCAACCCATATCACGTCCCACTGTCCCGATCGGGACCTCGTCCACAAAAAGAAAGGAGATGCCAGTTCCGCGAACAATGAGGGATGTGTGTTATGAATACAAAAAAACTCCCGGACAGCGCGCCTCCCTCCCTCTAAAGGCGATGCATCTTCCTTAGTGGTGGCGGTGGTAAGGGGGGGGGGGGGTTTGAAGGAAAGGTAACATCATCCAGCATCATTCACGGGTCCGAGAAATGTGAAATTAGCGCGCCGGAAAAAAGAGAACAGACTTTCCAAAAGTGTATCGGCCAAGGGAAGGGTGGGTGGTGAGGCAGTGAATTACGAAAAGTCTCCCGTGCCATCACGCGCCCTTGTGGGACGCGGCTACGTGACGGAGCAACATCTCCATAGCCCATTTTCTTCCCGTCGTGAGATAAACTCCGACATCCGCTGGCGTACTAAGGCTTTTTTCAACAGCAAAACCAATCCATTCATTCACGATAGTCAAGTGTGTAACAGGAACTTACGCGTGAATTATGGTAACTTCTGTAGTAAAACGAAGTTACGAACGAATATAACTGCTGAAGTTCGTGATGGAATTCATTTGTACCACTAATTTAATTTTTTTCATAAATATACGCAAGTATTTTTTAAAATTCGATCACTAGTCAGCCCAGAGAATCACTGACCAATGGTTAACTGAACGGTGTTTTACCACAATGAAAATTTTAGCTGATTTCACTTTTCCTAAACTTTTATTACATTCATTTTATTTCAATTACAGATAATATTTTTATTACACCTTGAGGTCAAGGCGCGGCGAAATAAATATCTCATTTTCCGACACACCTTTCAGAAATCATTAACGCCTTATTTTCCATAAGAAAGAAATTACCATGCACATAAATGACATACGAGCTATGCGTATGGTGCTAGTTATATTAGTTTCTATTGTCCTTGTTTTTAGTTTGCCGAAAATGGAAATTGACGAAATCACGGAGCAACGAATCAACATCAAGTTTGTGGTGAAGTGCGATAAAAGTTATCAAGAAATGACTGAAATGTTGGCAACTGTTTACGGTGATAATGCTTTGAATAAAACACCCGTTTTCAAAGGGATTAAGCGTTTAAAGATGGTAAACAGGACGCCATGGATGATGCTAGGCCGGGACAGCCTTCAACCACCTGTGTTGCTGGCAACATTGATCGTGTGAGGTCCCATTTCCTTACCGATCGTCGAAAAACTGTCCGAATGATAGCTAATGAACTGAATTTAGGAAAATCAACAGTGCACATTATTTTAACCGAGCATGATGGATGGATCCTTCACCATGACAATGCACCTGCACATTCAGCATTGATTTTTCGCCAGTTTCTGGCAAAAAATTCAATCACCATCCTTGATCATCCCCCGTATTCACCAGATCTCGCCCCGTGCGACACTTTCCCATTCCCAAAATGCAAAAATTTAATGAAGGGATATCACTGGGAAGATGTGGACACAATAAAGCAAAAAAACGACGAGTAAACTAAAAAGCCTAGCTGCCGAGGACTTCCAAGGGTGCTTTAAACAGTGGAATAGAAGATGGAAAAAGTGCGTAGCAACGAATGGAGAGTACTGTGAAGGCAACAAAATCAATGTGTGCTAAATTTTCCAAAATATTTTGCTGCTCCAAAATAAAGTTGCTCGCTATCGGACCTGATTGGAGATCACTGGCTATTTTACTACGTTTCCAGTTATGAGCACTTAAACAGTGAATTTCATGACAATGTCACCACTTGTTTTGCCAGTAGGTTAAGAAGTATGTGAAAACTATGCAGATCGCCCGGATATTTGGAAACTCATTCAAATCGAGGGATTTCAAGTGTACTTCAGTTTCTCCATCAATCATATCACGCCTCAAGAGAATCACCGACCGCATCATTCTCAAGCACGAGTATTATGTACTTCTGGAAAGTTGAACGTAGGGACATTTCATAACGCCAATAATTCTAGAGTTTTGTAGGATTTCAATTTCTCCCGGCGGATGATGGCAGTAAACTCTTCTCGGGATTTCATCCGGGTAATCTCCTCCATCTCCATCGCTGCCGACGTTTCGATGAAATCCTTTTCCATCGTCATCAGGGCCGATGATGCCAGTCAGTTTTAAATGTTTTTATTTCCGTAAAGACATAGAAATACAAGAATATGGAGAAAGTAACATAGAATCAACAAAAACAGTACGGAAACCCCGTTATAGGAACAGTTCCTCTTCGGGGTATGCCAGTCTGTAGGTGCCGGTTTATATATCCTCGGTGGTCATGTTGGGTCCCTTCTGATTGGCGGAGGCCGAGCACGTTTTCCCGCCATTTTCAGGATCGGGTTCCATGTCCTGCTCGGCCCAACGTGCACGGCCTCCGCCAATCAGAAGGGACCCAACATCACCACCGAGGATATATAAACCGGCACCTACAATTTAAAACAAACTGACTGGCATCATCGGCCCTGATGACGATGCGAGAAGATTACCCGGATGAAATCCCGAGAAGAATTCACTACCAATCCTAGAGTTTCATTTTCAACAATTATCATGAACAATATACAATACTATTGGCAATATCCCAAAGAATAAAATGACAAAGTTGGAGAGAGAGACCACAGAGAGAAATTCTATTATTACGAGGAGGATGTTGAATGGGATAACGGAGCATGGTATTGAAAATAATAGAATATGGAGAAAGTGGTACGCCATTAAAAAACGATTAACATGCTAGGAGCTTGAGGACGACTAAATTAGAGGACGACTAAGAGATAATTACTAATAGATGCTAAGAAAATATTCGCCAGTGAACCTGGGAGTTGAAAGACGATAATCCTAATACCTGAATATTCATCACTATTGGATAAAGCAGATAAAACAGTTTTACAAGTGGATATTTTTCACATTTGAAATAAAATGAAAATGTCACCATTCTGTGGACAAAAAATTCAAGCGATCGTTAAAGGTACGCACAAAGCAGCCGTACAATAGATGGTGGTATGTCGTGGCACATATTGACACAAGGGAGGGCGTATTTTCCCGAAATAGAGACCATTGCTAGTCTTTTACGATGGCGTTTGCCTTCGCCAAATCACACCAATTAATTAATTTAAGACTGCTCAAATTACGCATGGATCCAGAAATAAATCTCCGAACTGCGCACACAACTAATTAACTTGGCAAAACTTTCTTTTCAATAAAACACTCTTGCGTGCTCTCGTTTTCATCAGTGATAACTTGGGTTGGAAAGAATTGACCTAGAACGAAAATGCAATTGCCGGTGGCGAAGAAAAATGAAATGACCGTAATTTTATAATGCGAGGGAGTGAAAATTGGTAGGAGATGATCGCCAGATGCGGACTTGAAATGCCAACAATCCGGGATTGACAGAACGCCTTTCCTGCCCCTCGTTATTTCTTATTGACTATTCGCACTTACTGGACCGACCTAGAAACGGAATGACAAGGTTCTTTTTTTTTACGAACTACACAATGTTATCCTATCAAACAGATATTAAAAGTGAAACGCTAGATTTTCGAGGATAGGCGGCACTTTACAACGGAAACTTCATGCACAATATATCAGAGGATATAAAATACTACGCATCAAGGCCTGTCGGTGTTTAAAAGTAAATGTAATCCAATTTTGAATCCATGGGTGAACACATTATCTTCGTCCCGGGTCAATCAAAAAAAAATATTCACCAGTTTTTGGCCATCCCACGATGACATCTCGACTTGTATTTGTGCAAATTTATATTCTTTTCAAAAGGAGTTTTTTTTATGTGGTTTTGAAAAATGTGCAAGTCTACTTGGTAGATCGGCTCAGGAAAATATCCGTCGACTTGTTTGCGCAGCGTGGGGAAAAAACCTAAGAGGACAGCACACAATCCACATCCGCAAGCAAGGAGACGGTTAGAGCACTGTCCATTATCGATGGATCTGGGTGTTAATACAAGATATCGCCTTCCTTGCTTTTCGTCAACCCGTTACCGACTATAAATCACAGGCACCCTCACCGGGACGGAAACCGCTAATAAACTACTATACATTAAGAACCGGAAAAATGGCAAGAGAAAGGGTGGTTCGCGACATGCATGGGCACGTGACCCACTCGACACACCAGTCCGTCGCGGACAGGGAAAAAAAAGGCAGGAAGTCCAGGTCAAGGACTGACGCCAGCGGCTCGTTTCTCAAAACTCCCGGACCCCAATTTCATAACGCACGGGAAATTAGTCCTCGCACAGCACGGCATACGTACCAGTATTCCATCTCAATGGACGACGTCGAAATGTTTGCATGGAGGCGAAAACAAAGAACAAAATCTTTAAGGCTCTCAAAGATCGTGGATTTCAATAATTCACAACTACCCTCGTAGCTTTCACGCTCCCAAATGAAACCAAACTTGTGACAACATTCACGTTTCATGTACATACCTTGTTTTCAACCATTTATTTCCCGATATTTCATGGCACATATTTTTGAAAAATATGACGTATTCGACCTCTAAGGTTACTTCTTAACAGGCCCAACCTAAAAGAAGCATGCAATGTAAAATTACCTGAAACTACACGACAAAATCCAAAATGAGGGACGCGAGAAAAATCGTGAGCGAAATATTTGATGGCATTTAGGGTATTGAATGTATTTCAGAAGAATTAAATTTTTCTTTAATTAGTGAACAATTCTAAAATATTTTATTTTCTCGATTAGCACATTGGACGGCAGACCAAGCGCGTGCAATCAAGAAGCAGGAAAATCGGTGGGGAAAGCTTTAGTTTCCACCAATGTTGCACCAAGAAGGTGTTTGTTTTGTGAACAAATGATTTACATCGGGGACCAGAGGACAGAATGGACTTTGACGCAGATTATTTTATGCGGAGGCCAGTTTATATCTCCATGTCTTTGTAAAAAGATATTTCCTATCCTCCATAATGGAAAGTAATAGTTTGCAATCCTTAAAAAGATCAATGCTGAAGATTGAAAATGTATCGGAAAATAAAAAATTGATGATAACTATTGCGAGTCAATCGATATGTATAACAATCTTCTGATCTCAATTTTTTTAACAATAAATTCATTTACAGGTTACAAATACACAATTCAGCAAAAAAAATAGTCAACCGGTGACACCATCGATTCGAAGATACTAATTCCGCTGGCAATTAATTCTATTGATTGCTTTTCTTCGCCAAAATGTACAAGCTCTAACCTATTGCGAGGTTATTTTCAATTTCGTTTTTCTTTCTTATTTTTCCGCCGAGAGTTAATGTGGAACCGTTGGCTTCGGTGCTGACCCATCTCCCCACGCTAATCACACCAAAATACAAGTCTTCACGTCATCATCAACGCCTCACGTTCATCCCAGACTAATGGCTCGGAGAAAAACTACGGTGATGAAAAAAAATCAGCTAATCGCGAAACCTCGCACCTCCCACATCCCTTAACACTCCCCACCCACACGCGACCCTCCGCCCCCCGAGTCACCAGAAATCACCAGAAACGGACATCCGAATCGTCCTCCCATCATTTCAAGTACGACATCCGCCCGATTTGTCGATGGAAGACATCATCGGCATCGCAGCATACCCGATTCCTTGCGCGTGCAACCATTTTTATTTTTTTCCTCCCAAAGAAAAAGGGGGGCAAAGAGACCGCCCAATCACTCACTCCCCCACCAGAGAGCTCATCACTCCCTCCCAGCGAACCCCTCGGGAGGGAAGGGGGAGGAGGTGGGATCGAGGGCAGCGACTCCGGAATCCGGGTCGGAGTGGGAGAGAAAAGAAGTGGTGGAAATGAAAGGGGGGAGAGGAGGGGTGGGAGGCGACTCACATTCACGGCATATCCTCCTCACTCTCTCTATTTATACACACACACACGCACGCACACCTCCTCCTCACTCTCTCACACGTCAGACCAACGCTCACCGCTACTTCGCACTTTTACTACAAACCCGTCGACAACGATTTCACTTTTTTTTTGCGGCCCCTTACGACCGAGTCAGGTCGCGAGGGTCCCTGCTCCCTGCGATTTAAGAACGCGTAAATACATATTTACTGCCCATTTGTTTCTTTACAAGTGCTATTTCAAAATGAGCATGGATATTTATGAGGTCTAATGAAGCTTGGAAAGCAATCGACAAATTAATAACGCGCACAATTACTGCATTTAGTCGAGCGACTGCTGCTGCAGACGCGCTGTGCGGTAACTGCCTTACAGACTGTTTTCCAAATAAAAACACGCGTAACTCCAACAACAACACTTTCAACTGGAAACCGCATAGGTTTAGATTTTAGAGGGTTATAGGTAGATTCTTCTTTTCACTTCTTACATTAAATGCCTTGCCTTAAACCTTAAACAGTCTTATGTTTCTACATTTTTTTAGATGTAGCAACCTTAACAACACGACTGCAAAGCAAGAAACGGTCGCGAGAGCACAAAACTTACAATTTATCAATAGATTTTACGCTGATAAAGCTAATATTAAGGAGACTTCCACCAGCATAAACCGCAAAATTATTTGCACCTAATGATTTTCTCCTTCAGTCCTTCCAAACTTGCATTCATACCGTGTGAAAAGATTATACACTTCCTTTCCCTACTCCTCCTCGGCCAACTAAAAACTGCCGCACTCCTCCCACCACCCCCTAAAACTTCAAAGTCGTCATTTGTCTCTATCTATATCAAAAATTATTTCATAAATTCTTCTCCACACCCACAACTCAATAGCAGCACAGCTAAAACCTTAAAATGGTCACTACATTTCTTTAGATGGGAAAATATTCTACAAGATATTCATTCGACGACTTTCGCAACAATTACCTTCGTAAAGTTTTTCGAGTTATATGATTCGAGGGCAGAGATAAGAGTCTTTCGCTCATTCGATACCAATCGCTCGATCGTCAATCATTTGAATGAAGGTCACGAGGGCGCTCATAAGAATTTTAACCGTGCCGCCCGCGTGAATGCACCCACGCCTTCAATTTGGGCATATAAATCATAATCGAAGGTTAGCCAACTGCTAAAGCAAATAATGCAGACAAAAGAGCGGTAGATAAAAAAATGCCTGAAAATACCAGACCCTTTAAATTCATTTCCATATGTTAGCAACAACACCGCACATTTCGCACATGGGGAAAAGGTACGCTCATGGATCAGTCGTCACTGTTACTGGACACCAACTTCATCTGAGATGGAGCAGGTCCTTGAAGTCCAAAGTAGCCGATTACACCTCGTGACCTCAGGGGACACAGGACCCAAGAGGCCTCACACAAACAGTTCAGGTCACAACCCCTTGATGCCCGCTATTCCTTGACCTCCACTATCCGCATTATCATCAATTTTTGAGGGCTTATCTCAATGAAAAAAATGGAACTGTGCTTCGATTTCATTAGGTTTCGCGCAGTTTTATGAAAATTTTGGAACTCATTTCTGAACACGGCGAGAGAAAACTTATCATACCCTTCATCTTTAATAAAACGCCTCTATAGGGACAACAACTATCACATATACACCCATACAAACCTGAACGCTTAGGCTAACTCAACTTGAGGAAATGAAAGTCACGTCTAATGCAAGGCATAGGGCATTCGAAGAGAAAAAAATTATTTCAAAGAAGTTATCAATTATGTTAAGAGTTAAAGTATTAAAGAGAGTAAAAATTGCGTTTTTCATCTTCGCTCCACCCCCCTTAGCAAATACCGGCATGGTGCTCTCAAATTGCCAAGTTGTGTGTTATTGAAGAATTAAATTCGATAGAGCACGACCCAATAGAGGGGCACCTCTAATTCTAAATCGACGTGACTCAAAATGTGGGACTACTCTGGGACCGGGCAATCAAGGTCAGCATCTGAAAAGAAATGTGGTCCAAGTGAACCAAAAATAATCTCTCTCACGGCCAGATCGGAAATTCTAATATCCTCGAAATAGGCGCTCCGCGGAATCTGAGGAAATAACCGAGTTATAATCGCAATAGCGGCCGTAAAACTTTCTCATTTGCGGAGATAGCGAGACGCCACACGTTGGACACTTTCTGATACAACCACTTTCAAATCTTCTGCGTTCTCCGAGCCACAACAAAACAATCGCCCCCAGCAGGTTAGCTGGAAGGAAGCAATGCGAGTGATGATTTTAATGGGAGGTACGGATTTAAACAAAGAACGAGATAGGCATTTGTTTGAGAAGACCACCGAGACAATCAACTGAATCAGGCACTTTATTCGGGCTTTAAATTTCATTCAGGAAATATTACTCTGGGCGGCATCAGGGTTATATGTGCGATGGAACGAACAAAATGACACGAGGGTTTTATTGCTTTCTCAGGATAAGGATTCACATTCTATTTAGTTCAGTCATGGTTTGCGAGTTCCAAAGAATAATGAAAAACTCACTGTCTTTGACGATATCTTCCATAAAACGGTAAACAATGCCATTCAAATATAGTTTTTTCCTCGAGTTTAACAAAATGGATGAATCTTCGTCTGAACTTCACATGCATCAAAAAGGTCTCCTCCAGACATTCTTTTGTCTTTATAATTCGAGATTTAGGTTTCCCTTAAGATGGAGATTTAAGATATTGAGTCGAAGAGTTTGACGTACTGTAAGTTAGGCTGATTAATTTAATTCTAGTGAACAAACCTCAGCACAACAGTATACTCGGAAACCGTCGCGCAACATTTTGAATTACGAGACTTAAAACGAAACGATTAGGGACACGAGTCTTAAAATGAGCGTTTCAAAGCTCCGCCAAGTACGTTCAAATAAAACTATTCCTTCATTTTCCACTTGAACACAGGAACGTTACTCGCACAAATAGTTTCAAAACTGGTTCATTTACATGTAAAAGGACAATTTTACATATGACAGACTCGAGACCAGTTAGAGAGAGACTGACACTGGACATACGAAAAGATTTCACGGGGTGCTAAAGACGGGGAACCTCGACCGATGATGTCGTAGGAATTGAGTGAAATAGAATATACCCTGTTGTATCCCAGATTGTAAATTTTCGTCATTGCCCTCATTCCCGTGATGAATTCATAAACGAGACCCGCACATCGACTACGCCTCACGAGGAATCTTTCCCAATTCGGACTTGCTAACTCAAAGGGATCAGCAAAGCACCTTGGATAGGTTGGAAAGACACCCATTCCCACATTTAAATCCGCGCCGTTACTTTAAATGACTGAAATTTGGCCAAGATTGAAGGCTTTCTCCGAGGAGATTCCTCAGCACCACTCATCACGAGATAACGGCAGATAAATTTCATCCACCAAAACATCCCAACTTAGTCCAAGCCCAATTCACGACCCAGAAAAAAAAACGCCCCGCGACGGAAGTGGGGACTGCCGCCACCACGCGCTCCTCTTCCCGTGGATGACGGCTGGAGTCCGCGCGACCACCAGACACAGAATGGACCGTCGCAAAAACCCCCATGAGAGAAAAAAGCAAAAAAAAAAAGAAAGAAATGTACGGATCCGATCCCTGCTGACATGGGTTTTTTTTGACGTGAGTCGCCAGCTGAGGGATGCCGAAGTGCAACGGTAATCTCGAAAGAGTGAGAGAGAGGAACGAGAAAAAAAATTGCAGTGAATGAACCCATACGGGAAAAACGAGAGCAAGAAAACGACAATCCCGCGGCCGGACTGGAGCCGGCAGAGAGGAGACGAGAAAAAGTAGGAGAGAGGGCAATACGTATGAAGAGAGGAAAAGGCGGCCCACTTCCCACGCGACGAACGGTCTCTCTCTTCCTCCGTGATGACTCCTTATGGCGACATAACAGGGTGGAGACGAACGAACACGGAACGGGACAAAGAGGCGCGGAGAAGTTAACGAGAATCATACAGTGAACGCAATAAAGCAATAGCACATGAATCTACGATTAATGTGCATGAAAGAGAACGATAACTCCAGTTGAGGGGTTTCACAACATTGGCTGAGCTTCCCGAATGACATCCCATCGCAAAAATGTACTGCACACACTGTACTAAGAAATAGCACCGGTAAAAATTAAGTCTGGAAATATATTCCATTAAAACCTCTAAACAATTTCTTTTAGGCGTTCAAGACACTTCTAAAGTACTTGGCTAGTGCGAACTAGTGCGTATTAATAAATTGTGGCTGGGCAAAATTGGACCGACTAGTAGAATGTAACATATCGAATTAAATTATACATTGTTGGACCTTACTTCTTTGAATCTCGAGGTTCAATTGTCACTGTGAACTCTGTGTCCTATTGTGAGATGCTGGAGAACTTTTAACCCCCTAGATGGAAGAGTATGGTGAATAATATGTCACAGAAGCCTTTTGGTTTCAACGGGATGGTGCCACGGCTCATACCGGCAGTCGTTCACGCCAAATCCTGCAAGAACAATTTCCCGGCCACCTGGTCTCCTTACGAGGGGATGTTCCATGGCCGCCACGCTCCCCGGATTTAAGCCCATGTGATTGTTTTCTTCGGGGATATCTCAAATCTGAGGTTTAAAAAGTTCAACCAAGGACCTAGGAAGCTCTTAAGGAGGCAATTACAGATGCCATCGCTGGAATAACGCAAGATATGCTGAGGAGAGTTTTCGTAAACGTTTTTGAACGACTCAAAACCTAATGAAAATAAAATGGCATTGAATTTAGTTTTCGGAAACAAAAACCTTTATGAATAAACTTCATTGGTTTATTTACAACTCAACCATCAAATCAGGGAGTTCACTCTGCCCCACCCTGTACTATTACCATTTTTTTATTCCCTTCATTAGCATTCCCCAAATGTTCCCATTCGAGGGTAAATTTCCATTTCTCCCTCAATTATCGTTACACGTAGTCCCCTCTGATCAAAATACCGCGATAATGATTTCCGCAATCGATTTCATCAGCATAAAATAAAGAGCACGAAATAGAAATCCCTATTTTGGGTCGAATTAACAAATAAGCCCTATAGATTGATCCATCCATCTATGCATACGCTTGGACTGATTTGGAAGGCTCCAAACCTTCGCACTAACAACATTATTGTACCACACTACTCAAAATAAATTGCTTCCCTTCACCTAAGCCAAGAATAATTATGCCCCCTCTCAAGAAATTAAAATCAACTTTAAGAAGGAAACAAAATGATGAGAATCGACGACGAAATGGTCCAAGGAATAAAAGATAAGTGACGCCAAAAACATGCGTTCAAAAACTAGAGAGACCTACATCCATACAATTTGCGACAGAAGCGAATCCAGTGGAAAGAGCAGTTTTGCTGTCAAATTTCACCCTTGGGAGGACCGAAGCATCTCAAGTAGGTCGGTGCGTACGTCGGATATAAATGGCAAAAAAAAAGGACATACCATTTCACTCGAAGCGCACCGCTTGAGAACCTATGAAATCGGGACCCACAAACAACATCTGGCGACCACGGGATGATACCCTCCGCAGACATGCAATGGCGGAAATCTTACTGGACCGAAAAATGGGAAGTGAACAACCATTCCCTCCGCTTGATTGAAAATCTCATCGAGAAGACCGTTTCCTACCCCCAAACGGAATATTGATAGGTACAAGTAACCGCACAATACGCAGCATCTTAGTTGGGAAAAAACCTTACATCACCTCGTCAACATCTACTAAACCCGCAGATCGATTCGTCTTTTAATCGAGAGTATTTTTTAATCCATTTACGTTCAAAGTAATTACCTAATAGAGTAATAATCAAAATTCAATTTCAAGATTGAACATCCCATCCATATACGAGTCGAGGTAATGAGGAATCATGTGATTGGAATAGCTGTCCATCCAACCACAAAATAACTACGTGTTTCCCAATGTGCTGCCTCCTCTCCCGAGCAAATAGTAACACTGTGAAATGGATGTGGTATCGGATACCACATCAGATTTAAAGTGGGGTTTTGGGAAAATTGCTCATTATCTGGAATTTATTTACCCAATTAAATGGCAAATAATAGTTAACACTTCATCAATATTATTTTTACTGTGGTATCGAATGAACAGTTGCGTGCAAAGCCTTTCATTCCGTCGAAAATATCGCACGATCATCCAATGATGTTAAAATCCTTCGCAAGATGTCAGAGTTGATCTTTCGAAAAGAAATAATTGTACGATTCCAGAATTATATTTCCTCGGGAGACAACGTTCTTTTTTAGGGGATATCCAATACTTTCACGAACTCATATTTTATTGGTAAGGATTGTTAACGGCTGGGGTCAAGAGCACTTAACAACATTCGAAAATGGATCTGAAACGCAGCCTACGGTACTAGGTTTAGGTGGATACTGGATTGCGGTGATTAAGCCCGACACATTCAGCCATTGAGATAGTCATGATGATTCGCCAAAATGACAAAAGTTAACCCAAAGGTACCTACCACGGAATGAAAATAACATTAGTGGCCTCATCTTTTCCAAAACAAAAACCTCAACAAATTAATACCTTGTTTACAACATACAAGACTATCTGAACAAAAATCGTGAGCATGCTGCGGTTTCCTTTGATGTAACTATATACCGATCTTTGATTTATCTGAGTGGCTGCCAGCATGAAATGACTCAACACAAGCAGGCCTTTGCTATCAAGTAAACCGGGACCCTAAAAGAGCGCCTTCAAAGATGAAGGTCACCGTTATCTTAAAAATGCCATATGTTAGAATACGGCTGACAAGGGCAGAGCATTACAAATTTGAGTGCGTTGACTCCACAGAGAATGTCCTCACACTATAACCCATGGTGAGATATAACGCACGATGTATATTTTAACGTATGGTAAAAGGAAAATCTGCTGTTATTATCATCACATTTTAGTATACTTGAATAAAGAATTATCCAGGAAAGACATAAAATAACAATATGCTTGGGTAGAACCCTACCGTCGAAAGAGGCCTTTCAATTTAACGAGCTACTGGAAATGCCTGTGAAATGTGTACGCTACGTAACACCACAAACGTAGACCAATTTTATTCGCGCTAAGCGAGAATCCGTAGACTGGTGAGAAATCGCGGCAACAATATTTTGCATGCAAATTTTGTATGCAAAATACTTAACGAAAATTAATTTCTCAAAAAAAAATTAATCAAGACAAATCGTCAACATTACGTCACTCCACATGCGCCTATTCGCAGTATTCCCGACTGTCGCCGATGGAAACTCTTTCGAGCAATCTTATACGATGGTCATGTGGTGCATCTTTGGCGGAAGATGAAATCAGAAAATTTAAAACTTTGAGAAGTAATTTTTTTATTGATACCACACACTGACTGGGATTATTCAGTCCGTGATTTCAATTTACATCCTAAACACCGTACTTCATCCATTCAATGCCCTTCCAGGCATGCGAATATTTTAGAATATCCCATCAAACCCTAAAAGGCGAGTCGAAATTTGAGGCCAATGACACTGACTAGCGAAGCGTTACGAGCGTTTAATTAAAATTTTATATTTAACCACGTGGAAGAGAGACGCCTCAAAACCATTTAGCAGCCATACAAGTATTCTTGGTCCAAGGAAACTTCGACAAACTCGAACGCCAATTTCGCCCACTTATTTACCATATGTATACAGTGATAATTCAACACCGTTTCCGTCTCACACTCAAGGCTGGTGGTGGTGGGAGCCCAGAGGCCAAATGCGATCCCCGAAATCCCTTCCTCAACGAAAGTCTGCGGAGGTGAATCATCACCATGACGTGTATCGGAATCGCCAACGAGAGGGAACGACTGGGAGGATGTGGGGAGTGGGGGAAGGAGAGAGCGGACCTCTACGAAGAAACGCGGAGGGCCGCCGCAAGCACCCGATCACAGCAAACGAAAAGCCCCCCAGCCGGCGAAGCATTCGGCCCCTGCCCACACACAATTCGGTTCTCGCAAAATTATTCACAAAACGCGGAAATTCAAACCGCCAGCGCTCAATGGAGGGCCTGGTAAGTGACGATTGGTTCCTGCGATGTCAGAATGTCAACATTGCGATGTTGTGTTCCATTTTGTTTCACCTATCGAACTTTCTTGCGAGTCGAACGTATCCGTGTCTCTCCGCCAACGGTTTCCCGAGAAGCTGGCGCTTTTAACATTAATAACATGGGAATTTCAATTCCCATTCTATCGCAGTACGTACGGCTTCTGCTTGTCTCTTCTGATTAACTTCATTAAATTTCTGAAAAAGCTCTTTTATAACATTCCGTTTCAGGCCAACTCACCTTTTGAACTTTCACTCATGGCTAAAAAAGACAGGAAGACCCAGGAGCCTGGTTTGCAAGATATATTTGAACAAAAATTTGTTTTGTTAACTGACAATAGAAGAATGATCTACGTATCGAATTTTCAACGCAATTTTTAATTTAACATCAACTATCCCATTAGAAGAAGATCGGTAACGCATTAAGGGGTTTAAAAGAAGAATTTCGTTAGGTAAAGAAACTTTTAAAAAGAGGCGGGAGTTTAAGAAAGGGCATCTTAAGCAAATATATAAAGAAAAGACTAATGAAAACTTTAATATTCAGTGTACTTTTGTTTGACTGGGAAACGCGGTCGTTAAGGTCAGAGGATATGCGTAGAATGTAGGTTTTCGAGACGCACTTGTGAAGAATGAAAAAGAAATGGACCAGAAGGAAAATAAACGTTAAGTCCTCGGAAAGATAGGGGAAGAAAGAAGGTTGTACAGGGTAGATATTCGAAAAAGCCAGTAGGTGCAGAAGATATGGAGTGTATCACTGTGTGTATTACTCTAAAATGAATAACTGGATTGTAATACGGGGGAGAGTGCTTTGAAAGCGAGGTAGAGGGAGGAAAAGAATAGATTTTGGATGGAATTTTAGAAAGCATTAAGTACGCATACCTAAATAATAAGTTTTTGCAAAAAATAACAGGGAATTTAAGAATTTTGGACATACCAGTTAAGGCTAACGAGTATAGTAGAATGTAGAGCAGTAGTAGTGGACCACTGCTAACAATAATCCCATTTGCACCTCAGCACAAATGAATATTCTTGATATCGCGCAACTCATCCATATCGCTTCATGATATTCTACACCAAATGCACTCCTGCGAAAAATATTAAACAATCAAGGAAAACCACCAAACCATCTCAAACTGGGCGCGCTTTAACATAGTTGGGAGGATATAATTTGTTTCCCCATTTTTTAGAACGTGAACATTAGCGTGTAGCGCATGTAAGAACGTGTAGTTTCCATATAAGAATATGGAAAAGAGAGACCAATTTATCGAATTCTCCATGTAAATTAACTACTTTGCAATGCACATCACATTTGCGTCGCAACATCACACTGCAGTGTTTTCTGTATTGCTCCGCTCCGCATTCACACCACAAAGCAACATATCGCAACACTACGTACGCACTGGCAGCACTGCGCGAATGACGCGCATCGCAGTTAATGCATCGCACAGGCCAAGTAGGAGGGATAGAAGAAGAGATAGAGAGAGAAGAACCAACCGGAAGATTTTTCACAATGATAACTCGACCCAAATATACCCAAGAAGGGGGGGAAAGGGAGGAGAAAATGGTAGGGGAGGGGGTGAGGGAGAGAGAAAGACAGAGAAGATGAATGAGGCGAAACAGGCACGATCATGTACGGCACACCAACACGACCCTTGTGTGTTCCAATCCCCAGAGTCATCGACCTCCACAAGGCTCCTATTTTTTTTTCATTCCCTCACTCCTCGTCTCACAGTCGGAAAAGATTTTTAGTGTGGGTCAGACGAAAAACGGTTGCGCCACCGACTCGCGCTTATTATTCAGACGAGAGGAGGCGGGGGTGGAATTTCTTCGTACGACACACGAAGAAGACGACATTGCATGACGATCTTGGCCGACGGCTCGGCCAAGCGACGAGACAAAGTGCCAACTCATTTCTGGGGGAGCGGAAAAACTTGCTTCTCCTCTTTTTTTCCCGAAGGACGAAGTCCTTTACCCAAGATTCCGTCCTCAAAACAACTTTCGGTTAACAGCCGGCCGAGGTGCCCTCACCCATGTGTTACCCCAAAAAAAATAATGCCCCTGGAAGACCTTGTTTGACGGTCCATAGCTAAGCTTCTCCGTGAGAGGCTTCATCATGAGAGTAGACGAATATAAATTGTTTCACTCATATTGAAAACGTAGGCAGAAATGAACAGGATGGAACGAGGTTTAGACTTTCAAGCCAAAAAGAACTAGAAGCAGGAAACAATTTCTAAATGGCTGCAACTACTAAGGGTTGTTTAGGTAAGGCCAGTAACAAAGCAATGAAACGATAAATTTGAATGGGAGGGTAACGCCATGAAACAATAAGGAGAGCAGGCAATGCAGATAATATTATAGGGAAACAATGTGTTAAAAATATGGCTGACAATAATTTGTTACTTCGTCCGTTATCACATTTTTAAGATGCGGTATGGTATATTCCACAAAATATCCTAATGATATGACGGTTCTCATGAATCCAACACTGTGTGTCCTACGGTTTTCTTCTCATGTAGATAATTAGATTCCGTCGTGGTGCTTTTTTCATATTTACTAGACTAAAAATATTACGTACTACTTGCAGTTTAAATGAGAACAATTATTGACGAAGAATAATTAGACACCCAAAAATAAACTTTTGTACCCCACACGACATCCCGGCACGCATCCGGCATGCAACCCACAGCCACGGAAAAACATCGCAGCGCCCGACCGCCATCTTTGGTCGTAAGAGGCAAAACAAACGTCTCGCCCAGCGCCACGTAGGTACGCGCACACACAAACACGCCCGAGCACGCGGGCACACGCCAACGGCCCATGAGGTCGTCCTGCCCGCCTCTCTTTATTAGGGCATCGCCAATTGCGCATGCGTGAGCAATACATCATTAACAATCCACAGAGCCGATAAGACCGCGCCCGCGGGGGCCCTCGTCCCCCGCCAAGCGAGAGGTGGGCGCAGTGGCAAGTGAGGTTGGAGGACGGTGTGAAAGTGCGAGTGAGAGAGGAAATGGTTCGCTGTTATGAATGCTGTTATTGACCCACGCTTCCAAGGGCTAGAAATAGAAACGATTCTGGTCGCGAATAGACGAAGAGAGAGTTGTTAGTTGCCAAACAAAGACGAATGAAATCTAAAACAAAGGGGGCCGGGCACGGATAGGCGCTTCGCGACGTGTTCAAAACGTGAATCAAATTCATATGAATGAATTACAATGAAATCGCCCCCGCTCCTTCATCGCAATTTCAACATTTTTCTAAGACATCCAAGAGAAATCAAAACAAATGAACACACACTTTGGTTAATTACACATGATATCAATCATCCTCGACGACGTTGGGCTTGCCTAAGTACGCAAAGAGCAGGGATATATTAAAAAGAAATGCCAGCATAAATATAGGGAAACATGGGGACCAATGCACATGTTCCGATGAATGTGTTTCAGTAGTTGTTTCGGCACCATTCTAATGTCATTCTACTTTTAGTTAACGAATGTTTTCAACGTAACATAACCAAAAAGATTTTCTCAAGCTAAAAGGAATTAATGATTAAACCCAAGAAATTGAAATGGATTTCTTACATGAATAACTAATTGAAACCAAGACTTGCACTTTTTATGCAGAAAGAAAAACTGTTTTGACCCGCTCAATTCCTTTTTCGGGAGGACTAAATGGACTACAAGCCATCCTTGATATTTTAATGAACTAGAAATTTTAGTTCGGTAGTAAGTGCAGCTAACGTTTTGAACTTGACCCTCCGCGGAACTCTCTGTACAGCATTATTTGATCAGCAAAGAAAACGAGCAAAATACCGATTCACTGTTTCATGGGGATGAGGAAAATCCAGCGATATCGCAGTGCATCGAATAGAACAATGAGAAGGGCTAATTCATGGCTGGGTCAGAGGCTGACGACGAGAAATGGGATGTTCAGTCGGGACCCTTCAGCAAGATCGATGGAGATTTGAACGCCACGGACAACAAACACCAAAGGCCCTGAATACAAACCCGAGCTCAAGAGGCCACAGAGCATGAGACTGTCCACTAAATTCCGCGAAGTCGGCCTCGGCAACGGGACGTCCGTCGGGGAGGCGGATCTCAGGGCACCGCTCCTCGGCGTGCCCATGGCAGCGTCCCAGCGGCAGGCGCGACAGTCATCCCAAAGATGCCGCGCCCGTCCGTCAACCCCTTCCCTAAACATCCAACTCCCAACCCTACGCTGACCTTCCGACACCTGAGCGTGATGGAAGGCCGACCGACAATTTTCCTATTTAAACCTATCGTCCCCGCCAAACTTCCAGTTATCCAACTGCAACCCCCCCCCCGCGATCCCTGTTGATAGAGGATAGCTTTAGGGTTATCTTGGTAGACCTCCGCAGTAAATAGCTCTGAATTTGCGTGACCCTGGAATGAATTAATTTTACAGCAAAAACTAAGTACTTTACCTCTTCAATTTTTCTGAATCTTACAATTGTTCATGTTACTTTCAAAGATGAATATACTCGTATGTATATTCAGACGGAGGGAGTTTAGACTGTTTGCAAAAAATCATATATATTGAGAAAATACAGTTCGGTTTTGCTTCAAAAACCAGAACATTTTCAAAATCTGCTCAGTTTTATACCGCAGAAAACTAAGAAAAAAACAGTTTAATGTGGCTATGAGGAATTACGGTCTTCCTTGAAGAGATCTTCCACAGTTTTTTACGCATCATGCAAGAGCCATGGTTGGCAAAATTTCCCGTTTCGCAATTTGTTTAATCCGAAGAATATTCACCAAAAACATCCCCGGCAAAACACACCCAAGAAAATCCAACACTTGTTCGTTAAATGCTTACTCCAATTACAATGGCAGTCGAAGTTCTGTTAAGGAAACGTGTGTTGAGCAGTGCAAAATGTAGCCAAATACAGCAAAAAATACGAATTAAGAAGTTTGAAGGATTAAGTAGAAATAGATAAGTAAAGGATTAAGAAGTCTGGCATTATGCCGTCGCCATCCTGAGTTCACTACTGCAAATATCTCAACTCCACGTGCCCCTAGCGTCGAAACAACACGCGGAGAGCACATTACTAACGAAGGTTCAATTGAGAGTTAAAATCGACAGGGTAAGGCGCGGATTCGTGAAGTTCCTGATATAGATAATGAAAAATAAAAATATATCTGCCATTACGGATTGGCATTAAGTGGCTAACCTCGAGAGAAGAGCCACAAAATCGAGTTTACTCCAAATGGATAACACAGTAAACACCCTGATGGTCACTCGTAAATCACAACTATTTGACTTATTTACAGCGACGTGCGCAAGATAATGGTATAATAATTACTAACTCCAACTCAAAAACAGTAATGCAACGGAATTGAACTGGGCATAAACAAATCGATATATCATAAATTACGAATACGTATGAAAAATAAAAAAATATGCACGAACTATACAGTACTAAAGAATATATTTCCCCTGAAAGTAATTATTCATGTTTCCTTTTCTATAACGGAATAAAAGCAACTTATCTGCATACTAATTTCTAACAAGTACTTCAATTCAAGATACCTACATATACAATGTAGAATGGTCGAATAACATCACATTAAATTGCATATCATATCAGTCGAATATAACGCTTCTCCGTCACCCATCCCAACCACGCCGGAATAATTTCGTCTGGCACTAAAATGACCGATGAGGTAACTTCACTCAATCAGCCAACAACAATAGGAACCACCCTAACAACAACCAGGCGCAATCACCACTTGATTCGGGAGCCCACCATAATCGACCGACCGTAATCGGATGCAAATCCTGGGCCGACGCCGGAACGGACAACAATGTGGACCCCTTTGCCCGGCCCCGAATTGCTCAGGCCCCCGTAGGGGACAAAGTGGCGGGCGGGTGGGGATAATGGTAGAGAGGGGAGGGGAATCCGTCCCGGGTCGGACACGCGATGAGATGGGGCCTGCGACTTTTGTCCAGCGCCGCTCCTGCCGCGGCCGGTCGTCAATTGAGGAGTCGTCGATTGAATCCCACAATGAGCTGGGACCGACCCAACCCGCTCCCCTCCTCTTGACGACGGGCTATTTGCAAATAAGCATATAAGAGGGACGGCAGTCATGTGCGCTTCGACGAATTCCATGAGTGGGACATGGAGGGAGAGAGGCGTCGAAGTGGAAGGTGAAAAAGAGGTCGCATTTATCTCCCTCCCAAACCCATCCACCATCCATTCATCCCAAATGCGCACAATCCACTAATCGCACCCCCCCCCCCAGAGTCCCCCTCCCTCCCTCCCTCCACCTCCGCCACACAGATGCAAACGAAGATGCGCAACATTCGCAGCCGCCCGCAAAGAAAACACCCGCCATCTGCATACCCCATATCAGATTTGTGTGTGAAAGGTCGGAATTACAACACATTTGTTGTTCACACACAAGAACAGCAAGATACCGATTGTCCGAGGTCAAATTAGTCGGGCGGATTGTGGCACCAATCATATCTCTCGTCCCGCGATGAGCCGAGCATCATTTCAGTCCTGCCAATACATGCAACTACGAATGCCGCACAATTAAAACAGAATTACTTCCTCATTGATGCATAGTTATCTGACATCCGTCAAGTTTTGCTATCCCATTCCTCATTGTATTTTTTCTTAAATATGGCATTCCTGGGAGTCTTTGGGCCATTTTGTGCTAATATTTCAAACTTTCGCAAACCCGACAGCACGCACCCAAGGTGGATACATTTCGAGTCACTCTTTCTCTCTCTCTCTTTCTCCCTCTCTCGAGTTGCGAGACGTCTTGTAGCGACATATCAATGAAACAGTTGGTGCCAAAGTGTATCTTCGGTTTCCCATCCAACTGTGTGACATGCTTAAATGGAGTGAGAAAATACGCCAAAATCTAAATTCAGGTTTGTATCTGTTCGACATGACAGTTTTAATGAATAAACAAAAATATACTTTTTGGCAAACTAACCCTGGTCTCCTCACTTAATCAACCGTCTACACTACAAGCACAAAATGGCAACGACATCAGCGCATGCCACCCTCTGAACCGGAAGTACTAAAAGCGTGCTACGGCGTGCCACCATGGATCACAATTCACGAGACAACCGACGGGGAAGCGTTTCTTCAGATGAAAGCAAGGACGAACCACAATGTCCCCTCGCAGCTGAGGATAACTGAGATTACTACGAGGGCGGCAGCATGGTGCATACGTACAGTTCTTCCACATAGATTTGGACAGTTGATGGAATTGTCCCTTCATAGCATTTCACCCCGTTTTCCATAGAATACCTATTTACTACGATTCGGGTTTCGCTGCGATGAGCGCGGTAGAGATTTCCGTAGAAAAACAAGTGATTGCTTTATGATACAACTAGCGAAACTAACGAAACGAATACGTACGTAGATGTCAAATCGAAAATGATGAGACGATACGTGTAATTTCCGAATAAGGCAACCTTCCCGATTTTTTCATTTCGAAAATCTCTCATCGTCTCGTAATTTAGCAAGATTTGATAAAAAAAACTTCTGAATTAGGTCGAAGAAGCCAGACTGCGGAAGAAATTCTGCATCCTCAATAATGTTAATGGACGAACCAAACCCCCACTTCAATAAGAGTACGGTAATGAACCAAAAACTCAATCCAGGGTACAGGCTTTATTCTGGGGTAATCGCCCTGACCAAAGTGGTGATCTTAGTTTTAAGGGAGCAGAAAAAACCAGAAAGTCATACTCGGTACCAATTTCAGCCGCAGTCGGCCCCACAAGAAAAAACCCGCAACCACACGACGGCATGTAATTATGTGAACATGGATTCTGTCTTAGGTCAATTACTCACAGATTTTAACCGAGATTTTACCCCGGTTAACGCCCAACTGCTCCAGAATTACACAAAAAACCCTGAAAAACTAAACTAGGCTCGCTTTTCTCTGTGGGTTGTCTTGTCTTACGACAATAGTAGATTAGTAGTAAGAAAAACTCTTTACTAATTATTAGTCTCCATTTTATTTAAATCGGCAAAGCATTTTCTAAATCCTCAAGACTAACTTGAAATATCTGAACTTGTACATCATACTTAGGCAAAAAGAAGGTCCACATTAAAAAATAATTCTCTAGTACACGGAGAACTTACACCACGTTTAAAACTCTAGAAGAATCACAAAATGAGAAAAATAATTTTGTAAAAGTGTGTATTACTGCATGAAAGGATTGTGCCTCCGCCCAACACCCCACGCATCATCATGCGGCCGACAACTTGCGGGGCATTGGATGTATATGTAGATGCGACGAGACAGCAATCGGACGAAATTCTGAAGGAACGGCTTTAATTTGTGTGAAAACGTTTTACGATTTTATTCGCGAATGGAAGAGCTTACTTAGGCCAACGCGGTTAAATCTATCAGCATTTCACGAGTCGTCCTAGTGCCACATTAACAGCTTGGGAAACCTGCTAGATGGCTTCCTTCCTTCCTGGATAAGAAAGGAGACTTTGTTGCGATGGACCGAAGACAAACGGGTCGAAGGAAGTTCGACCGCAAATTAATCTCCCCATTGAGATACGATTTACGCACCCTGATACAGATCACGTATTCAAAAATGACGTGACGGGAGAATCAAAATGCGGTAATTCCCCCAAAACCTCACAACACCATCAATTGGCAAATATCATTTTAACTAATCTTTCATTAAGGAAATTAAAATACCTCAGATAATTAGATTTTTATTAAGTTGTCGTGAGTTACGTAATCAAATTAGAGAAATGAGATCAGAAATAATGAATGCACGCAGGCTCGTTCAATGCAGCGCTTTGAATTTGTTTATCGTAGATCAGAGGCCATTTCCACAAGACTAACATCATCGCCTGACTCACTGCCTTGGCGACCTCGGGGTTTCATGTGAGAAAACCTCAACCCTCGTACAAGACCTCAATTATTCGACACCAAGGGTAGACAGAGGCTGCGGTACACCTCAAAAGAAACAATAACTGCAAAGTGCATGCGTATTCCGTGGAAGAAGATGAGATCAAAGCAGTAGCCAGCCTTGAAAGTTTCTCGATGCATATGACGATCCTATGCGCTGTAAGAAATACACCTTATTTCTATTAACTTACAATAAAAAAATTGCGCTCTGAACATCAACGTAAACGCGCATCTGGAATATCAGCGAGAGACTATCATTGCTTTGCTTAACCCACTTAATTTAATAGGCACCAATCATCCAAAATTATTTTACAAGGATTTAGCATTGACTTCAACAGCAATATCTATTCTTCCAGCTCCTTAAAAATGTAACTCTTCCTAAATTGCAAAAGGATGAGTAGCGACGCAGTAGTTAAACGAATTACTATCTTACCAATCGAAACGAATCCAGCCGAAAGACAGGTTAAACCTACGGGAGGAAACGTACTCTGTCCATCCAAATCAAGTCTTTGCTGAAGAAGTATCGGATTAAACACAATTTCTTTAATGTGTGGCACGAAAAGCAACAGCGACCCAAGAAAGAAATTAATGAATCTCTAACGAGGCTAATTTCCTTATCAGTTGCCACGCTCTTTGAGAAGTTCTTGCTCCATTGACCCCTACATCCACCCCAAGGACCCCTGTACTTAGTGCTCTCATCATTGAACTAATGCGACTATCTTTTCCCGAAATGAAAAAAGACCCACGGCCAAGTGTCTCCGAGAACATATTACTGACCCAAATATATCTGGTTTCAATTCCCGATAAAATAACCGCCGCGACATGCTCGCAGAAACAACAGAGAAATTTGACCACCAGATCCCGGCAGCGAACGATAGTCATAACCATACTGTCGGAGACAAATTCCGTAAAATCCATTCTTGGTGGAGAAACCCGAAAAATTCCACGATCTACTATCGTCAAATTCATCACAAACAGAAGAGTTTCTCACGACACAATTACATTCCAATACTCCCACATAACACGAAGTATGTTTTTGAACTATGTCTTGTTCGAACTGCACCTTTGAATTGCAATGAGCTTTGCAATTAATGGAACCAATTTGAAAGTTTCCCGGAAACAACACCGAACCTTGGTGGCTTCATGCGTGACTTGGTGGAATCGATTCATATTTTAATGAACAATAATAAATTTGCGAAGATACAATTGTAGGTGCATGAGTACGTTAGTTGGTAGTTTGTGTGTTTGCATGTGTGTGTGTGTGTGTGTGTGTGTGTTGTAAGAGTTTTTGCATTAATGTATACCATGTGTTTTTTGTGGATTGTATAAATTTGTGGCTTTTGCATGCGGTTTTTATTCTTAATTACGAATGGTGCCCTAACATCCCCCGCCACACCCTCTTGCGGTGGCTTGAAGGGTAATTAGTAGATGTAGATTTATCTAAATAAAATAATGTGAAATCGCAAATTAATAGTTTATCATTGTAACATGAATCGATTCCAGGAAGTCACGCCTTAAACCACCAAGGTTCGGTGTTGTTCTTTACGGGAAACGTTCCAATTGGTTCCATTAATTACAGTTGCTCTGTGGAAAAAAACCCAAAGATCGCATTTTTAAATAAATCTGTATCCTACACAAATCAAAAACTATTGCCACTCCTCGGGGAAATTCCTCCAGTTGGAAAATGGCTTAACGTCATATTGAGATGGTTATTTTCTGAATGGAAACCCCATCTTTACGAATATATTCTATTGTTTCAGGCTTCACTTCGTGGAAGTATTTAATATCCATCCTAAAAAGAAATACGTGTACTTTTCCGCAGATTTTATTAAATGGTACAACGCGTTTCACCGACTTTCGTACCTGATGATGCAGCAAGTCGGTGAAACGCGTTGTACCATTTAATAAAATCTGTGGAAAAGTACAAGTCTTTCTTTTTAGTATGGAAACCTCGGCGTACATCGACAAACGATAACACACAGGTAAATGATCTGAACGACAATTAACGCATAATATAATAGCACAACATTTCACATTCACATCATTAAACAATGGCTCTTGGAGAACGTAGAGTATTTAGACAAACCTTCATCCAAAATATACCATTTTCAGCGACATTAAAGTCTCGTAACAATTTCGAAAGAATTTCGACAAGATAACCTTACCGTAGAACCCGCTCCAAGAATCAAACGAACTTACTGGAATGCACCTTTTTTGTACACTGCAGCTCGGCGAGGTAGTCTAGAAACTGAATTCCTAACGAATGAAATAAGGTCACTTTCATAAGCCGACTCGCCAATCAAATGATACACAAACAACGAGAAATCTTGACCCCAGGCCCATTTCTCACTATTATGCGCTCCCATTTCCGCCAAATGAAAGTTGAAGGCTGCATTCACATGCCGTCCGTAAGTACTCTGGTATCTCACAACATTAGTATGAGTGGGCAGCCCGGAACTCCTTGCGACCCTGTACCCACTAAACGAGTGTGAAAGTCGATCGGACAACGGAGGGCGATGACCATCTAAAGTGGGGAATGAACAAGCATACCTGGATTACGAAATTTCCCATCCAGGAGTTATGGATCGTGAATATGGAAAACTAAAGAAAACATTTTCATTACGATTTTTGCTTCGATGTTTTGCATTTCTGAGAGCATATTTATTTCATTTTTTTTAAGTTTTTTAATGCAAACTGCACCTCGGTACATCCCAATATAAGCAGCGAATGGCTCAATGAGAACTAACCCCGAGTAAGGCGCACACCTTCTGGTACTTGGAATTAATAAGTGTCCCTGGGTTAATTTTTCAAAGATCTGTCCTTCTGCTGACTGCTTCTCTATTATTTGAAAATGCATGTCAAAATCCAAGTGCAGGCAATTACTGCTTTCATCGGACGAATAGTTCACAATTAGAAATTCTCGGCGTGGTTTGAATTAAAATTATTGGTTTCCGCTGTGATAATTAAGGCGTTCATAGTGATAAATTAATCAAAAATTAAAATCATTACAAATTATCCCTACACCAGAAGAGAAAAATGAATAAAGGCACGGTCGATAGACCATGCAGTATTTCTTACGCATATCGCATGACCACATCACGCGATACGCTAGCGGCGAACTAAGAACTACTACCTCTCGGGTGCATGAAGTAGGGCGTTAGTGACTGCCTCCTTAGCCTTTCTTAGCGGCATTCACTCACGCATGCCGAGCTTGGCGGAGGGAACAGTCCGCTAATCAAGTCATGTGTCTTGGGTGGAGTCGAACTAACACCACAGCTGTTAAATACTGCTCTAAACACCTCGACCGGCGACTACTAAAAGGAATGATCTGGCTTCCTTCCGAAACCCAGACGTTAGAGGGACAAGGGGTGAACTGGTTTGACACGACCCGTAGGTGGTGTACATGTAGAGAGGAAATAATCTAAGATTACATGCGCCGCGAGCAAATATGGCCACGCGGGAGAGGACGAACAAAACTTAAATTTTCCATTGTGCACGGTATCCATAGTCTATATATGAAATTTTGACTTGGGGAGTCCCTAAAAATATCTCACCGAAGATGACTGTGAAATACGTTGAGAGAATATTAATGTGAGAAATCAGGGACAGTTCCCCTGGAATGACCCTGATTCCCATAATCAAATCCAACATCTATGTATCTACGAATGTATAACTTCCATCAACGCCCGACAATAACGCACCGGATGAAAGCCATGTTTATATGAACGAAATTTGAAAGTGGCAGAAAATGTACGAATGCATGACGAGATTGTGCTTAATATATTTTGTGGGATATACAGATCGTGTAGAGACATTGTTGCACCTCTACAAAGCTCACCAACTATTAATCCTCAGATATTAAGCAGCTAGTTTCTCTAAAAAAAATTGGCCTAAGATAAACCTGAGCAACACTGTGGCGACTTTTTGACACACACTAGACCCTGGCCTACAGTGAAGAATATTCGGATGAAAAAAATTACAGATCTCCAAAAAAAATTAATGGTCACCTCGAAATTTCAAACAATTAAAGGCGGAAGGGGGGGAGGGAGAATTTTTAGGACAATTCGGACGTGAGCCACGGAGCTCTCATAGTCACGACCGCCGACGTTATCATCTAGCGAGCTAACCATCACTCCGTGCATTCTATTTTCAAGTTACCTGGCCATCTTGGGCACTCGGATCGTGACTCTCACTGACCCGAGGGTCACAAGTTCTCGCGCACCGCCCTGGATTGGCGGGGATGAATGACGCACGTAAGACGGAAGAAATCCACGATGTCATAAAAGCACAGTGGATGTGTCGCCATCAAACCATCGCCGCAGTCGAGGCACGTTCGACCCCTCGCAGCTTTCTATTATGCCGCCACGCTTCACGCAGATGGCACACGTTCGATCCCCGTATCCGGAATTTTATGGGACAGGCCATAACTCAGAGACGCCATTTGATTTCTCATGGCCACATCTCCGCATCAGACGCAACGCAACGACGCTGGATTAGGCATCAAAAAAGCCCGCGCTACCTAGGAGCATCAAAGCCTCCACTGTCAAAATAAAATTTTCGGGTACAACCCCAGTAGTCGGACCCCGACGCATTCATGGTATTGTTGGAATTAAGCCGATTTTTATCGAGGGATAGCCAGAGTTATCACAGATAGGTGATACAGACTAAAGGGTGCAAATGACCTTATCAGGAAATAAGCTAAAGAGGCACAACCTGGAATAATGTCCAAATGTTTAAACACCCCACCAAAGAAATTCAGTCTCTACATTGTAAAAACTACGCCTACATTCTAAAAGTCTCCGAGGTGAAATGGGTCACGATTCAGAGAATTTGAGAAAAAAAACTCTTTCATATGCCCCATACAGAAATATGAATTCAAATGTGTGGCAGAAGATCATAATCTTAATTAACACTGCCGAACCATTTAAAATAGATTATTTTAATGACAGAACTTAAACTCCAAGGTGGGAATTTCTCTTATTTCATCCAGTTGTTCCAATCTATCGGTAACATATGGAGTAGAGTATAAAAGTGTAGGGTATAAAATATACCTGATAGCCACTTATGCAACAAAAGCCTTTCCAAAAAAGCTTTAATTTTGACTCGGTTTTTCTCTTCTAGCTGAACGGGCGTTTTCAGTTCACATTATCAATTTACCGTGGAACACAAAATTGTCATAATATCCAACGGGTCTTCCTTTAAACTTATCTAATTTCTCAATTGAAATTTTATGATAAATGTCCTATACTTGGGGTTTAACTAATGCGAGATGGCACATTTCAATGAACATTTGTCTTAAAACTGTCGAACAATTCCCTAACGCGGACAGGCACTTTCCTCTTCATGTTCTTCTCACACCAAAGGCTGCACGAGGGAATAACTGGAGTGCCTGACGTTTATTATAGTCACTAATTCAATCAATCAATTTTATACGTAACGTCGTTTCTTTCGCGATGGACCCTTACAGTCCAGTTGTATCAGCCTTAGCGGAACAGTACCGAGGCTGCCAAATGGTGAGCACGGAGCTCATGAAGAGAGGGATATTAAATTGGGTAGTGGAGGCATGGGGTGGTGTCCGCCGAAGCAGTCGGCGGGTTGATTGACGAGAGGAAAGTGTGGAGGGAGAGGAATAGGCAGGGCGGAAGAAGACTGGGGGGTTGGATGACATTGTACAGAGAGAGAGAGAGACGGAGGGAAGAGACAGACCTCGTCCTAGCCTCAATCTCGTCTAACAGCCTCTCTAGTTTATCAATTCCAATGGTCACAGGATGTGCCACGGACGTTGTAACGAAGCTGAGCGGACTATTCTCGGCAGCAAGCGAAACAACCCTCGAGTAGAGTCGACGGGATGATGTCCAAGTACGCGGGGAGACGTCTATTCTCGCATTATTAATCCTCTCTCAACAATATCCTCCGTCTCTGGATTCAATCGCACATGAATTTTAAATCATGGAGACTCCCAGAGCTGAGGCACGATCACAATGAGGACATGGAGTTCCGAGTGCCAGTCTGTAATCGCTCAACACTGGGGCAAAATACTGATAGTGTAAAGGGTGTAGCTAAAACAGAGTATAAAGCATCTGGAGCAACGTCCAAAAACCCATCGGCATTTGAAGTTACAGACAGAAATTCATGATTTCAGGAAGGAAAAAAAAATCACAGTTTTTCGAATAACCTTTTACAAACTTAAACTACAATTTGTTCCTCTTGACGTTCACTATTTACCAATTTGAGCTACAGGATAGCAATCCTAAGGGCATTCACCAATTCCTCAAGTTTTATAGCAGTCGTACAGGGAAAATGAATTTTAGGAGTATATCATTTTATATTTATTTAGTATATCATATCACATTTCCCCCTGCCACACACCCTAACGGTGACTTGCAGGGTACTAAAATGTCAAATATAATTTCTACAATGCATCAATTATCACGAGAAAATCGTTTAAATTTGATCCTGTTTTGTGAATGCGAAATGATACAGGAAAAACACTGCCGATAGCAAAATATGGGAACATAAATCAGGAGTGTGCAATGAAATGCACTTTACTACTCACTGGCTCTAGACAGTTGGACTGGAAACAATAGATAAGTATAAAACGAGGAAAGCCACGGTAATGTAGTTACGGTCGGAAAGGACTGAACCCTGACCTCGTGGTCAAGCACTGGCTATCGACCAGCTACGTTAACTACGAAGGTGATACTCGACTCCCCGTGCAAATCCAATAAATGCAAATTAATTTCACAATACACCACCCTTACCACAAAGTTTAATCAGAAAATAAAAGTGAAAGAAACGCATAGAAATAGCTTTCGCCTGGGAAAATATCCTTCAATTATTGGATTAAGTTATTTTTTATCTTTTCACTCTTTATGCTATTTACTGTTATATCCGAGGCCAACTTCGTTCACGTATCAAACTGCGACACGAAAGAGGAATTAAGTCGCAGAAATTGAGCATTGCTTCCACGGGAGTGGAATGAACATACACTGCAGAGTTTTTAAGGCTCTAGAAGCTTTTACACTCAACAAAGATCTTTTATGAAAAGGAAAACAACATTTTCAAATGCCAGCAGAGACAACATGTGACATTACCACTGAGTACATAAATAGAGTAGGGACAATTACTACTTACATACTAAAAAATACAGCAAGAATATGAATTCCATATGAATTCTATGTGAGGTCAAAAGAGACCATCTCCACGATAAAAGGTTATTCTCTATTATCAAAGAAGTACGAAGAGAGTTACAAATAAGTACACTATCATTAATATTTCTGTGTGCTAAAAAGCATATTATTATTATTATTAAAACTGTGCAGAAATACATATCATCGTCGTGGCTAATACACCCGCTATACCCACTACGACTGCGTACTAAACAAGGCAATCTACGAAAAATCAATGAACCTCAATTGCAGTCTCCTAAAAATCATATATTAAGTTACGATTGCAATGAAATAACGTAAGAAATTGGAATATCAGTTTCCATGCTTCGTGGTCAAAAAAATATAATTCAGATCGATAACTGTATTAGTTTTCCTACTTCCCAAACAGAAATAGTTTACCTACGCAGCTTAACAGTTCACAAATATATTGACTAAAAACGCTGGTGAGAGATCAAGGTGGGATAATAAAAAGGTAATTATAAAACAGCTGTTTACAAGGTATTAAGAGTATAAGTATCTCCAAGCTGGAAGTCGACAGCCTTGGCGGTCATTTCCCGGGAAGGGAATTCCAGAATATCTTCTGAAGTCTTTGGTCAAATTCTAGATAGAATGGTTCTTGATACACTCCTCGGTTGTATTACAGTTCGCGCTTGACCACTATAGCAGCTAGAGGTTAACCAGATAGAAGTGAGGGCCAGTAAAAAATCCCAGGCGCCAGCAGGGTCTGGCGCCTCATGTTTCCAGGTGGACAACCACTTTTCCCCATCGTGCCACAGCTATTTCTAAGGATAACCTTTCCACGCTCGACCACTCAAAATGCCCTTCACTCTAAGAAATAAATCTTCAATCGTCCCGAGAAAACATCACAACTTAGCCGTGGTTCGATCCCGTACCTCCATTTTCCTAAACCTGAGACGAGGAACGTTCTCAGGAACTCGCGGTTTTGGTCAATTATTTTCAATTTTCTAGTAGAAAAAAAATGCCACAGTTTGAAGTTGTTCTACTCAAGTTCCATATTATATTGCACAGTAAAATACTAAGAACACCAACGCAGCCTTGCCTAAATATATTACGAGTCTATTGATATATTATTAGTCTCGTAGACGCTATCTAAGCCTTCGAACTAATTGCCAGGTATTCCAATCGACCGAAGAGGCCACTTTAAAAAATATACAACAGGGAAAATAAGATCAAACTTGGCCTGGTTTAAGTTGAATTCCACCCGGCATTCTTGAAAACCCTGGTTTTGGAATCACGAAGTTTACAATTTCATGATTTTGAGCCTCAGATATATCTTTGAAATGGTAATCGTTAATAAAAAGATTGCAAACGGTGATGCGTGAAACAATCACAGAATCGGAGCAATGTTGGTAGTTAGCAATTACAAAGAAATCATTTTCGACGGCAGAATAAAAGACAACATTTACAGAGTAGAGGAACAATACCGACCATCATTACTCATACTAGTCACGCGGACCTGGGATCGCGATGTTACGACGCGTTTGTCCTAATCATCGGTTTTTCCAGGGATCAAATCACATTTTCACGGCACCTATGACGCGGGACTCGAACCCACGACATCCGGGTAAGGGCGCGTTACCCACCTGAATAACCCGTCTGCCAGCTCTGCGGGACATCGATTACGGAAATAACGCAATTTAAAAGTATCGAGACTGGAAAACCGTCAACTTTCCATTGACTATTACCACCGGATAGGTATTCGCCATAAATCGCTCGGTCCGCATGTTGGAACTCGCCACCTGACCGAGCCGCAACAACGGCGATTGCTGTTGCGCCGGATGGCGAGGCAGAGAACGAGGGAATGAGGGAGGGAGACCGGAGAAAGGGGCGAGGATCCCTCCGCCGTAAATCCACCACATCCATTCCCGTTCCCGGTAAACGGGAGAAGGCACAGAAGCGAACGCGAGAGATAACAGACACGTCCAACGGACCACAGCAGGTAGAAGTACCGATGGCGGTTTCACATGAGCATGTGAGCGTAGGCAAAGAAACCCATGCGCTGTATTTTATAAAGTCCTTGATCTAAGTCCGCCTTTTTCAACTGAACGATGTCTTCCGTACATGTTGCACATTTTAAAACACATGTATTCATGAGTTAACACGTATTTTAAATATACGTTAAGCTATCAGTGGGAGATCCATGGTTTTCTTACTTTTTTCTCAACTTTTTATACTCTCAAAGTCGTTTTGTTGTGAAAAAAATTAATGATATTTTTTTATAATCTAACAGATTCTCCTTGACTTTTTACCACGTTCTTCGTGTTATTTTCAGGTATTCCATCCTTAATTATGTGATATAATTTAACAATTTTCATACACAAATCAACAATATTGTCATTAGTTACGAAAATGTTTCACACATGCATATCAATATATATAATTTACATATATATACATTTTTTTCAATAAATTTTTTTGTATATATATATAAAAACCATAAACACACTAATCAACCCGAAGGTCGGTTTAGTAGGTGATGGTAGAGCTCACCCATGTACCAAGCCCGACGGCGTGTGAATATTCACACATCAGGGTAGGGGGGCCAGTTCCTTTCCCTGTGCCGGTTATGGTTTCCCAGAAAGATCTGGTGCCCGAAAAATCAACTAGCTTGGGTGGAGCTGCAGGTGCCCAAAGTGCCTTCCCCGGGAATCGAACCCGGGACCCTCCGGTCAGTAGTCCAATGCTCTACCCAATAGACCACCGCGACCCGCGTATATATATATATATATATATATATATATATATATATATATATATATATATATATATATATATATATATATATATTGATTTACATGTATGAAACTATCGAAATTATCTTATCGATATTATTAGAGCGTTGGACTACTGACCGGAGGGTCCCGGGTTCGATTCCCGGGCAAGGCACTCTGGGCACCTGCAGCTCCACCCTAGTTAAGTTGATTTTTCGGGTACCAGATCTTCCTGGGAAACCATAACCGGCACAGGGAAAGGAACTGGCTCCCCTACCCTGATGTGTGAATATTCACACGCCGCCGGTCTTGGTACATGGATGAGCTCTACCATCACCTACTAAACCGACCTTCGGGTTGATTACTGTGTTTATGGTTTTTATATGTAAATAAAATGACCTGCATAAAATATTAATTTCACCTTCCCCTAGGATTAATTCCTGAAACAGTCCTTATCTTACAGTAATTCTGCATGAAAAAAATTACCTGTCTGAAATTATTATGATTTAAACATATTTTTCCATGATATTCAAAATTAATTCATTGTACAGGGACTACAATAGTGATTATTCGGATCAGAATCAACACGTTTAGTGTTTCACCGTCTGGGTTTTCGTGAGATTTGCATGAAACTACTTCGCCTATTTCCCTGCTCCTAAAAAAATGCAGTTTAAAAACAAGCCCAAAAAGTACGTACACAATGGCGTATACTCATCAAGGAAGAGTAATTCTCGCCGCGGATATTCCGTCCTCAGTCGTACGAGTAAACTTAAAATCAATTTTCAGCTTCAAAAAACGTATAAGACAGCATACGTCTACAAATATTCTGCCGAGTCCCGGTGACAATGGACAACTCTTCCTGAGACTATCCATCCTGACTCTCCGTTCCCCAAACACACCAGAGCAGTCAGACGTACAGGTTGCGGATTAGCCTCCTGTCACTCTTTCGAAATCTACGGAATAGGCAAATACGTCCTGATTGTATTCTATATTCCTCTCCATTAGTGATCTCATCACTGCAATGGCATCACGCGTACCTCTTCCTTTCCTAAACCCAAACTGATCATCCCCTAAGTAATCGTTTGCCCTGCTCTCAATCCTTTTGTTAATGATCCTGAGAACAACTTTAGCTACGTGGGAAATCAAACTTACTGTTCTGTAATCCTCACATGATGTAGCCTTTGCCTTTTTTGGAATAGGAACTAACACTGATTTCACAAAAACTTCCGGCCAGATTCCTTCCTCATAGCTCAACGAATCAGTCCATGTAGACTCTTCCTTCCACATTTTCCTAAAATCCACAGAGTCTTCCCTCCAGATTCCATCGTTATACATGTATTAAGTAATCCATTTTCAATTAAAACTTACTCACGCGAAAAATAATAACGAAAACATTTTTCTCCCCATTAAAAATTTCTCCATCGAAATATTACCGTTTATCTTTAACTTAACTGATGGTTCACAAACCCACGCCATTTTCATCATTACATCATTCGATTCTTCTCATGATCCAATTTCCGTCCGGACTACGATCTTCAAATTGGAAAACGTGCCCCTGGAGATCGAAATTGGTGAAAAAACAACGGAGCGGTATGAAGCCCACCTCCTCTCCGTTTCTATCGGTCACGGCAGATGCAAGCGCCGTCGAGGGTGTGGCGGAGGGCAACACACCAGCAATGGAAAAGCCACGCTCGGCACAAAGAACGAAAGGGGCTGTCGATCACGACGGAGAGGAGCCCGGTAACGGCGCTGCAGTAACGGCCTTTTTCCACAATGGCTACAAGGTGGTCTCCGTGGAGAGAAATCGTGCACAGCCAAAAGTAGTGGTACCTAATGGACGCTAAAGATTAAAAAAATTAAAGATCTCGCAGATTGGATATAACCTTGACTCAAAAGCGATTCGAGAAACTAACCAAATCCCATACGGATTGCTTGCGGGAGGTTGGGGCGGAACCAAGAGGGGGAGAGATATGGGCTCCCTGGAGCAATATTTTTGGTTTTAAGAAAAACAAAAATAAATATTACACGGGCACCGTATAATAATTTGGATATTAGCTGCCTCGCCAACATAAAATTCACTTCCATAGAAGGCGCTGCGGTCTCTGCATTAGTTTAAAATTCAACGGGATTTTCAACTTTCTTTGGAGGTAAAAAGAATACTTGTTCAAATATAAAAATTCTCACTATTCCATTAGAGATTTTCTAGAACTACTACTGGCGGAAGGTGAGAAAAATGATAACCGTTCCGGAAAGAATAATTTTTTAAGCAGTAATTAACGCATTCCCTGAAGCAGAAAGCAGACGGAAAGTTTAAAACTATTTGCTAAGCCGAACATTTTATTGAACCAGGTTTAATCACGTTATCGATGTCATCGTGCCAACCTCCGTCCAAACCCTACATTGCTTACCCTGCCTAATAACCGAAGATAATGGCATTTTGATTAATAACCATGATTAATTATTTCTTAGGAAGAAAATATATTTCCTGTTAGGTAAGCGAAAGGCCGAGTTTCAATTATCAATTATAGAACAACTTATGAAAGCAGTTTTTTGTAGTGTTTCGACAATGTTTTCACAGCTATACGATAGAAACTCTTCTAAAAAATTTCATCGGCTTTCCTCTCGTAGCCCAATCAGTGACAGCAATTAAATCGTAACCAGAAATATTCCAACTTAAGCCCACATATCCTAAATTACAAACAAATTGGTCCGCTAATGTAAAAGTCACAAATAGTGAATTGTGTACTTGCATACTAATCCAATCAACGCCCGAGTATCCTTGTTCCGAACTTAGGGGGTTGAAGGGGGAAGATGGGGGGGGAACAATGACATTTATGAGGCAAAACCAATTCAATTGGCTTCGAGTTCAAGTTTCAAGCTCCATAGGTACTCGTTAGACGGCTGGAAACGAGCCTTTTTCGAGGAATTTCCATCGCAGTGGGAACGGAAAAGTACTCGTATCGTGAACAAGCCACTCGGTGACGCCATGCAATAAAGATTTGGTTGGGAAAGAAAGACTCCCGTTCTTCCAGGCCAAGGCTACGACGAAGTCGGCGGAGCTCTCGTTTCTCCAATCTCACCGCGATGAAACCATTTGGAATCCTGCCCTTTGACGATCATTGAAATTTCTTCCGGCCTATATATGCCCTTTCGGAGAGTAAGGTCACTTCTTCCCTGATGACTTGGCCCATTGAACCACATGGCCTGAGCCACTGAACACCACCGAGTCCACACATCGATCGAATTACAGCAAATCAAATGGTATTCTTCAGTTATTTTCGTATTTTCATATTACGTTACCCTTAAAACGATCCGACATTTGTGAAAACGACTAATATTTTCAATGATATTTCCTTATCTAATGGATATTTTGAATAAAAAATGTCTGTCACAAAGATACTTTTTATAAGTGTAATAATAATGAAACAGAAAAATAGTGCCTCAATAAAATTTAAATTTTCACGATACAATCATTTTCCACATTTTGTTACCGACTTCCATCCATTTGCAACAAACAATCTAAAATATGGTTGTACTTACACCAAATACTCTTTCAGTGTTGCCTTACAGGACTTCCTTATAACAAATGAGATACACACTTATTTAGAAGATTACAATACCTACAGAATATACTGCTGTAGCATTTACTTAGCGAGAAAACAGCAGTTCACGATCAGTTGAACTTGAATGCCACTAATTCATAACATTTCACACAAGGTAAAAAGAATGTTAACCTTTCACTTGTTCGCCAAAAATAAGGAACACTTTGACACTGATACGAGCTCGCCAAAAACGAATAGAAGCAACAATATCAAGTATGACATAACTACAGCCTTCGCTTGTGAAAAAATGCGATTTCTAAAGAAGATAAATATGCTGGCAAGAATGTTATAATGAGGTGTTCATTCTTTTCTCTAGTTTCAAAAATAAGACCACTTAATAAACCTTTTGTTTGAGCTAATTCACTACGCTTAGTAACGGCATGCCAAATTAAACCATACGCATTTTTCACCTCAGCTGACCTCATCAGACGGTAATCATCCGATGGCGCACTAGATAAATGAGTCGTGAATCGCGAATTACAACAATTTGTTGAGGCTCAGGACACCTTAGCGAAAGAGTTTCCCCTTCCGGGAAGGGACCGGCATTTTTTCCCCGGATCCACCTCGTAATAAGCTCTGGAGGAGTCGAGGACGCCGGAAAAGAACCTTGGCCCCCGACACTTGGCACTCATCATCACCGAAACAAGGAACCCAACCAACCTAGAGTGCGAGGAGGAATGAGACACCAGGCACCTTCACAGTGCACGAGTCGAAACTTCCACACCGAGTTTAATGCAAGAGCGGAGGACTGGTTCAAGTTTCCCCTCTCGATCTATATTTATGTGGCTTGAAACACAGCGAGAAGTGAAGGGGACCATCGATGCCTCTTAATCCACCGGTCGCAAGCTCTGCTCATATTTCCCGCTTTTGAGCCCTTGAGCATCTGTCTTTTATCTAAGCAATTCTTCAAATCCCCTACCTTCCAGGAAATTTTTATAAACTAAGGATATGTCAGAGGTTTTCAAAGTCAGTCATGCCTAAATGCTTACACAAACACTAAAAAACAACGTAAACACCTAAAACATTTATCAAAAAAGATTATGCCTTAGAAAATAAAATGCGCCATACGCCATCAAAGTTAATAAAGACAGCTGGGCCTTCAACGCCCTTCAAAGCAGCATCTGCTGCAGGTATAGGAAAAACAGCAAGATCATCCTCGACGCATAAATTGTCGTATCGTAATACTAGTATTTCTTGTCGAAGAATTAAATGCAAATTATTTGGTATGTATCTGCTGAAGAATGACAGAAAACTGTGGAGTGATTATAATCTAATTACTAATATAATCTAGAAACATAATTATTAGTCTCCATGTCACTCGCTGCTATTGCGCGAAGGCGAAGAAGGTATGACTAAGTTTCCCACCGCGGCACAGTGGGCTGATGTGAAGGTTCAAATCGAAAAAACTACCTGGCGAAATGCATTGAAAACTTTCATTGGTACGATTAGTGAGTAGAAATTACTACGAATGGTCCAATAAAATTAGCTTTTAATATGAAGTCATATAATAGTTCAGGCCTAACAATGTGAATACTGAACTACTGCCTTTTCAACCGTGGCTTCGTACGGAGTTACGAATGTGCCCGGTCACTTATGTGGCCCAAACAAGAAAAATAGGATGAGGGTAAAAAATAAGAGAAACTTTACACTTCCACACACTTTTTAGCCTGTTAACCTTAAGATAAATTGGAAAATTTAAACTGATTATTCCCAATGCCAATAATGCCATTAAATACCAGCCTTCCAGTCATGCCATAGGTCATTTTCAAGATATATCGGATAACCATATTGTGGTTGCTTGATAATTACTAACGCCAGCGTGAAAGCACTGAATAGCACTGAACGTATTGGACAGATTAATTACCTCTTAAGCAGAACAGTAAGTTTCACGAGATCGTCCTTTGTCGTGGGGTAAAACTCGACTGCGTGTCGGCAATAAAACCAGATACTTCCATAAATGAACGCGTCGATACGAACGTCTCTTTCCTGCAAATCGCAGCGGCCGCTCTGAATTGCAAACCAAAGGGGGCAAATTACCCATACTCCTTACCTCGCGGAAATCCTCGCGTAGCACTTCGCCAAGGCGATAAAAATGAATAAATTATCCCCGCGCAACAACGAGAGGGCGAGTTCCAATCATGGCGGGCATGAAACAATGATCGTCGCGCATTAACTGCCCCAAGAAGATGCCGATCACTCACTCCCCTTCATAAATATTGAAAGTTATTCGCATTGTGCGCGGCGCCAGGGCGCGGACATTTAAATACACGGCAACTGCCCGGCAACAAGGGCGAAAGGGATTCGATCCCTCAAGGTCCAAACGAATTGTAGGGGGGTACGTGCGTGCACATTCCGGGGCCATTACCGACGATTCTTTTCAAAGAGTTGTTTCATCCAAATCAATAGCCGCCTACAGACGGATTAAAAATGAGAACACCGTGGACATTGTGCAATTCCGGCGACCTTACTCAAGAGAGCAAGGCACGAAACGGATTCAAAAATTTTCCTGTATTCACTGTTCAGTAAACACAAATATCTATCGTAATTTCTCTTTTGACAAAGCCGTGATGGAGGGAAGAATGTTAGATATATCAGATAGAAAGAAGAATAAGCGGGGTAGAGGAATGGTTTTGGATATTTTGGCGGGACGATGGCAGGTAGAATGTACTTGGAAAAGAAGACGTTAATGTCGTAGGGTAGAGAATAGGAAGGTCATGCATACGTGCGATAAGGAGCACATGAAATTATTTATGGACCACCTATATATGTACCTATTATAGGCACAAACTCACCATTAATAGGCAGATTATCATTCATCATTATTTACGCATGACAAAAGAAAACCACGCAAATGGGCCGATTAAATAACGCAAAATGGGCGTCTGATCAATTCCCTGCGACCACGCGGGAAAAGCTGTCGTGCTAGAGCCAATGAAAACTTCACCGTGTACAACACAAACTATAAATCGGTGCAGGAATAAAGAATATGCTTTGATCCGTTCGCATGAAGTGTCGATGTGTTCATGAAAGCAATATCACTGCCCTCAGTTTTTTAATTATTACGTGACATCTCACACAATCGAGCCAGAGCATCAAAAATTTACCGATTCAAATTAAGGTTAAAATTAAGATTCTCTTGGGCATGAATGCCAAAAATATTTATTCCGCAGTCGCACATAAAACGCTCAATATTACTCACAATACCTACACCAACGGTCGAGAGAACCGCAAGCAAGTCAAAACACAAAGTAATGTTGCCCTAAATGTGCCATTTTTAGCAAATAGCTTCCAAATACCTATATGGTTTCTGTCAAATTGCGTCGGCATATTTAAAACTACACATCCTGGCTGGATAGGCAAGAGCTCACTGATTCGGCAGAACATGCAATGAACTCTTGAATGCACAGGTGTGTTAACCTCATAAACAGCAAACTATCGAGTTGCACATGAGGAGGGAGAAGTCCCCACCACTGGAAAACACTTGGCAAGCCCTGCATAAGTGATTGCGCGCATGATTGACGAAAAGCCATCCACATTGATCTATAGATTGCCCCTCCGATACGATAACGTGGTTCGCCGTATCAAGGAAATTGTAATTACCATCTCAATTCCATAAAGGAAAACGCTCGAAACTTTTGTGCAGGCCACTTTCAAGGACAACACAAAACTCCGAAATATTTGAAATGTTTAATGATACCAGTGCGAAAAACCAATTACCGTGGCAGCAACCGGCGAAGAATGTGCAAATCAATATAGTTCCAATATACTGTTGCGCTTATAATTATCTTATTCCATTATCTACAGGGAAATTGAGACAGAGTGTAAATCGCTCTAAAAACCGCCCTGTTTGTAGTCCTAAAAACCGATTATGGTACACTCGTATAAGGGCAAGAGAGATTTCTTTTCCAAAGCGGCTTGCGGTTACATAGGAAGATAAAAGTAATGGTACCCGAAAAATCACATTGCTTAGGTAGAGCTGAGATTACCACCGAGGAATCGATCTTGACCCTCCAAAGAGTAAAAGAAACGTCTATTCACTAGTCTACTCCGCCCCCTCATATGACATATCATGCAACAGATCAATGTAAATGCGATAACAACGAGGCAACGTCAAGCGATCGACTTTCGAATCAGTAAAACGATTTAATGTCTTTTCATCGAATCGCATTCTTCAATCCGCTGAGCCATTCCTATAAAATATGACCTACGTGCTCCACAATCATCACGTTTCACATTTTCAAATTTATCAATATGTGATAGAAATTCAAATAATACAAAATTCAAGCCGCAGGAGAATATAACGAAATCATTTGATTGGTTTCGAATAACAAAAACTAAAATCAAAAGTGGGCAAGAAGCCAGAAAGGAGAAGAACCACCCCCTGTGGTTGTACAAAAATATCGCGCTAACCGAATAAAGCATGTTACCTGAAATAGGACAATACGCTCTGAAACTCATGTGCCCCTTCCTAGACTATTACTTTGTTGGCATTCGATATCTGGAAACCATGCAAGTAGGCATCCCGTTAATGCTCGCCCCAGCTCACCGACTGATCCGACTTCTCACCCCAGACCAATTCACTCCTGTCCACGTTAAAATGCTTTAAATTACACTCGCTTTGTACGTCTACCACTCATCCGAATGAAAAACAAACATTCGCAGGGATAAAGCGGATTGGCACAAAAACCGAACCAATTATGACAGATTCATCGAGATACATGCGAAACCGAAGAGAAAATTCAGAAAGGTAGTAGTACCATCGGACGCGTTGGACGCCGTCCTCATCGGTCCACCTCCCCTTCGACGCCCGAAACACAATCGAGCCTTCCCTCATCCGAGCAGAACGAGTCAGTCACCTGCTTCGTTCACCTTCCGAAGACGCAACGACCCAAGAAGGCGAAACGATGGACCGCGAGGGCGTGGGAGGGGGGCATGGGTGAGAGAGGGCGAGATGAGGACACGAGAAAGATCCACACGGGAGCATTTTCACGAACGGCCGGCACGCGCGTGCTCAACAAGCACGGGCGTGCCTAGTCTCTCTGCCCGGGTGACGAACCAAACGCCGCCTTGCTCACCGATCGGTCCCGCAAACAGCTGGGCACCTCGCCTTTCAACTCATATCAATCCCAAGGGCAAGAAGCTGAAGAAGGAGAGGGGAGTGCGGGGGAACGTAGGGGCAAGACGGCAAAAGAGGAGAGTTGCTAGTGGGGGAGGAGGTCCAACCGGCGGGGGGGGAGGGGAATGGTGAAAGAGGGGAAGGGAGTTGGAGACCCGCCTACCTCCCTCTCCCTACGAACCGTCGGATGAAGGACATGAGCATGTATCCCGTCCCCCATAGCCTCGATTCCAGATACGACATGCACCAGCGCTGGTATTACGGGCGAGCGATTGGGCCGCAACCCGCTACATAGATGGGTGATGTTTCAGGAAAAATATCGATACATTCAAACGAGATATTTCAAAACGGGCAAGATTCAAAAAGCCATAAACAAATCGCAAATAAAACAGAAGGCAGAATGGTAAAACCAGTTAATGTCGAAAATACCTTTTTTAATCGTTCAAATAACCTTCAAGCGCCATAAAACGAACATTTATAAAATTTTGGGGGAGAGGATGAGTCCGCTAATGCAGGTGAATAAATTTTCCGCGAGTTTGAACAACGTCCTTATTTCCAGTGCAAGCACCGTAGCGTCCACACAATACCAAAAATCAAGAAAAGATAGACAAATAGAATATTGCAATTTTTTCTTCTCTAATACGCAATCAAACTCGCTGGTCACCATCTCCTTTAGTTCATTTTTTCGATCATATTTGAATGAAATGCTTAGACCACAACATGTAAGACAATACGTGTTCACAAAGTGATTACCTCGAATAGTTTGATTAACTTTAATTTCGCGCAAAAAATATAATTATTAATTCATAAGAATGAAAATTATATCGAAGTGTCTTTTCTGTTGCGCTAACACCGTAGGTTAGCTATTCCTGTTACCACTCGCGGAAAATCTGCATGTAAGAATAAGACCAGCAAATTCATACTGCATTTGTGTTTATCCATTATAAATTGTGCTGGCGCAAGATTTGGCAAACTGAATGATTTTCAGGGTTTTTACAAATTTTTGTGTGTAAACAGAAACGTCGTGCAGCTGGTATGGGGAAACTCGACACACGCAATAAACACGAATAAGTATTGGGAAAATTTCCGTAAATAGGCGAGACACGGAGGTATTATCATTTTATACAATCTTCTCATTAAAGCCGAATGGTGGCGGAAAAAGCAGCTGTTGTGAACATTCCTCCATCACGGAGAGAGGGCATAAAAGTTTTAAATTCCATAATTCCAATTAATTTCCAAAACTTAAGTTAAAGTTTAATTTTAAAGTTTTTTCAAATGCTTACTGTGTGCACAATTCATTAAAAAATAAACAATTCTCCTTTAAGAATTCAACCCTATCGATAGGCCCTTGCGTTTTTGCACTGTTACGCGAATTTACCTTGCCTTCTCCGATGAAAAGGAAATCGGAAAAACACATGCACAATACATCTGAAGAGAACAACCAAGTTGTGCGGCCTAATTAAACATTTACGACGTCAAACCGCACGTCCTTAGATTATGGAAAATAAGCAACCGCCGCCTAATTCCATTTTTAGGCGCAAAATTCACAGGTTGGAGGTCTTAAGAAGCAATTTATGCACATTTCACTACGCAGCAAATTTTACCACCAGTTTCTTTCATTTTCCCTCTTATTAAATGAAATGTACGAAACCAAGATTGGCAAGACCCACACTAACCTATCATATTCCAACAACAAGTGTTCGATGCCCGTCAGCTGAAACGGCAATGAGGACTTAATTCCATTGAAAGGTTCCGTAATTGAAAATCAAAAACCATGGACAAGGAAAAGCAAAAAAAACCAAAACTGTTCAAACAAGTATTTTTTAGGCAATAAGACTTCAAAATAATTACTAATGTACAACAGTCGAAAGAGGAATGTCATCCCTCTTCTTAAAAAATATTTTAATCCACAAATCAAAAAACACAATGCACTCACAATTGAATCTTTCATCATAAATTAACCAACATGTTCAATGTTTAAAGACCCATTGTGTTACATTATTTATTTTTCTTTCTCCATCATTGACGAGAACTACTAGTTTACGTGAAATATTAAAAAAAATATTTTTGATTCCTTCCTTAGAAGAGAAAATAGATAACATGGAGGGGAAAAATTAATTCAATATTAATGGTAATATGAAGATATGCAAGTAAAACATTTTTAGAATTCACCATGATATACTTGTTGATAATTTTACATACCTAATGATTTAGGAATAAACCAAAACCAAAAAAAAAACTGCTAAAACTATCTCCTATCAATCAACGCGTTTCCTTACCAATTAAATGCCAACAATTTACCCTAGGGACCACGAAAACAACAATCTGATTTAAGATTCTAATTTCGGAATCATTCTGATCTCACGTTAGGTGCACACTTAAAATTCGCAAGAAAGCGCGAGTTCTCAGGCTTTTCTCACCTTTGCAATGTACTTTTTCTCATCCACGGACGTTGTTCCTAAAATTTATTTCGCGAATAATGTCAGTTTCGAAATCCATAACTATGAATAAAAGTCGCAATCAGAATAAAAAGTTTTGCATACTTTGCGGTCATTTAAAAATACAACGTTGGAAAGAATGAGGAAACGGGTCCGCATCTCATGTTTTGAATGAGAATGGGGTCAAATCTTGCAACTCCGAGCAAGTCCCACGCAAGCCGAGAGCAATAGAAAAACACGCGTGGTCGTTTTCAGGCGGTGAATTCAAAAGGCTCAAACTTCATTTTGATTCCGAAATCTAACTGCCAGAACTCCTCCACCGACCCAGATAGTTTTCGACTAGGTACAAATTATGATATTTCCTGCTCAGGCAAAAGAGATTTAATTTTGACCATGCTGAAGTAGGCAATACAATCCCCTGCAGAAACAGGAAAAAATGCTAAACCCATTCCATGGCCTCCACCCAATTCGTGTCTCGCTCTGCAGCGATACTTGGCAAAAACACTATCAGGCTGGTGATCTACATACTAACGCGTTCCACCACGGATTGCAGAAGAACACAAATGACGGCATTCCTATATGACTCACTGCTCGCAAAACAAAAAAAATCCAATCATATTTCCTTACTGTGGCCCTGTATGCCATTCCTTGGATCTGCACAGTCCAATAGGAATCCTATCCTTAAAAAATGTGGGTGAAAATGGAGATAGGACGCACGTGGCAAACATCAACGGCAAGCTGTCGCATGGGGGCAGCGCCAGTTCGGTCCCCATTTGCAGCCACCTCAACCTGACGTGTGGTGGCCTCCGCGGTCATCTGCCCCGCCGGTGACGAGGGGAAGCATTGAACAGAGGCGCCCGAATTTGCCGATCAAGGGAAGGTTGCGAACTCTGGGAGGCGGCCGGCTTCACGGCAACATTCCAGGGACCCCGCTCCCCACAGCCCCCGTCGAACTCCCCTCCATAGCTTCCCTATCCCACTAGTGTTATCCCCGTTCATCCTACCCCGTTAACACAGATAATGCCACCACCAAGAGAACTTTACCGGCATATTCTAATCACAGCCGCAAATCAAGTGGCACTGACGGAGAATGAGATGATTGAGTACAAGAGATAGCAGTTTCCCCACCAACAATGCAGAAAGTCAGTTGACTCATCCAAGTCTCGTGGTACGGTTACAAGCATGTCATTCGACCCAACCAAAATCATTTTTTGTATCTTTACAGCTTCCCGCTACGGAGCAAGAATTTACCAGTTCCGATCATCCAAATGTTTTAGGCCATAGGCATGGCAAATGATTCGTACACGGACGCCAGCACTCAGTATCCCAAAGGTTATTCTTGAAAAGAAGTTATCAGTTCCTTTGAAAACAGAATTTCATGACGTTACGTCAGGTTCAAATACCGCGGTAAGAAAGTGGCCTATTTTGAACCCTCGAAAGCTTGACAGCGATGAGTTCAAAAATTAGTGATATTTCTTATGGCGACATAATAAAATATTTCTCTCTGTTGAACATTGAATACATGGCCAAATATTAAAGCTCTACACAGTTTCCTGGACCGATCAATTCCGAGTGGTAGGAAGCGAAACGTTCTCCGACACCTGTGGCTTCGTCGCCACCGCCGCCTTTTGAAACGGAAGGCGCTGAGAGGAGTGGAATGGGTGCGACATTGCTACTCTTGACCCTCCTCATTTGGGCACGCGGGAGAAAGAGTTCCTCTCCCCCTCGATGAGAGAAAGCAAGGGCGATTAATAAAGGCTACGAGAGTGAAAGAGAGAGGGAGGATGAGATTTACTCCACGGAGAAGCACGTACAAGTCGAGGCGCGTAGAATTCAGCAACTTTCTAGGACTGTACCCAACCATGCGAGTTTATAAGCATGAAAGCACACACACACACACGGTACATGGACAGCATGCACGAAACCCCGCTGTGATACATTCTTTTTTAACTAAGCGTGTGTACGTATTTTTCTCCCTTGGTTCACTCACCTGTGGAATGCGGGGTGGGGTGCTGGCTGCTGCGTGGGTAGCCCGGGCTGGCAAAGGGGAGCTTTCACGGTTTTGAAAATGAAGTGTGTGACTTCCCGACGGCTCTTCCTCTCAACCTGCCTTTCGGAAGATGATTCCACGCAACACCACACGTGAGAGGCGATCTTCAAGGGGTCGGTCGCGGACGAGGAAAAGAGACCCGACTGCTTGCTGCCTGCTCGGACGGACGATGGAAGCCTTCTCAAAAAAGGATAAAAAGACCGCCTATCCTCTCCTGCATCCACGTCGGTTTCGTGTGAGGGCGTCGAAATCTTTTTTATTTTCACTCGCAGCGAGACGTTCGGCACGGAAAACAAAACCCACGGGCACGAGCGGAGAAGACGTCGCCTGCAAGCTCCTTCCTTTCCTTCGTCTTCCCGAGAAGAGTCGACTCCCGGATGGATGGTTTTTGAAAGCAACGGCTTCAACACTACACGGGCCCACCAAAACACCGCAAGGCTCCGACGCAACTGTTCCTCTACCTCCAGCACTCGAGCGAACGGACGCGAGCCACTGAGTTCGTGGAGGGGAGGTGAAAGCTGCACGGAGCGGGGGGATGAGGCGGAGGGGAGGGATGGACGTAAACATGGCCGATAGCGCATGCTGATGCATGATGGGTCTTGAGAGGGAGGGACGAATACGGAGCCGAGCGAGTCGATGATCGTTTGACTTCTCTCGCAGAACTAGCATCATAGGGGCAATGCAAAAAGGACGACCATATTTTCCCTTGCACTTCACAAATTCTTGGCGAAATAAACAGCAATTCGAAAACTGAAATGACATTTTTTTCAGGCACGGAATTGAACATATTACGCTGCATCCTTACTGGTGAGGAATGTGGATTAAGTGAGCTATTTCCCTTAAAAATGTTCTGTATTCTTAAATGTGTACAATTTTATAAGAGTTTCTTTCATCCATCATTATTTTCTTCTTAGCCCTAGTAACATTGTTTATATTTTCTTTGAATGCAAAGCGTCACCGTAACCATTTCCATCTCTATATGAATGTGGCCAAATATCACAAATAAATTCCATTCTCGGGGATATCAAAATCTCAGCTCACAAATAACTGTAATAGAAGCTAAGGCCACTTTTCTCCTAACACTTCAAATGTGGGATAAATGGCCTCAAGGGTCCCTTGATTTACAAACATTCACTTCCATTAATGACTTCGAAAATACTGAGCTAAAGAATCCGGCTAGCATGGGAAATCTTCGCTTACCGCTCTCGAGTCATGATTATGGTTCACCACTCAATTAATTATATTTATACTTCATGTGTTATTGATTTCACTATGCCTCATATAAATATTTAGCATTAAATGTTATGACAATTATTTTTTTATGCAGAGAAAGGCATCCAGTTGGATTGAAATGAAACGGCACAGCTAACGGTAAAAATATTTGAAGTCTCATAAAGAAAACTCTCAACTTAGACTGAAGGAAGAGCGATGACCTTACAACAAAATCAGATAGATTTGGTTTCAGCAATACGGATTGGTGCGGATTTAGTTATCTGAGCTAAAAGCTCGTAATTTAACCTATTCTCAGGGAGAGCGACAAAAAATTAATATTTCAATAGATTACTACGAACCTTTAGATATCCTCTGTCAAGCGAATACTTGTCAATGTTTTCTCATTTATTAAAAGGGAGAGCATGAAAACATCCAGAAACCAGCGCAACGAATTGCACGGTTTACGCAATTCGTAACGCTTTCGTGATATTTTTCTTTTTCAGAAAAATAATATCAACGGAAATCGGAGTCTTAGCATATTTTTTTCTCCATATTGCCTGCAACTTATATATCGTATTATCTTAATCATTAGGGCGAGGAGTTTCTCCGCCTTTCTCCATAACGCGATCCATTGCAATTATTGCTACTGTGAGTCAATCATTATAAGATGAAAATCCAAAACAAGTGGAAATAAAGGAAAAATTACGGGTCGATGGCATAATTCACTTAATTAAAAAAATAAATGTTATCTTAATGCCATTCACTCTAAGGTGGAAAGTAACTCAACTGCTCACTTGGAACGAAAAAAAGTAAACACCGTTAATATAAAATATATTAAACAAGTTTTCTGGAAAATTCTCTCTGCCTACCTGCCGAGTTATCATCGATTACATTAATGAAAATGAAGCCATAACTTTCTTGTCCGTAATTACATTTTGATTCATATTTGTCGTCTAGCGAACACATATGGTCTGTTAGTGCGGAGGATGCGTCAGCGTCCCTAAATAAAATATTGCACACACTTTTATCTTTTATTACGAGCTCGTATGAAGCTTAATGTCATAAAAATATGCGGTTAAGCGAATTTAGTTATCTAGGAGCATAAGACTAAAATTCTTGGTTATTGGCCATTCGCTTTCCTTAGTACACAATCGAAACGGCATCCGCAGCTATTTTTACAAGCCTTAACTATAAAAGCTTAATTCCGAGTTTCGGTGTCGACATTTAGGTGGGTTGGTGTACTGTCAATACAGGTGACTTTAAAATCACAAAAAAAAACAGGAATCCACATGGATGCAACCCCATGCATCTGCATATTTGTACTCTTCTCACTTTGGTCAGCGCACTGAACATCGTCGTGAAAACTAACTAATGCGAGTTCTTAAGATATTAGCACAAAGAAGAATCAAATGGAGGTAACACCCCACAAATCTAATCGGAGACGGGAAATAATTTCCGCCATGCACTCTACTCGATCTACGATGGAGAAAACGATTAAGTCTAACATAAGCCTTCGCTTGAGATTTTGCCTTTCGATGCAAAACATTTCCAATTTTTATGGCTATGAAAACAATCTTCTCTAGGAATATGGAAAGTAGCGTTCAGTTTTCAGGAAAAAGGAGCTAGATGAATCCTCAGTATTCACGACTTGATGCTAATGAGTTTTTTGCCGATCGGGAAGGCTCATTTGATCCAAAAGCAGGAAGTATAACGGTGCGTAAACAGTTCATAATTGTAGATTAAAAAATTCACGGTATTCTAGCACTAGATGAAAAACGACATCGAAGAACTAACTCCCACTTTATTATTTTCACTCTCGATCGGTTTAACCAGGATATTGGGTAAATAAAACGACAATGGAAGTACTGAGCATTTTTCCCTTTCGACGACGTAGCAAATACCTACCTATATCGTTTCAAATTTAACGTCTACGAGGATTATTGCTTGATATTATTATTTAACCAAGGGCCGTGAAACCCAAACTTAGATACTCCACCAACCACCGGCCCGAAGATTTGACAACGCACCAAACTTTGCTTACATCCGAACATTGATCAGATGTGACCAGCATACGACCCACGGCCTGGATCAGGCCAACAAAGGTTTTCCATCCATCCCGGCTAATGCTCGACGATACCGCCTTGGATGTGCTAATTACGGGGGTATGTGGTCCACCAACAATTTAAGAACATGCTACTACGTACGAAGACCGAAAAGATACGGCAGACTACCGTTCTAGAATCTGTGGGGGTTTGTGGAATTAAAGAATAAAAATACAAGGTCTTTAAACTTCGGATTCGGTCAGGAAAATACCTTTCGAGTAGGATCCTTTCGTCCCAACCATGAACTTATACTCTGAAAGGAACATTATATAACTCGACCGGCGGAGGATAAATAGTTTAGAGGATACTGCATGAAGCTGATGTCTCACAAAGAGGAGAAAACAAAGAACTTTAACCCTACCATCGATTTAAAACGCGTGGGTAACTCTTTTAGTAAAGCTTAGACAGGGATCCCGGTCAATGGGATTTTTGCACTATTAAAATTTCTCGCGTTTGTGTACACACCAGCGGGTGACTCCACTTAAGTTACTGTGACGCGGAATTATCCACAGCATCTTTAGATACTTCAAACAAGAAAAGGACCAATTTCAAATCATCTAGCGAATGTAAGCCAAAGTGAATCTCTGCAGAGGAAATACTACCAACATTTATTGGCTAATCATGCCAGGGAATTAGTTATACGCAATTGGGAACCTATATATATATATATATATATATATATATATATATATATATATATATATATATATATATATATATATCATATATATATTCATATATATATATATATTCATATTCATATATATATTCATATATATATATATATATATGAAACACTGATAAAGAGAACTATAAAAATTGTCTGAATGATATCAGAGGGCTGTGAATCAACTCATCACTTGACTGCTTTATATAGATAGCCCTTCATCGTGTGAGTGGTCTTTCTTTTATTAAACTCTTATTTTATTGACCCCATAACTAGCAGATGGCTTAGCAGGTGTAGAGAAGTATCTTCAATTTATATGGCGTAGTAACACGTAAGTTGTAGTCAAAGCCATGCTCATTATTTGAATTGTTTAACTCCAAGTTATATAACATTTAAGCAAATTAATTTTGAAAGTGCATCCTTGGTGCGGAATCAATCACTGCCACATCACCAAACCTTAGGTGAATCGTGGGTTTCGATGTACACGTATCTTATTCGAGGGTGTACACATTATGGCACGCCTATCTTATATTGCGATGGACTTAGAATTCTCTTTAAAAGAAACATACCCACAGTGAATGCTTATAGGGATAGAAATCTGAAATTCTATAGCAGAGGTCCGCATGAATTATTATTCTTATCTCAAACTGAAAGACTGCTCACATGAATTATTAAAGTATAATTAATCAACGAAATTATCCGAGGTTCTCTTATTCCGCAGAAAATTCTTCCTCCTCTTGCGAAAATATTTTTCCCTCGGCCTGGTGAGTGGGAAACCTGGGCGGTAATTAATGGCTTGAATAAAATACTATATGTCCATATTGAATCCATTTACGATTTACATGAGTCAGTGAAAGGGAGTTGATGAAATCCATTGAGTATTCATTTCATTATGATACCTTAATGTTACAACGCAAATTTCCACGCTTCTGTGGGTGGTTTACTTTCCCGATTCAACCAAGTCCAATTGTAACTAAAAACAGGATTTGGCAAAGATACATGGGCCAGGGAACAATGTATCAATATTTGGAAAACCGAAAGTTTCTACAACGTACTACACCACGTCAAATATTATTAAGGGAAGCAAAGTACTTCTACTTCTACATAAATACCCTGCGAGCCACCAAAAAGGTGTGTGGCAGGGGGTGTAGCACCATGAGGGAAGGGTAAGGGTTGAGGGGGTTGGGGGTTATGTGAGGAAAGGTGGGGGGAACCTGTAAGAAAAAAAATTTTAAAACATATATCCATACACACACACACATATATATATAAATATATAAACATATATATATATATATATATATTTTATACATACATACGCAGCACTTCTCCAGCATGATGTTTATGGTGAGTATACGAGCCTCGTAAAAGGGCCCGTACAAGGTCCTTCCATCCCTGTAGAAATTTTGTCGACTATAACTCTATTGCCGCTCCCCCTCCTCAGCTAATCCCAAACGAGTCGCAGTTGTCAAGGCTAAAGATTTACGATAGCGCCGAGTGCCACGTAGAAGTTTTATTATTATTTGATAGTCTACTGTTTAAGGTAGGTTTTGGATGGATACAAACTGAGCACGCCAACATTTTTAAGCCTTGCATTACAAGGCAGACGTAAATTTCGTTGGCACAATTTTCAACTTTCAATATGGACCCTGGATGTAAAAATATAATGGTGACATGAGGACGTAAATCGGAAACTTCGAGCATACCCTCGAACTGTTGCTTCCAAACTCTGAATTGATAACTTTTACCCATTCAAATCGCAAAGCGAACACATACACTTTAGTTCTATTCAATTCACGCCCGTTGCCCAGGTGAGAGCAACGATATGGTCTTAACGATTCTGGTGTACAAGTATCTGAGAAATACAACAACAAGAAAGAACTCACGGTAACAAATCTAGGTTATCCTCAGGATGCGTGCAGAAGGAATATGAACTGAAACGAACTCAAAAGACTTGTTTGGAGGTGGAATCTTTTTCCTACCACACTTAACATCCTCAATTCCTACCAATATTTAGGAACGAAATATATCGTAAAATCGATGTTTATAGATGAGGTCACTTCGACATCGTCACTTAACGATTGTATATTTGAAGTTGTATAATCCCTGTGCTCCTTACTTTAATGCTATGGAAGAAGAAAGACGCCAATCATAAATCGGAAAAAAAGCACACGAACATAAAAAAAGGTTCAGCTCAAACCCCTCAAAAACCTGTTACGAGAAAACCTTCAGAAAATTATTTACGTACACTGAACATACACGTCCAGGGCCGCAACTATGGAGGGGAAAGGGGGCATGTGACCCGTCCGTTGCATGTGGGGTCCTCAACATGTCAAAATAGTTTCTTGAATTCTCATATGTTGCTTTTTCGTACTTATGATGATTTCCATTACGTGTACCATTTTTGCCGAAGGGGAGGGATATTTGTGCGCGATGGGATGAAGGAGCCACCGGAATCTATATTTGCTCCTGGCGACACAGTCACTACCTGTAGCCCGGCTTACGTATCTGGAACATGGTGAGCATTTCATGACGAGCATAATCTGCAACAAAGAAAAATCGAAAATATATGGAAACGACAAGTTCGGAACAATTATGAAGATAAAACGAGCAAGAAGAATCACGACTAAAATTTACATGAAATTGTACACAGCTTCCTTTGAGAACACATTTTAGGCCGATGTGTGGCAGTGGAGTTCACCAATAGGATGGTACACACCTTACTATAAGTATCGATGTTGCCACGATATTCATATGGAACAGCTATTGGCGTCCAAATATGGTCAAGTATATCTAGGTTCGACGATCGTTGTCACTGTTGAGAAATATAGTCGTCAATAACATTTTCCGGTGGTAAAGTATTTTGTGTGATTCATAATTAGAAATGATAGTTTAACTTCGGAATTTCATATGACACGTTTTTGAGCCAGGTCAGTCACACAACTTATCGTTTCTATGAAAGAAAAACTACATTCTGCAGATTCAAAGAAGGCGCCACGACTGATGTGCTCCATGCTGGTGTATGGTTTGTTTACCAAATAAATATTAAATCGAATGTGTACACAAAAATCATACATTTTGAAAATTCGATTTCCTAAACAAACTAAATTACGGGGGAATAAAGCAATTATAATATAATTACTTCTGAGTTTCAAGATTCTAACTGCCATCTAAAGTCTATATTTGTAACTTCAAGTTGACGAGTGACATGCGATAATTTTGTAAATAGATTTGTAAATAAGCACAATAACTTATTTATTTTGGTTTTGTTTGTAAATAAAGGGGGGATTAAGTAGATTAGGCTCGTTAAATGCATTTAAATCTCAAAGCCTTACTCCACCATGGTTCTGTCTAATTTATTAAGTGAAAGCTTACCCCGGCTTATTGCGTTCGGTTTAGTTCAATATTGCATAAATATGTGAATCGTTAATAGGCGTTTATAACATGAATACCAATTCAGAAACTTCCCCAGAAGATTCTGAATTAGATAAGCTCGAAGATGCTGTCGATCCAAGAGTTCAGGTAAAGCTGTAGTGGAACATGCATTCATAATGAGTATGTTCATTTTTTGCATTTCATATTTTGTTCATTTTAATCATCCCTATAGATTGAGTTGGAACGGCTCAACACAGCTACAGATGATATCAATAAACTGGAGGTGGACTTAGATGTAAGTGAGCTGAGCATTTATTTATGTTATAATTCGGGTCTATTTCCCAGTACAAACTGATATTGGAAGAACTGTACATGATTCCATTTCAGGAAGCTAGGGCTAGATTTCGACAGTTGTTAAGCGAGTCAACTGTCCGCATTGATTCCTTGGCAAAGCGTTTGGGCAGTTGTATTGAAAAAGCTCGTCCATACTATGAAGCGAGGGTAAAGGCTAAAGAGGTAAAAAAGGTGTTAGTTCAGAAACTAATTAATAGAAAAATTGTGTAGTGCTCTATATTTCTTCAAGATTTTATATTTTGTGATGAAAATTGCATTCCTTGTAAAGAACGTGCACATTTGGGTGAGATATAACTCTTCTATGAGGATGGTACATTTATTTGATCAAACAGGCACTTCTGGAGACACAGAAGGCTGCTGCAAGATTTGAAAGGGCCAGTTCTGCTCATGCAGCAGCAAAAGAAATGGTATATTTAGCCGAGGAGGGCCTCAAAGCTGAAGGACGAACTTTCGACCATGCTTGGCAAGAAATGCTCAATCATGCAACCATGCGCGTAAGTAAATGGTGTAGTATTTCATGGGGTATTGCTATTCCTGCTCACTGTTTTTCCAGCACAATAATTAACTTCCGAATAGTGGAGAAGTATTGTTAATATGCACAACATTTCATAAAATGTTTTAGGTTAATGAATCAGAGACTGAAAGAACATTGGGAGAGGCAGAACATCGAAGGACTTCACAAGGCTACCATCGAGCAGAAATGAGGGTACAGCAGTTACAGAAGGAACTAAAAAGAGCTATTGCCAAATCCAGGTGCCCGCATGCTCCTCCTTTTTACTCCAGCTTACATTTTGTTTTTCATTAAGTACCAACCAATACCTATCACAGTAAGCATGTATATGGCACACTTAAACTACTTGAAAATTTGTGTTGTATTGGTGTATATTTTTCTGTCATTCAAGTAAATGTTACATCGTGAAACAAGTTGTAATGGCACTGCAAGTTAGGGAAAAATGAGAATGAGTTCATCCTCTGTGTACCTAAATTCAATGGACAGGGTGGCATGGAGGGAAAGAAATGGCTCATGCACAGCCGTGCAGTCAAGAGACTCTAACCCAATCCATTAAACAACATGACTTTCAAAACATCATGTGCAAGATTTCACTTTTCACTGCCTCAATGTATGCATTTTTTGTCTTACAGTCTATGTATCTTTGAATATATTCATGGATAAGATTTTCTGGTGTTCTATGAACAAAGCCTTTGTGCATTCTCGAACTAATTTTGGTGATAGATGTTTCCTCATCCTATGCAAACACTCTTATGGCACCTCCACTCTGTGGACTTCTCTTCCTAAATTTTTGCACCCTCCTTGGTAATGATTAAATTATAAGAGAGGAACTAATAATTCTCTCTCTATCACTGATAAAGACAGCCTTGTTATTATTATTATTTAATAATGTGTACCATGGGTGAATTTTCACATAACCCTTATCGTAGTAATGGTTCTGAGTAAGTGTAATCCACATTTTTTGATTCCCAAGGCACGTTATGTTTTTAGGTTTTGTAAGCATCCTTGGACATTCTACCTCATTGCTTGGGAAAGGATTTATTTACAATTAGTTCGCTTTGTATGAAGATTCTGTATTTGAATTGGAGGGACTGTTAAATCTTTTTAAAATTTCCTGCTCCCCAACATGGGGCAGGGTGTTTAAATTCATTTCACTAGTATCTCAAAATGCTATCATATGACAAACCACATCGAACAGTCACAAAAGAGCACCTGAAGGACAGTTATTTTTTGGCTCTGTAAAATGATCAATTACAGAATATAGAAATTAAATTAAAATGGTAAATTAATGTGCAATCTTACAAAATTTTGTATGGCTCTAATAATGATACCTTTCCAGTCATTTGAAAGATGATGCGATGCATATCACACACATTATTAAGTCAAGTCTCATGCTTGAAGAAAACCACCCAAGGAAATTCATTTATTTTAATGTAACTAAAATTCTCTGCGAAAATATTTTCAATAAGTTTATTAAAAATTAAATGAGAAACATTCCCACAGCCATTCGGATATAAAAAAAATGCCTAAGGTTGCTGCATTCTTCCATTGTACAATTACAACCTAAACAGTATGACAGTAAGAAATATTCATTTGTTTCAACAATAGAATAGGAGACAAATGAAAAGCAAAAATATGTGAGCTTTTTGTCAGTGCACCAGTATACATAGCTAGAACACACAACTATGCTAATGCTACCCTATAAGAAAGAAAAATGTTCAAAGGCTTATTTGGAAAAAATGTTAAAATAAATTAATTGAAATTTCATGGGGTTCAATGCCTGGGAGGAATTGAAAATAGAGTTAAATTTGTGGTGTAGGAATATTGGTACAGAAACAGGAGGTTATACACACTATTATGTCCACACCACAGTTGAGCCGGTTGCTTTTTCATTTCTCTGTATGTACTAACTGCCACTTCCTTTTCTGAGGATTAATTGAATGAGGACTCAAAACTTGGGACAACTTAGGGTTTGTAACTTCTCATTTTTCCACCTACATGCATTTTTAGTATGTTTATGCTGTTTGTAATTTGAGGTAGCCATCACTGTGTACTTCCAGATCACGTATTTGAAAAGTTTTCCAAAAATGACTGATTTTATATTGGCTGAACATTAAGCCTGTCCATGTAGGTAGAGCATGCATTACATTTCACCTATTTCATTGATGCAATTTCAACCATTGTTTCTGTTGGATGTCAACGGTATCTTTTTTACTGTATTATGTATGTGTTTGACCAATTCTAAGAGAGAATATATTGGGAAAATAGTGCATAAGATTTTATGTCCTTCTTCTTATTAGCAATGCCTACATTGTAGCCTATTACTTATGCATTAAATATTTTTACTGTTGCCTGCAAGAGCTAAGCTATTAAGCAGGTGTTTCGGACACAAGAGATTTTAAATTTACTTTATAGAATGTGTTATTCCTTCAAACCACATCATTCAAAACTTAAATGACTGAGATTTGTTTCTGTTGAATGAAAAAGATTTTTAGATACACAAAATTATAGAGAGAGCATGCCTATTGTTTCATTCATGCTACTATCTCAAAATATTTTCCTGGAATTAAATAGAATGATATGTATTGTGTCTTAGTTATGTACATATTGCACCAATTGTAAGGGAAAAGATACTTGTAGAGTATTGCATAAGACTTTACCCTCATTCTTCCTGTTAACATCACTTTCATTGTGGCATATTATTTATGTATTGCATTATTGTACTTGTTGACTGCAGGTATTTACGCTAGTAAATGTTTTAGATTTCCTGAATGTATTTTTTACTGCATACCACACATTTTTGTTCTCCTCCTCCAGTTTCTTTTGACAATTAGCTTTTACGTAATTGTTTTGATTCCTTTTTTTTCTCTCCTCTTTTCATTTTACCCTTGGTTCTTGTGCTCAATGACTGGCAGCCTGCGTGCACGTCGCAGTTTGTTGCAGCTTAACAGTCTAGCCATAGGCCACGACTTGCAGTTGCTGTGAGTAGTTTTCTGTTTAGGAATGCTGGTGGCCTTTTGATGCACAGTGATTAAGTATGTACAAGGGTCACACGATGACACCCACTCACTGCACTGTTCTCTCACCAAGGAGGATATTGCACAGCCTTTGAATGTGATCCTGGCTGAGTTAGTAAAAATTGGAATTAGTCTGCGGTCTGTCCAACATGAATGGCTTACAAACCAATCTCACATAGCAAATGGATACTCATATAAGTATGACCAAACATTATTTTTTTTTGAGAATCTATCAGCAAAATTTACTTAGCATCTTTCCTTTCATGCAATTACATATTTACATGGTTTTGATGTTTTATGCTCTTGGGACATAAATATAATTGATGCTCCTGTTGGCATGAGATCTTGATTGATGAAAGTTCATTAGCCTACCTTGTTATGCAGTCTGAATTTGCATTGTATTTCATTTTTGCCCATCTTCATATAAAAATGCTGTGTCAGCAAGGTCTGAAATTCTCCTCATTTCAATTTTCCTGCGGGGCAGACCATACTTTGAGCTGAAGGCTCAACTAAACACGACACTCGAGGCGGAACGTAAGAGAGTTCGTGGGCTGGAGAAGGATGTGAGCAATGCAAAATCATCATACGCACATGCCTTGAGCTGCCTTGAGAGAATCAGCGATGAAATTCACAGGGTAAGAGATGTCTTCACATATGTTAAAGATCAGGAATGAAGGTGATATATTTTTTAGTTTCTGTTCTGGTCCTAGCAGTGACCAATTCAACAGCCTAATCCATAGGTTATTACTCACTATCACTTTTCTTTCTATGCCTTGATCTTTAATGCAAGGGAATGCATTAATTAATAATTATTACTTTCATTAAGCTCTTGAAGGTTAGATGAAAGTCATTAAATGCCAAGCTGGCTGGTTTAGTTGTGAATTACATGCCTGCTGCCTGGGTTTATGGGTTTTACTCCCATGTTGGGCAAAGTTATAGTGCTACCTCTGGTGGTTTAGCCTCTTGGAAACTTGATGAAAACCATATGCCTTTCAGGGTGTTGATCTAGCTCCAGCCACCAGAGGCATCGACAAAAATGTTTCAAAAGTTAATACATGCATATGTTTCAGTCATTAAATATTGGAGCTTAATAATTCTTATATTGTCAGAGGGTAGTTTTACTTTTTGTCACATTAATAAAACAATATGTTTACCAGTAAGAATTATCAAGAGCTCTACGGCCTCTAGGTTAAATTATAAGGGGGGGAAAACTCGTTTTTACGGCCAGTGGAGTTTTCCCCCCTTATAATTTAATATGTTTACCGTTTAATAGCATTGACAACAAACTTAATTGGGTGTATTTAATGATGAAGAGACCAATAAGTGATAATATCCCTTTTGAAGTGTTCTTTGTTTGCTAACTAATTTTTTCCTAGTTTTCTACCTACAATTTTGAAACAATGCAGGGTCAGTGATTAATTAGTAAACATTTTCATGTTTTCAATATTTAATCATTGTTCAGTTAATGTTTGAACCGCCCAAATTTAGATAGATTAATAACAACTTTGTATTATTAAACCTGAGGGTATTATGTGACCGAAAAGCTTTCCTATTTTGAGCAATTACAGATTAGTATAAATTAGATGGCCTCATCTGTTTTATAATGCATAGAATTTTTATATGCTTTCAGTGTTGGGGGCCTTATGAAGTACTTTTTCAGCAAATAGCTCCAGGTTGTTTGCATCAGTAATCAATACTCTTTGTACTCAACTCAATGTATTCATACTGAGAATTGATTGAAACACATCATGTAATAGGAAATGAATGGCCACTCAGTCAGGAAAATCAGGCAATAATTTGAAACTACTCAGCTACTTTAAAAAATGGGCAAAGGGATAAATATCTTGAAGAACTTCATTGAATATAAAAATCAGCAATGTATGGGAACTGGGAATTCACGATAAGAAAGATGTTTGTTTTAATTGTGCGATCAGTTCATGTTAACAATAGGCCCTTGTGTTTGCATAAATGGAAACTTAGAAAGTTTTGAACTGACTACTGTGATACCAGTGGCACATGCAGAAATGATCCACAAAACAACACCCAATTAGATTCCAAGCACTTGGGGAGGAAAAGGTGGCAAGTTTGTCGAGGAAGTTGGGAAAAAAATTGAGAATAGGAATCTGTAAAATGAGTGGCCACCCTGATAAAAAAGAAGCTATTATTCATATTTATCTTTTAAGACCTGAGCCAAAAATACTGACATATTTGAAGGGCATCTAGGTTTAGACTTTTACCTTGTAAACCTCAGATTGGGCATTTGACTAAGTGTTATGATTTTTTCAGCATTGCATTGAGCATGCCTCACTTTTTAAGAATAGTTAAGTTTATTAAGCTAAATTTTTGAGTCTATAAGAGTTCAAAGAAAAAATAGGTTAAAATGATCATTCTTTTCCTTAATAGACAAGACGAAGTGGGAGTGTTAGTGAAGCTACATCTGTTGACAGGTCACTTGGTCCTAGCCCATGTTCAATTGGTGACATTGGTAAGTAAGGGACAAATTTATCATATGAATAGATGTTTGGGTAATCAATGATGTAACTGTGTTACTTCTTTTGCTTTGAATTCAGTATAAAGTAAGAATTATTTGAGAACATCAAATAGGCTCTGCATATTGGCCAATATATTATTCACACCTTTACTCAATCCGTGATCCATGTCTAAAGCTTTGGTGCATAACATTTCAGTAAGCTTAAGGATAAATCTCTTGTGAGGTACATTTTTTATACGTATTTCATTTTCTGTTTATGAAATGGAACTAAATCAATTGAAATTGGATTTTTTAACTGTGTAAAATCATATTAAATGCATCCTGTTTTGTGGCTTGCCCTTTGTTCTGAATATCTCCCCATCGTAATATTGTACTTGGCGCGATGAAAATATGTGGAAAAAAGTTTAAGGTATTTGTCACCAAAAGAAGGAATATTAGACGAAGAAATGGGAAATCGGGGCTCAGTCAGACCAATATGGCAAAGCAGGTGTATGTTTAACATTAGAACATGTTAAACATTCTTACACATACGAGTGTTGAATATTTTTTGGTATTCATTTCCCCTCTCCTCCGCCGTCGATTACTATGTGATATGAAATTCTTACATAGCATCTTTAACGGAACTCTCTGTACCAACGACCTTCTTCCTCAATTCTCAATTCATGTTCCCCCTCGGCCAACACGTAACTTGAGTCTGTTGCAGATTCCAAATTTCCGTCTCTCAACGTTCCCTATTCCATCGACTTCCCACTACATTTAATTCCCTGAGCATCCAGTATCCTTCCCTGGAACTCTCTTCCTCACTCAACGCTTTAACCTCCTTCCTTAAACACCAGATAGTAACTTAGCTCTTTCTGGTTGCATATGTGCTCTCCTGCCTTCATATATCTGTTCTTGACAAAATTTGTTCACTTTTAATTATTGTTTATTGCTTTTACTCATTCTTTTTGTCAATGTATGTTATACGTCAGCCAATGTAAAAGCCTTTGTGCCATTTTTGGCTGTTTTGTGAAATAAATAAATAAACTATAACTTGATGCATAAAAGAAATTATTGCCCTAAGGTTTATCTCTTTTTTATGGTGATTTGATTTGGGGCCATCAAAATGTCTGATAATGTTTGAACATATTCAATAAGTCTGATTACTCTGATCATCTCTATGCAAGTCATGAAATTTAAATATTACTGTTCTACTTTCTAGAGTTTTTTGTCCATTTTTCTATGGTTGCTAGAGGACACGGCTGCTTAAGATGACAAATCTTGTTTAAATTAGTGGCAGTTTTAAAATTATGACAACTCATAAAAATGTGTTTTTGGAGAAGTGGATTTGTAAAATACACCAGTTATGTCGTATTTGATATTCATAATTGCCAGTAATGAATTTGAAAATAATAATTTCTAATAAAATAATTTTGATATTTGGTAAGTTAAATTTACTTGAGGTAATCCTTTGGCAGATGGGTGGTCTGGCTCCTCCTCCGGTTTTCTAGCCAACAACACCATAGGTGGTGGGAGGGAGATTGGTTTTGATGATGGTGGTGAAGAAGAGTTCCTTAAGCTGCCAGAGAGGCTTGGTCCATCGGCATCCCCCATATTGCCAAAGGTTGGTTGGATTTCTTAGAGAAATTCTTGCCATTAGACACTATTTCTTCTCGTTTAAAGGCTCTGGTGCTGAGAGCAGAGGGGAAAATTCAAAGTATGGTGAAATTCGTACAGAAAATAATTATTTTTCAATTTACTCAACTTTAATACCCACTTTGATGAAAAATTTATTTTGGATGAGAATAAGCTTTTCACAACAATGGCAGCATACATTTTACGGAAGGAAAAGGAATAAGGATTCATCCCTCAAGGGGTGAAATGTAGGTAGTAGACTCAGGCTGCAATTTGTAATCTCAATTAGGCAAATAAATGTATTGTTACACAGATGTATTAGCTGTGTCCATCCAAAACCTACATTAACTGGCAGAATACTATAGAAAATTTCTTATGGGAAGAGCTATGAGCTCATATATTGTCATGTCACACTATCTCCATTGCATATTCATTAATGTAACATTAATAAAAATAGCCATGGAAAAATTGTATCAATATGCCAACAAACTGCACAACTAACAAGTCCACACATGTGAATTAATGCAAACTGAAATGCATGTAGCATTTCAGTCATTCAGATCCTGGCCATTACTACATATTTTTGTCATTATTCCCATCTGACAGAAAACCTAAGTACTTCGTGAATGTCATCTGCTGACTGGCATCGAGCATAGATTTCAGACACAAAAACTAAATTCAGTTGTTAGGGCCATCTTGCTGCCAATCTCTTAAGTGGAAATGTATATCAATTTTTTTGTTTGAACTGTTTTTCTGTTGCTAATATACAATGAATAAGATGCTTTTTTTTACAGTCATTCTGCAAGTTATGCCTACAATTTTATCACGACCTACCTACTGATGTATCTACTAATGAAATGAAATTATATTTTGACGACAGATAGTGTTGAAAATTCCAGAAAAAAACCCTTGATAATTCCTAATTACACTAGTGTCACAGTTATTGAGCATTTTAATTGCATGAATCTGTTGCAATAAATAGTTTTATTCTTGAAATAATTCTATATTCCTCTATTATGCTCCTCACCGTGGGAGAATAGAGCCTATTTTATTTGCTGCCTTTTAAGTGAATTTTTTTAAACAAATGATAAGCAAAAATGTACATGAGTGAACATTGTTGTTCAAAGTTCATGACCACATGATCTCAGTTCATTGACATTCATTAAACAATGTTCATGTTGAAACCATTGGAACCGTAAAAAATGAAAAACAAACTGATTTGTAACTTGGATAATTACGTACACCAATGACAGTGAATAATTTGGCACTATCTGATATTGCATAATTCCCTCGCCAAAGGCACAGTGGTTTCCTCTGATGAAGCCATTAGAAATGAGGCCCTGTCATCAACTAGCATTGCACCCTTATGCCCATCACTGATGTGGGGAGTCACTCATGTGGATGAGGCCTTACGCTGAATTCACAGTGCAATACTTTTTAGGATGTCGAGACATCAAGGAGCATCCCTGAATCCAGGAGTCAGCCAATCGGAGAGGGGGACGAGGTGGAAGATGAATTGGAAGAAGGTGACGAGGAGGAATTGGAGGAGGAGGAAGATGAAGAGGAGGGAGAGATGGTGGAGGTGGATCTCGGAGGAGGTAACGATGAGCAGGACGGGCGAGGGAGGGGCGCTGGGGAGAGGGAGGGCACTGGCAGGGGAGCCCATGGTGACAGCCAGAGGGGGGAAGGGGAGGCAGGTGGAGAGGAGCCGGGCTGTGGGAAGCGGGGGCGTGGTAGTGTGGGTGCGGCCACCCTGACTACAGCCCTTGAGGCTCTGAAGAGTTCCAACCCGACTGAGAGGGTGCGGGAGCTCCTCTCACAGGGCATGATGATGCTCAACATCTCGCAGTCGACCCCACCCCAGAGTCCCTCGCACGCCACGATCCAGCCGGAATGCCGACCTTCCCCACGCCCTCCCCCTCGGGCCACCATGAGGAAGGGGGCATCCGTGTTTGGCTCCCTGGAGCCCGTGGGTTCGGCACTGAGGAGGGCTTCAGACCCATTATGCGGGAGATCTGGCTCCTTTGCCTCATCCCTCAGGATGTCAGCTGGGAACTCTGCTCACGGGAGTTCGAGTGGCAAGGGAGGGGGGGCTCAGAGTGGGACCGTTCGCAAGGTGCCTTCACCATTGGAGAGGACATTTGCCTACTTGTCAGCGGGAGGTGGGGATGATGATTCGACGGCTACCACTGCCTCAGACAGTGATAGTTTGGCAAGGTGATTAATTTTGACTAGGGATGATGGATGTGGTTTCGCACTTATGGTCCCAAGGGAAGGTTGATAAAGGTGATTAGAGTCAAGCACAAATGCAACCAACTACCAAGCCTTTTGTATCCAGTTTGGTGAAAAGCACAAATGGCCTTTGGTATTAGGGTCACAATAAAATTTCCTAATGGGACCACCGAGGCATGGTTAATTGTTGAGATGCTAATCTTGTTTGTCAGTTTAATGTTTTTCAGGTTACAAACGTTTTTTCATATCTTTCTTGCATGTAAGAATTTGCTCCATGGAATGGCAAAAGATTGGTATGCTTTTGCACGATTCAGTTGAAATATTCAAATATTTCTCCTATCATTTGCTATGGTTACACTATTCAACATTTGTTATGCACAGTACTTACTCCTAACGAGAATAAAGTAAATATTCTTATTTGTTGAAATTGTATGCTATGGTAAATCAATCATCTCTTTAACTAGTTATCTTTACAAATATGACTAGGACAAATTCATTTTCCAAAATATATAACTCCTCTTTATGTACATATGCATGCACCATTCCCAATGAAGCATGAATTCCAAAATCTATCAATTTTGGAGTCGGCTGACTTTTCAAAAATATGAAGTTCTGACTAGAATTAAATTAATTGCATGTTTTATGGTATGGTTTTATCTATGAAATGTTGCTTGATTCAAATTTCAAATCGAAACATGGCAGTCTTCCTACCAATTGTTCATGAATAACTGAGTTAAAATTAAAGAAATTTTACCAGCTTTTATATAATTTTAACTTAATTGATTCAATCACACATTAAGTATTTATACTTTCATTATAAATTTATGTACTGTGTTCACACCAATTCTCAAAAATATTACAAAGATCAGAATAAGAGAAAGATATTAAGGGGACGTTTTTCATTTACAACAGTTCACAATTTATAAATTAAACAGTTTCTGGCGTAACTTGGTTTAAAATCTTCATACTGATGTTTTTATAAATCAAACCACTTTGCTGTTCCACATAAACTTTTTATTTTTACGACCCAGGTTTCGCAGGTCTGATGATGTTATGCCATAACGAAACCTGGGGCGTGAAAATAAAAAAGTTTATGTGGAAAAGCAAAGTGGTTTGATTTATAAAAACATCAGTTCACAATTTTATAAAAGTATTGTTCGGAAGGCCTTTTATTATCTAATGCATTATGCTAGAATGCAGGTCACAGTGAATGATATAAAAAACTTTAAAACTTTGAAGGGTATATAAAATATAAAACAGAAGATTGACAACAATTGGATGTGATGGCATTATTAACCCGTGAATTCACTCAAATTCCAACGAAAAAACTTTCAAATAATCTCATCAGTGTTAAACAAAATTTTTCTGCTTTCCCTAGTGTTTAAAAATCAATAAACTTTATGAAATCATGTCCCACTGCATTTCAACCACCCTCTGGCTTTTTGTTGATAAAACTGTAGGAGAACTTTGGACTTTAAAAAAAATACGGTTTTTTGCAAAAAATCATGGTTTACTAATCAGTTTTGAAATTGTCTCAAAATAAATTCCTTAAAGGTGATGAGCAATCGATGTGAAATTATCATCAACATTACGATTTTATTGTTAATAATTTCTATTAATTTTGTTGTTATTACTGTTAGTTATTTCTGTAAATATTTTAGAAAACTTGACTCTTGAATCAAATGCATGATTCACCGGTTGATTTTTTTTTCACATAAACATAAAAATACATTTCTAGTGGTTCAAGTGCATTGATAATCTTTTGCAGTGTTGAGATGCTTACAGATGAGCAGATCTCATCGCTCATGCTCTACCCCGAAGATATAAGGGGAGACAGCCCTCTTCCAGGAGATGGTCGACTATCTATGACTGCATCACCAATGCGCACACTTAATACTGAGAGAAAACCTGTCTCCAGCCTACAAACCAACTGAATCTGTACTTGGTCATTATCAGTCAATTTTTGGTGGTTAAGATCCCATTGAAATTTATCCTGCAATCGACAAATGAATGGTTATTTGAGCCACTCAGTCTGGTTTTATAGTCACTGCATAGGCATTTTAAGTACAAATGGAGGTTGTGCCAGGCTGACTGTAGCCATGTTGATCCATATCCTTGCTACTCCTGAACTGCTTTGTGTCAATGTGATCCAAAGGCAGAAGCTGGTTTTATTTAGCCATGCCCTTAAATTTTATTGTTAACGGTTTTTAATGGTTCTGGAGTGCCTGTTTCTGTCACGTCAAAGAAATCCCCATCAACTTGACACTTCCATGTGTCAATTTTGTGAAATCAGTCCAAGAGGATAGTGAGATCTTTATCAATTATATATTTTCCCATGCTAATCATGGCATGGTTAGCTGTTTCATCACTAATTTAATTGCTCTTACTTAAATAGTTTAGGTTAATTTGTTTCATTATGGTTTTTGAAATTTAAGGGAATCTAGTGATTTATTTGAAACATTGGCATGTCTATTCCATACCATAACTTTTGAGAGGATGATTCAAATCTGCCAAATGCCAAAGCTTGTCATGTTATTGGTGTCTTGAGTGACTGTCTTGAAACACTTTTGGATTTATGCAGTCTTCCTTTTTAAAAAGCTTGTTTTTTGATGCTGCTGTGTTCTTGATAGGATTTCAAATGTTCATTCCATCATCAGGACCAACAAAAGGCTGTTTTCTTTCTGGAATCCAGTGCCTTGAGGTTGAGTATTTTTGCAGTTTTTAAGCCTTGTTATAAGTTAATTCAAAGAGCAAAGCTAAGGAATTGTGATAATCCATGATCCTTTGTATCATTAAAATCAAAAGCTTAATCATTATTAAGTCGGGGTGAGAGTATGTTAACTAGTCAAATGCATTCTTCAGTGAGAATGGAATTGGGGCTTGGAAATTTGTAGTGTGTTTTTCTTCATCAGCATTATTTCTACATTATGTAGTGCATACAAGCACAAAGTTTATAATGTTGTAAATGTTTTTCTTTGGCCTGTGGTTAGTTGTCTTGAAATAACAAATGCTAAAATAATGCCAACACCAGTGAAATACTGCCCCTAGGAACTTGTGGTTGAATGACAGACTTGGGCAATAATCATCGTAGAATGAAATTCAATGGTTATTAATGCATAATAAGCTAATTGTCTGCCTCTACCACTTTTTTTTCCCAAGCTTAATATCATCTTGGATTGGGATTGGTGCTACTAGTAGTGATAAGTGCAATTTAAACTATCTTATTTATTCAGTATATTTCAAAGAGGCTGATAATTTGAGATTAACTCTTGTAAAGGATTTAGTTGTATTTTAGAGATGCACTGAAATATGGAGATAGCCAACTTTAGTTGTTAGTTATTATCCAGAGGCCAGTTGTGGTACACGCTGATCATATTTAAAGTATATTGAACTCATGTTTTAAGGTTAATATCCTGAAAATGGTGATTTCGAAAGAGACGAAGAGTTTCAAGTATGAACATACAAATACATGAGACATGAATACATTTTCAACAAATTACAATACAAGAATGAGGCATTACCTTCTGCATAGTTATGAATTTTTGAATACCTTAATTAATTGTAACCCATTTTCCATAGGCATTGTAGGATTAATTAATTTGTTGTTTGTACTATAGACTACAGGGGTGGGGAATCGAGTAATTATGGTGATTAACCAGAAGAAACAGCCAACATTTACACAAGCATTTTTTGTTAACCAAGTGCATAAATGATTTCAGTTGACAATGCCATTGTAAACAATCCATATGTTTAGGTCACTTGTTCTCCCCATTGTCATACTTATGGGGTTTCGTAAGTCATATACATGGGGTAAGAAATTTGAACCATAAATTACTTGCATAGTTGTAATGTAAAAAATTACAAACTATTTTTTTGTACAACATCAGAGGTACTTGCATTTCCAAAAATATCCTTCTTGATAACCTTTCAAAGTATCCTCTCTTCTATTTTAATGGGAGACTACTGGCATTACATGATTCCTCTAAAGAAATTATTACTTGGAGGCAAAATGTTCATACTGGAACTTCCTATTATGTGGAAAGGACTTTCAAATGGTTTTTGAAATGAAAATTTTTGGTTGTGGGAAAAGCTGCAAATGTGTAAATATACAATTCAGAAACATATCCTTGAATTGAGAACCAAATCAAAAACATTGAATTGAGTAAAGAAATTACATTGAAATACAAGACAATAAAACTGAGGATTTTAGTTGATTGAAGTGTTTACAGTATATCAGTGAACTGATACATTCTGATGGGACTGAATTCAAAATATATATCATACATTTGTGTGGTTGATGAAGTTATCCTCTCTTAGTTACTGGCAAATATTACTTTTGTTTAATCTTTTAATCGGAGAAGTTATAATCTTGGTTTAGCTAAATGACTTAGGAATTCAATTCATTCGTTTTCATGGTTTATGATGGTAACCAAAAGAATGGCAAACATGATTACTGTAATTGACGGCATACAAGATTCACCTTTCTCAAAAATTGTGGTTGAAAAAATCATCCTTGTCTTGTATGCGACTGTTCAAACTCCATGGGTTAACATTTCATGCTGAATGTTATTTAATCCCCAATATTTTTTCCTATATTTTATCCCAAATTTATTTCTATGATTTCACAAAATAGCGTGGTTTGAATGTAATTGAAGTCTTTATTTCAAGATAAGGAATGTTTTTCACTAGTTCTGTGTTTTGTTTTGTATAATGATCAATGCTACTTGTAACATCCTGCACATTCATTTATTTCAGAGCAAATCAAATTTTTTTGAAGTCACATGAATAGTTGTGCCATCTATTTCACTTTTCTGAAACTTAAGAACTATTAGAATCTATAACTCTATAACTTAAGTTGGCTGGGTTTCATGCTTTTGTGCAGAATGTAAAAATATTTTTCTTGTTAGTGCCATACTAAAATGAGGATGCGTCTTATATGCTGCTTAATACAGTAATTAATCAAGTCATATGGCTCAAGGCATATTCTCTACTTTGATGTAATGGGCCTTGTTATCACTTGCTCTGTAAAAAGTTCTTAATTTGGAGTAATTACAATGAATGACACTTTTCTACCAGTCATGGTATCTATCAGTGAATATCACCATGAAACTCATTCCACAAACTTTCTCATTACCTCATTCACTGCATGTCTGAAGTTGATATTCAAGGACTGACATTTAATCCTATCATCTGATTTTGGCTCTCTTTGAAATGTAACTGTTGGAGGATAAGGATTTTTTGTTTAACAGTTGTCTACATAGGTTAGGATAGGTTTTTGATGGACCTGCAGTGCTGTACTTTTAAGCTAAGTATTGCGGGAGGGAAAATATCCTTAAATCCCACACTACATATTACTATAACTTGCTATTAAGCTGTGCACCCTTTCTACCTCCAAAAAATCTACCCAAAATGCCTATTATTTTCTTTATATTACTTTCCAAACACTCTCCCCTCTGTTAACTTTTGGGTATTCTCTTGCCAATTCAATATAATATTGCCTCTCAGTATCTCCCTCATTCAACTTATTGACCCTTTGAATTTCTCCCTGCAAAGTTCTAGCTTTGCCTTCCATCTCTCCATTATTTATTTTTCCATTCTCCACATCTGCATCTAAATAGCCTCCAATCCTTTGTTACCTAACCAAGCAAGTTCTTAAACCATACAAAACTATGTTCTACATTAAATTATTCACTTTAATTTTCTTCAGATCTTTATACATCTTCATTTACATAAGGTGCCCGTCATCAACTCCTACCTCTTTGTGAAAGCATAAGGGTATTTATTATGGGGAATAATTTTATAATTTTTAAATATGAAATTAATTTATATTAATTAAAAAGCATATTTAAAAAATATGAAGCCATCCTTAGTAGTGGCCCACCAAAAACAACTACTGTGTTGTATAATTTTCCAGGGCTCTGAAGGGAAAAATGTTTTACTCAGAGAAGTATAACTTTATGATTGTAAACATTTACGATTATGAGCGGGAAATACTTTACACTCAGAATTAAACAAGGGAAATTTCATAGAATACTCTTAATATTTGGCGATTATCAAATTCGATGTTTTAAAAAATGACTAAAAATACTGATGATCATGAATTGTTAATAAGAAAATATGCCACAAGTAGATTATAATTTTCATGGTAACCTATGATAAAATTAAATTCTAACATTTATTTAGATTTTAAATTGTCAGGCTAACTACAAGCTACCTCGTATGTTCAGCTATCTTGCAAGATATTTTGGTTAGTATATTAAGGTTTCAGTTAATTCCAGGCTTTATATTAAAGATAAGATTTGAAATATTTCATCTTTCAATGGTCACATTTGAAATAAAAGAAAAATGAATTACTGAAAAGAGTTTCAAAATGAGAAACTCATTAAGCATGTGTCTGCATTTGTGAATACACAACACCACGACTTTGGCCATGTTTACTTTATTCTAACATTTTAATTAGGCTGATATCCATATTAAGTGCATCTCTAACACAAACCATACCTGGCAGCTGGATAAATTTTCAGCCTTAGGATGTAAGTGACATGTCCAGCAAAATACAGTAGGTAGGGGAGATTAAACGAGTATATTTAATGCTAAGATGCCATTGATGATCAGACAAACATTATGTTTACCTCTTTTTGTGATCAAATTAATTTATTTTATATAATATATTTTAATACACAGATTTTGTGTAGCTGTTGGTCTATTTAAGAAATTGTTGATCTTATGGTTGTGGATAACTACTTGTGGGAGTCATTGATGATTCTGCACATTATAAAGTACAATGATGAATTTCGGTCTTAATGACATGTCTATTCTTTTACTTAAGACTTGTTGTGGTTACTGTAATCATTCACATTCAAACGTATTTTATTGATTTGAAAATATTTGCAGGAGGTCTAAGTTGAACAAGATATTGCAAATGTGAATGTCCACCCTTCTTCCTCATTTATCTGTATATTTCATTTTATCATTGATCGTGTGTGCACCTGAGCATTCAGTAAATTTATTATCTGGTTAACTTAGCTTTTATGTTGGTGTCAGTATTGTTCTGCTTACGCTAGCCTAGACAATATATATATATCCAAAAAATTACTTACTATATAACAGGAAATATTTCAAACATTTATGCTGAACTATTTTTGAAACAAAGTTTAGAAACGAAAAATTTGTTACCGGTTAAAATGGCTTTATGGTTGCATCTTCAGTAAATTATCTTTCTCTGTTAGTGCTTCTTGGGCAAAAGGGAATCCGCAGTGAGTTCGAATTTCTTTGGTAGGATGCTTAAATATTGGCTTTTAATTTCAGATTTGATTGCCTTCAATTTCTACGTAAAAAATCTTGTAAAATTATTGTGCTAAGTTCCTCTTTAATTTATTTTAGGTGTTAAATATAATCCTCATGTCTTGGCCATAGAGAAAAATATAAATAATTACAAGCAATAAATTGTTAGTGTAGTGTACACCAAGAATTATTCCAAAACTTTAGCAGTTTTCAAAAGTTTTCCTATAGATCAAGTTTCTCTTTTGAGTAGAAAACTTGGTGAAAACTGCATTGTACAACCTTTTTATTATTTCTTTGCACTATTACTATTAAGTGCTAGCTAGAAGATCAACCTTACTCGCTAGCTGCTAGAATTATTCAAGGGGCATTACTGTGAGGCACTTTCAGAGGGAAATTTACAATGTGATTGACCAAAGATTGTGAACACATATATTGCAATAAAGTATTTAAAGCAAAATTAGTGTTGTGATTTAGTTTAAATCTACTTGTCTAAATGACTTCTGAAACTTAAATAATTGTTCATTCAAATTATATAAAATTTCAAAATTAAATCTGAAACTTCCAAGGGTTCCAACTTTATCTGATTCTTGTACTTGTGAACCCATTAAATCATGCTGGCTCAGCTCAGAACCCATTTAATCTTGCAAAATGTTTACCTACAAGGTAAGTAATATCACCTCTGCAGAGCTGATAAGCCAAGGATTCACATGAACTCGCATAATAAGATAATTTTCACATTTTCACAAATCCTTGATGATAAATAAAAATAAAGTTTTGTACCTGATCTTTGGCTCTGTAAATAATAATTATTATTATGTAATCTACCGGTTAAGGTAGGTTTTTGGATGGACATAACTATCAAATAAATATTTTGTAACTCCAAGCAAAACCCAATCTAGCAACCTCATCTACATCAGGTCCCTCTTCATCTCTGTGTACTTCTTTCCTCCCTTCATCCCGTCCAACATCCCTATCCTGTTCCTGCCCTTTCCTCGCTTGCCCTACATTCTCCCCTCTATTACCTTCTTCAACATTCCACTACCGCTCAATACGCCCTTCATCCATTTTTCCTGCCTCCATAGGATTTCTCTCAACAAACCCCTCTCCTCACCCACCATCTCCAGTACTTCCTCATTTGTTTACCTTTCGGTCCATTTCACCTTCTCCATTCTTCTCCACACCCACATTTCAAAAGCCTCCAATCTACGTCTATCCTCCTGCTTCAGTGACCACGTTTCCGCGCCGTACATAGCTACGCTCCATATCAGAGTTTTTACGAGTCTTGTCTTAACATCCCTACTCAACGTCCCCATCATCAACTCCCTCCTCCTTGAGAAAGCCTCCTTGCCTAGCGCAATTCTTCTCCTTACGTCCCTACCACTTTGACCGTATTGGTCCAAAACACTTCCGAGATATGTAAACTGCTCTACCTGCTCTATTTTTTCCCCGCCTATTTTAATATTTAGCTTAGCCTTTTTCTTTCTGGAAAATCGCATAACCTTTGTTTTATTAATATTGATTCTCATCCCATATTTATCGCACTGAACCTCCAATTCACTCAACAATGCTTGCAACCTAAATAATAATATGACATTATAAATACAAAATGCTCTAATTGTTTGTATTGAACTCCTATATATGTTTACCTACTAGTCCTACTTTGAATCAAAGGCAGTATGTAAATGCTGGACTTGTAACAGTGCCAGAAATTTCTAACATTAAAAGGCTGACAGTTTGTGATATACTTATCAAAATAAGGATACATTAAATCTTAATAGCCCAGACAATAATTCATTTAATTGCAACGAACATGACTGACTCACATCAGTGAAGAAATTGAAATAAATAATATTAGACAACGCCGCAGGCTACGATGGGTTGAAATGCATACTAACGAAAACAGATGCTGTTTTGTTCCACTATTTTTTTTATAGCTAGCATAAAATACTACCTGAGTAGCTTTAGCCAAATATTTCACCAACAGTTTCCAAAAAGGTATGAAAAGCATAGTTAAGTTTTGCCCTGGCCTTTTCATCAACTGAAATACCCCAACCGTGATACAAATGAATTCACTCCCTCTAAGGTTATATTGTCTACCAAAATGGCAAGCATCTCCGTATTTCCAGTAATTTGTAATGAGAGAGCCCCAGATCACATAATGGCATATGAAATAAACTCCTTTTGATGAAGTACCACAAAATTTACGACTATACAGGATCAACAAATCTTATAAATCAAAGGATTAGTGCTTCTACAACTCAATCTAACCATCTCTACAGAAATGAAATTAATATTACCTATTCAACTAACCTTTTTACATCAATACCAGTGAACAGCACACACCATAACCATGATAGATTTTCCAGAAAGACAGCCTTTTGATTTTCTTCATGTTATCATAAGGAAAGTCTCCCACTTCTATAAACTAAAAGCTTATACTTGACCACTTTATAGCTCCAATGCACTCAATCACATAAACAGAAAGAAAATAAAATTTCATTAATACATAAAAGTAGAAGGTAAGAAAAAAATGTTATTTTTGAGGGAAACAAAATGAATTAATTTATACTAATAAAATTTCAAAAATTACTGAAAGTGATATTTTAAAGCAAAAGGTGAATTCTTTGAGATTCAAACATTATTCTAAAACCTGTTCCAGCACCAGAAAAAGGCCTTTCCATCTTCGCATCGGGTGAAGAAAAAAATACCCATGTGTATAATATTTAAGTACTATATTTGTAATGTATTTAGAAACCACTTGACACTCTCTCCCTTATTTTAATTCATATTAAAAATGAATTTTACTGACCTACCCATCATGGGTTTAAGACAGTCCCTAACTACATATTTTAATTTTCATGGACTTACTCTTGTTTGCAATGTTTTATTTCCTTCTTTAGTACTACATATATACTTTCCAGCAGTCTTTAAAAGTCTAAAAATTCCAACTCTAAACAAAAGCTTTGGAGCTCAATTCTACATTCAACCAGATGGCTGGCATTTATTGCTAACAAACTGTTCACGCATCATCCAAGCATCTTGTTTGGTGTGTGAAGAACTTAACAAAAGCCTGACATCTGGCTGCATACTGAAAAAATCCTATCAAATCAAGAGAATCTATCTCAAGTGCTCATGGAAAGAAAATCCAGTTCCTTCAAGTTAAGTGTCCAAACAAGCTCATCTCTCCATAAAAATCTAATCCCTAAACCATGCTGAAAATAAAATATTGTACAGTGCCAACGAAGACCTATGAAGTCCTTAGACATTTTTCTGGTTTTCAAAATTATCCAATTTTTATGTTGCCATCACTATTTTTTTCACAAGGTAGAATGTCACAAATATGTAAGCAAACCACTTGGTAAACTTAAGTATTTCCAAACTAATTCAGTGAATCTGTATTTTGCTTTTCCTGAGGTTTCATGGTTCAATTACCACGTTTCCCCAGATTGATGTTTCACAGAAAGTCAACCCATTTTTGAGTAAAATATGCAAGGAAGATAAAACTTTTACAAGTGCTACTAATAAATACTAATCACAATCTGATACACACTAACTAAAGACGAACCAATGGAAGCCAGACACATCTCATCAGACATCGACCTCAACAATAATGTGGCTTGAACTTGCAGTAACAACCATCAAATGCTTGCCCTGCCCCCTCCCCCCATTCCTCAGGTCATGAGGCATAGCACCTGATGTGTTTCCTCGTCAGCCAGCAGTGGAGGCCAACAGGACTGCTGGAGGGAAGAGGAGTGGGGAGCACAGTGCTACAGCTAGAGAAATCTGTTCTCCGCACTGATTTCAATCAGCCATGGCGCTAGTAAACATAGCCAAAAACTGCATTATTCCATTGTAGCTTGTATGCTTATTGGTGTCATACTTCACCTGACATACAGGAGTGAGTCAGGCAACAAAAAGCAGCAACTGTCAGCGCCTATGAACCATACAATGATACAATTCAACCTCCATTCATTTCTTAATAGCATATAATAAATCTTTCTGATTCACACACCATGAAATTAAGTGCTTGATCATAAAGTCATACAAGATGGGCTTGCATAAGAAAACAGCATGGAGTGGTGCATTATATTGAGCTTTGGAGCAGTACCTGCTGGAGGTATTCGACTCTTCCAATTGATTGGTGTTACAGGATGCAGAGGAAGGCATGGCAGCATCCACATGGTTTCGTTGCTGTAGTCCTGACTAACAGTGATTCCATAGTGAGGAGTACCAAGCATGCATATGATGACCATCAGTGGTAAGTAGCCCGACTGAAATCCTCATCAGGTAATGGAATTGTTAAGACAACCAGGGTGGCTAAAGTTTTGGATTTCCCTGACATTAATACGCAAAAGGCTCAGTTTTTCCAAATGAAAATTTTCCAGAGGGGAGCCTATCAGAATGGAATATAGTATTCCAACATCCTTTATTTAGCATATCATTAACATCAGTTGTTCCACTACATGGCAGTGAAATGGTTAGAGGAACAGCAGCTACACAATAGTCTGTAACTTGTGTGCCAAACAGGCAGTTTTGTGATTTGATAATTACACATTTCATTTGGGCATTTTGGAATCATCACATTGTGTATTTTCTTGTAGATCTACCCCTAAAATAAGCAGAATATCTAGCATATAAATAAATTTCCTACGCCTTCTGATCTTTCTCTCAATCTTGATAACTTTATAGATGCTTGGACAAATCCCTTGAGTTAAAAGATTGATGTCAAATCAACATTTCTAGGAAAGTGGAGCCATATAAATAATCTTAAGCTAAAGTATATGCAACTTTGCTGAAGTTGTTTGATTTTTTTGGTATCAGATCTTCATGGGAAATCATAGGTGGCACAGAGAAAGGAACTGGCCCTCCTACTCTCAAATGTGAATTTCACATGACACACAGAACTTAGTATTAAGTTGACTCTATCCTCACATATTTTGCCTCGAGTGATTACCTTGATTTTTATATTGCAGTAATTCACTCACATTATCTAAATTATAATGACACAAGTTTAGCTGGAAGAGCAATCTGTATTACTAACTCTGCACAAAGAGGCAGCAAAGTAAGATGTTATTTCTTTAATATTTTCCATTTAAAATAGCAATAATGCCTAAGATGACAAATATTGATACCCAAAATCCTTACAGAAATTACTCTAGTTAATGCTGACATATTTGTGATGTAATCTAATCTTATGGTACGAGGGTCATCCGGAAAGTAGTACCCGTTCGTGCCGCATGAAGTGCTGACGACGCGAGTAGCCGCTGGACGAGGTCAGATAGCTTCAGTGGCTTGTCTGCCTTCTCTGAGCCAAGTTGCGTGACGCTAGCATTGCCTGTGTTGTTTCTGTGATTGTTTACAATGTTTAAAAAAATTGAGAACGCCGCCAGTTGTGAAGTGAGGGCAGTGATTAAATTCCTCAATGCAAGAAACGTTCGCCCATGTGATATTCATCGCCAATTAAAGGAGGTGTATGGAGACAATGTAATGGACGAGTCGTCTGTTCGGCGGTGGTGTCGCAACTTCAACATGGGGAGGGGGAACACACACGACGATGAGCGTTCGGGGAGACCGTCTGTCATTACAGACCAACTGGTGAGCTCAGTTGACGAATTCGTGAGGAACGATTGGCGCGTCACAATTGATGACATCTGTGAGCATTTTCCCAATGTTTCTCGAACAATTGTTCATGAAATTGTTAAACACCATCTGCATTATGCAAAAATTTGTGCAAGATGGGTCCCTCGCATGCTTACAGATGAGCACAAAACCAAGCGTATGGCTGCAGCACTGACGTTTTTGGGACGTTATTCTGATGAAGGAGACTCTTTCTTGACTCGCATAATTACTGGTGACGAAACATGGGTTTGTTATGCATCACCTGAGAGTAAACGACAGTCAATGGAGTGGCATCATGCTCATTCACCAAACAAACCAAAAAAATTCAAGACAGTTCTGTCCACCAGGAAACTCATGGCAACCATTTTCTGGGATCGACGAGGTGTATTGCTTATTGATTTTATGGCCCGTGGAGACACTATTAATGCCAATGCGTATTGTGAAACATTAAAGAAATTACGGCGGGCAATACAAAATCGGCGGCGAGGTCTATTGTCTACTGGTGTCATTCTCGTTCATGACAATGCCAGGCCTCATGCAGCTGGGATAACACAAAAACTTTTGCAGCAATTCAAATGGGAAACTTTCGACCATCCACCGTATAGCCCGGACTTGGCCCCTTCAGATTTTCATCTCTTTACAAAGCTTAAAGACTTTTTGGTAGGAAAAAGATTTGACAGAGATGAAGAACTTAAAGAAGGAGTGACCCTGTATCTCAATGAGCTGGCGGCGAAGGACTACGCAGCAGGAATACAGAAACTTGTCACACGTTATGACAAATGCCTTAATTTGCTTGGAGATTATGTTGAGAAGTAGTTTAAAGTATCCTCTTTCAAATAAAATTTTTTATGTTTGTTAATATTTACTTTTGTGTCTTTATTTCACGAACGGGTACTACTTTCCGGATGACCCTCGTATTTAATTAAAACATTGGATAAGCATGTGGTGACTATGATTTTATTTTTAAAATAACAACATCACTTTCATCTCTAGGAAATATATGTCTATTCTTGGGAGCACATTTACAAATAATAAATAAACTACAACCATACATGGAAACTTAATATAGGCGCACATAGAATTTAAAAACTGGGAAAAACATTTGCTTGAATTCCAAAAAGGAGATTCCAAGGCACATTGTGAAAGCATCAATCATTCAATGTTTTTGTCTCACGACTTGAGACACATACATACACTTTGTAGTCTCTCACAAAATATCTATATCATGATTATACACTACTGTAAGAACCAAGTCTCTAGTCAATTTACAGGGCAAAATTCAATCAATGAAGTTGGTCACTGCCAAATATTATTTCACCAGACTGAACAGAAAATTAATTTTCCACAATTTAAAAGACTCAATACAAACAAAACTATTGGACTAGAATCTTTTTTCTTGCCTTAATGATGATCAAAAATTGACCCAGATATCCCACTAGTCACGCAGTCTTCCAATTACACCCGATTAAGAAATGACTAATGGGCAAATAAGGGCATAACACATGCACTTAAAATCAATTACCAATAAATAGTCCATGAATTCAACTTCCTTTCTAGGGTGCAAATGAACATTAATTGTATAAATTTCAGAAGATTACCTAAGTTTTCCAATCAATCCAGCATATTATTTCGAACTTCAGTTAATATTCACAAACTTTATTCAAAGAACATAACATTAAAATCACAGCCAAAGCTTTCAGGCAGTTAGATGATATACCCACGTACACGAGATACTGAGTGAGAGAAGAGGGAAGTTCCTAAAGACGGGAGGAACATGGAAAATCATACCAAAAATATGTATTTGAGCAATGAAGTTAAGTTCAACTTGGAGGTCAACTAATAATAAGGAGTCAAGCGACTGTGCTACAAGGAAAATCAATCACATTAAAGATATGATAATGTGTAAACACTATAATCATTTCAAAAAACGCTTATCAATTTAACCAGGACAAGAAAAAAGAAACAAGAAAATTTTCAGAGAGCATTAAAAGCTGCACTAAGAAGATTTCATATAAATTACTACACGTTGAAAGGCAGACAAAAGACCTGCTTTTTGTGAAACTTGCTTATGAAGATTAGAGAAAAAAACTAAGTGAAGCATCCATAGCCCTAATTAAATACTATGAAATAGAAAAGATATGAAATAAAAAAAGTGCCATCTATGTACACCAATATAAAAAAAATGCACTTAATCAAATGGAAGAAAAAACGACTTGCTATACGTGCAGCAACTAATAACAGTCAGAATGGGACATAATTTGTCACCGCAATGAGTCAGTCATTCCAAATACTCATGGTCCATGAAGAAGCCTGAGTTTCATGCAAAATCTGAAATGATTGCACGTACACAATCAGATTCAAAAAAGATACAAAGGCATTAATGGAAAGAACAGTGTGATTAGGAAGATGATTTGGCACGAATGTTAATAAAAAGACCAGTAAGCAGAAATTAAATCCCTTGTGCATTTACTCCGTTTGGGGTGAGCGCCATTTACGAACAAAACTTAAAAAAAAAAAAAAACTGTAAGAATATCATTAAAGTAAGGGATAACATCACACTTCAAATTCCGAAGCAAATATATCACACTTGAACGCAAACATATGCTTTGAAATCCAAACAGTCAATCTCTAATGTGCTTGTCCATAACATTACCTTACAAAACATTAAATATTTTCGAATCTAAATATTATATTGATATACGTTAACAAAGCTTAATTTCTGAGATTATAAAACTTTATAAGGCAGTAGGCTGAAAATTCGAGGACAAAGAATTTCTAAATTTCACGCACGCTAGCGTTATCAATTTTTTATTGCCTTAAAGATAAAATTTGTTATATGACTGCATACAAAGGCACTTTCAACTTTCCATTGGATTACTCAGCATTACCAGTTCTGTTTCAATCTCTTGCTCTATGCTGACTGGGCTCTTACTGCTGGTGCCACTGTCTGCAGATGTGGCACCCTCTAATGCCACATTCGGGTCTCCACCACTTCCTTCGGTGGACGGGGACACTGATGAAGATGAAGCAGGAGTTGTCTCACTTCCGGTCACTTCCTGTCCTGCTCCTTCGCTAATGTCCTCAGCTCCCATGAGAGACTCTGAAATGCCCACGGAAAGATTTCAGTTTGCTCCACAAAATTCTTACCTGGAAATGTTTGAATCCACTTATAGCACACAAACTAGTATGTGGCCCACGCTAACCCACCCAAGAGTGAAAACTTCAAAGGATCTTACCTCCATGGCTGCTTTCCTCCTTGCTTTCTTTGCTTACAGCATCACCCGAGTCAGAACATGCATCTTCCTCAGATTCTGAGGAAAAGAATTTGAAGGGTAAAAGGTGGATTACTTCCATGCCATTATTAAAGGTTTGTTCATTAGACTCCCATTACCGAAAGGGGAACATGGGCGTGATGAGACTTGCATGGCCTACCATATATTTACTTTTTCATTCAAGCTCGATTTCTTTCTGCTATATTTTGTGTAGTTCATGGTTGTATTGCATATTCTCCAAAACCCAAGTCAACATTTGAAAGCCCTCCTCTCTTTTCCAGGGATGTTTTTTCTTGCAAATCACATTCTTGGTAACTTTATATTGCAGGGTTAATCAAATAAATATGGAGCGTACCTGATATTTATAGATTGTAGAAGAGGACAAGAGCCTCATGCTAATTCAACAATTACTCCTTGTGAGATCTCCATTATATTCTTGAACACCTTTTGTTTCTCATTGACCTCTCACCCATTTATACCCAGCTCCTGTCTACCACATTCTACATCCATGCAAATATCTACCCTTGTTCTGTCTAACTAGATCTTCATGCCCTACATTAAGGTGACAATGATCAACATTATCATTAATTAATGTACCATCATGTGACACAGCTATACCTACTTCCAAAGACCCAAAATTCCCACAAAAATTCCTTTTGGAAATTTACAAGGCTATCATTTAATGTATCTTCATATACAGCAAACTTGCTGTGCTATTCTCTCTTCCCATCAATTCAAAATGAAAACTTTAAAGAGAATTTAATGCTTTGAAAATTTAATATGCTTAATAAAAGTTTGAAATACCTCGACTTTATCAAAGGAATTTTATTTTTATCACATAATCACAAATTGTTAATAATTTTTAATGTTTAATTAAAAAATTTTTGTACCATCTGCAATTTCCCATTATCATTTCACTTGCATTCATTAGCCTTGAGAATTCCATATTCTCCATTAATGCATGCAAATATACATAGATTCAGAATGCAAAAATAAGTCATATACACTCCATTATATTAAACGGTATCATGAGATGAATATGAATCTGTATCAGCAGTTCTTTGTAAATATTTACACTCAATCCATGTCATAATTTTCCCTCTATTCCAGCAATAAGGAGTAATTTTCGTAATTGCCTGTGTTGGCAGGCTTGTGGCCTATTGTGAAAGTTAATGTGGCCGCTGACAAACGATAACAGAAGAAAGATGGATCAGTGAAAAATATTATTCAAGAAATCTTTACTTGTTAGTAAAAAGATCCAATCGCATATATATGAATATAAATAAAATATATTGGTGATCTAGCTAACGAATCGCTCATTGAAAATTATGACACCAAGAGGAACAAGAGAAGATTAGTAAAACTGAATGGCATTCTTAATTTACAGCCAGTTCATTGAAACCTCACATTATGACCCCATCCATTGTGTAGTGTAGTGTAAATAGTATACCCACTGAATCAACATTGTGTACAGCTCACCAACATGCATCACAGTAGAGTAGCCAGAAATGTAAAACATTTTAATGATAAACATGAGTAGTGTATCAAAATTATTAGAAGAGCTAGGTTGGGAATCACTCACAGAGCAAAGGTTAAATTACAGATATTAAATCTCAAGCATAAATTGGAAGGATGTCTCTTTAGTTATGATGTTGAAAATGTACAACTAGGTACATCTTACTATGGTAGGAGATTAAATGAAAGGGTTTAAGTGCAAAAAAGGTAGATTTAAGGTGTCACTTTTCCAACGAATGATGAGGGATCAGAATAACATCCAGCTGCACTAGGGGGTTTTGCAATTTGGGTCAGAAGAAGTATGGTGTGTAATCACCCCTGGCCACACACCCTCGTGGTGGCTTGCAGAGTACAATTTTAAAATAATAAATCATCCTTCGCCAATTGTTTTTTTTCCCTGAATACATGATTGATTTGGCTTTCTGACAATACGCTCAGCTATTCACTTGATGATAGTTCCCGTGTTTTTGTAAAACTATAATTCCATCCTTACGAAAATGGATGAAAATGAAAAAAATAATCATACTTTCCAGTGCTAAAAACTTGAATTAATCACAATAAATTTAAAGAGAGAGTTTGTTTGTTTCTCAATAACAGTCACTTCTTTTTTAAAAACTATTTTGATTAATTTTAATTGAATCCATTTATATCACGACCATATTTTCTGCATTTTTCAGTCATTCATATTCTTCAATTATCCATGATTCATCATGCATACAGAAACATGGATGATTGAGAGTTCACTGCACTTTCTGAATCAGATGACATTTAATATTTTTTTCTTATTTAAAATATTCTGTTATCAACAGGGTTGACAGCTGATAAATAATGAAATTACATCCTATGCAGTCTCACCACTTGTACACGCACACTCAATTGTTAAAACATCAGGGATGGGAGAACAAGTGGCATATGGTCTAAACACATTTGGTATACATGGTGTGAAGGGGGAGGTTACACCACAACTCTCCTCAACTTGACAGCAATATCATGACTGAATATGCATGCCACAAATGGAAGGGAATCCATGATTAACATTGATGGGGTAAGCACACACTATTTACCATACTAATCAGGCCAGTCCATGAATATATACCACAGTAATACTCACATTAGATAAGCATTGAGTGAAATACCAGTATAAGCTACGGCTATATTGCAAAATATTTATTAAAAAAACAAAATATCTATTCATCCTCTGGAGGAAATATATATATCTATACTACTTCATTTCATTCTCGTGAAAATTTTTCAACGCCAAAAGAAAAAAGGATCCCAGCAAATATCAATCAAGTTTCAATAGACTACATATTTAGTGCCAATATAAAATATGTAGATTAAAAGGGAATTTCATATATTCATAGAGTATTAAAACATCTCCCCCAATGCTAACACAACCAGCAGCACCATAAAGCCTAGATAAGATATTCTTATGCAGAAATGTCAATACTCCCATCAAATACTTTTATTGAAGAAAATAGCTAGAACACTTTATCCTGCGGAACTAAATTCAAAGCATGGTAACATGCAATTTACCTCCCCAAGGAAAATATCTAACGTCCAACCCTATTCCAAAAGCCCGAATGCCAAACCAGCCCAATAATAATTTTAAATCTGGGATCTTTTGACAGGTGGGTCAGTGCGGAGCCAACTTGACTAATCAAGTATAAAAACACAATCCCTAAAATATATTAATTATATTTAACATACAGCAACACAGTAAAACTTAATTTGGGACAAAAAATTCCCAACATTACCCAATCCTTATCTTTTTTATTGTTCCCTAGTTCTTTTCAAAAGGCATGTTACTTATTTTAATACTTAGTTTTAACATATGTAAGCATCATTTCATTATTTACTAAGACTACTGAACCTCAACTGGGAATGAGGCTGACAGCATGTCAGCCAATGGAGAAAAACTGGAACACTGATAAATCAATATTACTTTTTACTGTGTGAAAGAATATTTTAATGACTCAGGTTTGATGAGGAACTTAGGTATACTTTTACATCCAGCCCAAACCTGAACATGCAGTCACATCCATAACTGAAATGAGCACTAGCACAGTAAAATTATGTATTAGCAAGCAACAATTTGAGTACTTAAAATTTGTCCATCAGAATTAGTTATACACAAAGTATTTATCTAGCTTCATTTTAGGGGAAACTGAAAATTTCTGGTTACCATTTGTTTTATTAAGGGATGACATGCCTTTGAAAAGATCCACTCTTCCTAGAAATTTGTTTAGCCAGAATTTCAAAATGCAATTAGAATTAAAACCAATTACTTCTAATAACTTAAAATTATATTATGATAGCACTCTCAAGGAATAACACAATGACTAACACCACCCAGTGCATTCTATGGCTGTAATTCACACCTTTCCAACAATTCTCTTGACCTATCCTGATGCAAGCAAATCCTGCCATTCCTGTTACATACATTTGAGTGAATTCCCTGACATCCTACATCAATATGGATCTAGAACCAAGTTTATTATACAAGAGAAATGTTTTTCATTTAAGCTCTAACCTCTGCCATCTCTATCATCTGCATCCCTGGATTCACCCGGTGGGGCATCAGAAGAGCTCTCTTCTGAGCCTTCCTCATCAGAGCCACTCTCCTCTGCTCCATCAGTCCCCTTGCCATGAGCTTTGGGACTTCCTGGGGGTGGTAGTATAGGCAGCCGTGGAGCGTGGGGTCTCTGCTTACGTGCGGGATTCCAGTGGTAGCAATAGCAACAACGAAATGCTGCAAGAGAAAGATGATTCTATCAAAGCATCTCAACAGGCAGGCAGGAGTGCAAAATGGACACAATTGAGTGTTACAGAAGCACAGATAGATTTGTGGGTGTACTGAATAATATATTGTGATAGAAAGAAATACTGACACCAATGAAGGGTTGACTTGGGTATGTGTTACACAGGTTATGACATAAACATATTAAAACTCAACCTCTTCCTGCACACTTTTTAGGGACTGAGACTCATATGCCACAAAATATTTAAAAGCAATTTCTATTGTGTACAGAATCCTAAAAACCTCAATGTGGGTGAATACTATAATCCTGATCAGTAAGATCAACACAGCTCCAGCTTTTTAAAAGAGCAAATATGTATTTTCAAAATCAATTTCAACGGAATGGGGACACCTGAACTTTGTGTAATTGGATTGGAGTGTAAGGGAATTGTGCAACTGCTACAAAGTTTATTCATCTAAACAGGTTAAACTATTGCACACTGTGAGCCTTATTGCAAATGCAGCAGGGGCTCTTCAGACTCTAGTCTTTAATTAACTGGCTGTGGAAAAAAGTAACCACTAATTGTATTTTGTAAAATGACCACTAATTGTATTTTGAAATACGGCACTGCTAAAATTTATTCCTTTTCAATTTACCTAGGTGGTCTAATCAGCTGACAGAGCAAGGGGTCCCAATAAAGCCCTCTAAGGTGTCAGAATTAAACTTAAAAGCTGCCTCATGTTGCAGGACAAATTTTCCAAGTCACATTAAGTGTACAGCTTGATCAGAATTTTGTCACACTTGGCATGAGCAGGCTAAGGTGTTATCATACTTCCAATGCCAAAATTTAATGGTAAATATTTAAGAGTACCTGTAGACCTATTATCCATCCCCCGTTCAAGTTTGACCAAGAGATTAATTTAAAAGAGGGATCACTTTCATGTAGGCACCTTCACAAGCATCTATGAGGTATTTTTGTTTCATTGGAAGGACCAAGTTGATGATACATACCTAGATATTCAAATTCTTCACGAAGAGCCATGCCATTGTGAGACTCACACTGCTGGCAGATGAGGGCATACCGATTATTTGGACCATCCCCCACCAGGTATTCTACCATGCGATCCATGAAGCTCCTCTCATAAGGAGGTATTGGACGAGGCATTGGTGGGCCAGGGGGACCCCTCATCATCACACCACCTATGGAGTAAAGGAAACATTTACTATTACTCTAAGTCCTTGTTGACAGTATCTGGCAAGGAAGCTGCACGAGTGATAAAACAGTTCTAAAATGGAAAGAGTCACTCTAATCGCATTGGCAAACTCTACAAAAAACAACATTTTATTTTCTGGTCCAAAAAATACTCATTACACACTGTCTGCTCTAAAATTATCAGCCAATACTTTGTGGGTACTCTGAGTAAAAACGAAAGCAGGAAGACTTTTGCTTTTCCAGATGAAATGATCCCACGGACCCAATCAAAAGCAAATTGTTTAAACTTTCATCTTGCTCAAAAACGATGAAGCACCCCAGCAGGAGTTACATGATTAATGAAATATTCCATCATCTGCAAGAGTTAAACACATGTCATTGGTTTAAGAAGTAAGTGCTACAGCTGATGCGTTAAACGTATTGATCTATATTTGGTTGCCCACTAGAACACTATTGCACAGGTATGCTTAACTATAGAACAACTGACACTGTCAATGACAGAATATTATAGCCTAATTTTTTTTTTAAATAGCATTGTCCCAGAGTCCACAAGCAATAATATAAATGTTTGAACTCTTATATGTATATTTACCTTTAACAAACTCACTTGCCCACCGTTTCTTTGATGCGTTTAAATGATAACTTTGGCATCACGTATTTCAATGTACTCTTTGGACAATAGTGCAACCTCCATAATGAAAATTACTTCATGAACATTTATAAATGCCAATGCATTTTGCTCCATCAGAGCCCTTTAAAATCCACAGTACCTCAGTAAATTAACTTTTTAAGCACTTGGCTGGAAACAAAAGGGATCTGGATTTGAATTCCAGTCAAAGGTGAAGGACTTATCTACTATGAAAATTTCATATTTGGGTGCACATCAGCAGTTGGCTCCACTGAGGCCACTCCTGGGTTAATTCTCACAGCTTCTATTACTCTGGCACATTACTTGAGAGTATAAAATGTCATTACTTCACATGCCATGCTGGTAAATGACAGTTTCCATTTGCGACTTATAAAAACAAATGGCCACGAAAATACACTTGTTGAATGAGTGAGCCCACACTATTTCATGAGACCACTTGCTGTGAATGAGGCATTCGGTCAGTGAAATCAACAACACTAAACGCTGCAGTGACTCACGTGCAAACGCTTGCTGGCCATTGACGGGTGGAAATCCTGGGGGCATGGGTGTCCTCAGAGCCCCCCTGCCAGCTCCCACACCAGGGGGGGAAATGCGTTGGCCCATGGGGGGCCTTGGTCCAGCTTGCACTGGTGTGGGCTGAATAGACTGACTCCCAGGAACAACCCTCCTCCGAAGTCCTTCTGGTGTCACATATCCTGGTGTCCTTGGTGCATTTTGTGGGAAGGCATTCCCTTGATTTCCATTTGAAGTCTCCTTGTTTCTCAGTTGGTCCGGAGCAAACTTTTCCAAGATCTCCTTAGCAACTTTATATGTCTCTGTTTCCATGACATCTTCGAGGATTTTCTTTTTCTCTGCATACAATTCACTCAATTTTTCTTCATTGTGAGTTATCTGTCTCCGGAAGTACCATGTTAAAAACCGCCGGAGGAGAACAAATCTACAGGAAAGCAATTATAAGCAAAATATCAAATTTTGCCCTAATTCGAATGTTTCAATTCATTTTAAGTTTATATACCATCCAAGAAATGAGGTAAAAATATAATGATAAAACGTTTTCCAAGGAACACAAAACTGCAACTATGTAGTACGTAGGAAGAGTTTATAATTATGAATTATTGTTCATTACTTGCAATAGAGGAAATTAATTCTTCATGTGGTAAAGTAACATATTTACAAAACGTGTGGGAGAAAATTTAGTTTAAAAAAAAGCGATGGCATGCCTCTTAAATTTGGAGCGCCGCTGTGTTCAATTGAAAGACTGATTGTACATGAATGCCTGACCAACCGAAATGTATGGGGATGCAAGATTAAAAAAGTTCATACAACTAACTCTCTTCTCCCAACAATAATTTAGAATTCCTTATGTATTCCTTCCTGTAGAGTAATGATCAATTGTGATTGGTAATTTAGAACATTAACAACATGGACTGACCATGCTGATTAGGATTGCTCATCTTAATTGAATGAATGAGAAGTTTACTTAACTAGTGCAGCAAAAAAGCAAAATAATCACCTATTAATGCGTCATAAGATGTCATATTTCTACATATTCTATAAAAGGAGTCTTTAAGACAGCTGTTTACTATTATCACACGCCGACGAATAGTTCCAATGGCGTAGGAAACATCGCTATTTTCGCAATCCTGAACTAATTTTTCCAGTTACGCTAAACAATTAGATGGTAGGTACTATGTAGTTTATTTAGGCAGTTTTTGTGTCGGTCACGAATTGGTTCAGCAGAGCTATTCCGGAAAGCGAGCAATGGAATGCCGTTAGAACAATGCCGTAAGTAGCAACGGTGTTAGTTGATAAAAGGGAAACTGGTTAATGGCCAAAATCTAACAAAGTAAATTAAAAATAAAATATATATACATAGATTTAACTTACAGAACTGGTAAAATTAGCAATGGTGTAACAGCCAAGAATTTTCCGGAGAAAGACCTAGGAAATTCATAAAGATAGATAGCTATAGCAACTAAACCATACAATGGAATTCCATAGAATAGCAATTTTCCTGCGGTCCTTTTCCGTTTCTGTTCTGTATGTAGTCTAAATTCTTCTATCTTTCGAATATCCTAATAACGGAGAGAAAATGACATTAATTCGGAAGTCACTTCAAGAACAAATCACGGCGGAGATGAAGCCTTACCTTTTCTAATTGTTCCAACTTTTCTTTCGTTGACTTCTTCTTCTGAAAGATGCAACATTCATTAGACAGAATGTTAAATTTCAAAAATACATTTAACAGCTACAACACTTAATCAAATTACCTTTCGAGAAAAAATTACACCCATTTCAGTAGTTAAAAAATTCTTAATGTATATCTATGAATTTGAATATCAAAAATTAATTCCATAGGTCAGTCCTCCCACATCACCACATTCGTCAAGAAAAGGCAAATTTTGCCGGGTAAACAAAAACCACTGTTCTAAAACAAGCACTCCTCCTAGAGCATGTGTTCAAACGATTATTTAGCAGAGCCACTTAAAGTTTCCAAAGCATATAATTTCGTCAACAAAATTACTGATTCTTGACACGTGAGACAGATGCCACTTCAAGATGTTCACTTTCTTCCATACTTCCACATACGTATAATAAAAACAAAAGTGATGGCGACCAAACGAAAAACAAGGAAAACCCGCAAGTGCTGCCACAGACTCTGCTGCGGCTTCATGATAAAATATAAATGATAAATGAAGAGCGTGATTATTGTGTTGCTGTCACCTAGTTAATGCATTATTGCATAATATACCCTGTTCATGATTAGCTTCAGCTAAGTGTAAACGAATACGGTAATGAATTTCGTAATACTTTAGAACAAGGTGTTTTTGGTACCAGAAGTGGATAGATTGTTTTTTTCTGGCCATTAAACGTAAATGCGGCAAGACCTTCCCAATGCGAACAATACCTAGCATTCCGTTGTAATTTTGATATTACTTCATGTAGGCATCTATCGACCCAACAACGTCTCTATCAGTGGGAGGTAAAATAATGGCGTACGCTACTTAGCCAGCATCAAAGTAACCAAAACAATTAAATGCTTGTGTAAAAGTAGACCTGGGTTGTAATCAACTCCACCAATCTGGCAGAATTTTGAATGACTTTGATATTGACTGTTGAAAACTTACTAAAAGGATAAAGGGCAAGCAAGTTATTCCTGGAGTGGGAAGCTATTTTTTAAGACCCGATTTAACGTTACCATTAACACCACGGATTCTTGGTCCTCTGTACGTGAAGAGAGGACTCGGGAGCACCATTAAGGGTTCCCTCCAGCCAAGCATGCGATAGGAATAAAAAGTGAGGTAGACGGTGAGAATGAAAGATAGAGTTCCTTTGACGTTAGATAGAGAAGTAAAATAATACCCCATAGACTCTCTTCTCTCGAGGTCAAAAGAACAGCAAATGTTACCCAGGAAATCGCTCATCTTGGGTATAGGTGGGGTTGTACAGCATCATCACCCGGATTCAAAGCCAGGGTCATCGGATCTGAAGTTGAAAGATTTATCTCATTGGCGCATTTCCAACATTGTTATATCCGGCGAATTTTGTTGCAAATACTGGGGAATTTATCCGCGAATATATCTTACAGAAGACATTTGTATCATTAAATGGATAGAAGAAGCGCCAATACCTGTTTATTAGTCTCATCGTTTAGTTCTAAGTATTTGCGTTTTTTGCAAGTGTGCAAAAGTCGAATATTTTGTGTGATGGAATCCCTGCGAATTTTGTAGATAATATTTGATTTACCAGGCATTTTATACGACCATAAGCTCGAAATTCATGTGGAGTTCCAAAGGCCAGAGTAGGGAACCAATTACTATGAAACCTCTAAGAATCGCGCTATTGATTCATGGTGCAAATATAACATCAAACAAGATATTATGCGGAATACAAAAGGTATGACTTTTTAATCCATTGACATTATGAAAATATGACACATCGAGCATAGTTTTCTTTATTAAGTGGCATTTTTCTTCAAAAGATAGTACTTGGGAACATAAAAAATGTCATTATTTTTCATATGTGACCTAAAGATAGCGGATTAAACGCTGTCCTAAATTTAATACGATATATACACGGTATATCTACATGGTAAACGGAAAAATAACTGAACAAGTGGATGATTTTGTAGAGCTTGGGAGCATACTTGTCAGATGCGGTAGAATATATGCAGAGATTGATAGATAAACGTCTTTATTCGGGCGAAACTGAAGACGTTCATCTATCTTATCTCTGCATATATTCTACCGCATCTGGCGAGTATTCTGCCAAGCTCTACAAAACCATACACTTGTTCAATTATGAGAAGACTTCAGTCTTCGCAGTTAGAAATTATAACTGGAAGGTTGTTCGTAAGAAGGATTTGGAGTATTTAAAAACATTCATAAGTGTCTGGGGCATCGAAGATATCCGTGTATAATCATGTACGCCACTCCACATTCTATAAAAGCGAAACTTGAATATTCCAGAGAAAGTGTGAATGTTGACTATATGCGGCGGTCATGGGGTACCTGAGAATTATGTCCTTTAAAAAAAAGGATAGATGGGGTGAGGAATGAGTAGGTCTTGGCATAATGCGGAATGGATACATCAGTTACAGACATTAATGAATGAGAGATGAATGAATGGCTTGTGAGGAAGGGGAACCCCGAGAAAGTCATGGTTGAATGTGATTGAAGGGTATCTGAGAAAAGGATTTATATCGGGAGAGTAATGTATGACTGTGACAGATTGCGAAAGAATTATGCAAGTATAGGACAGTATAGAAGAAATAATAGAAGAGTGAGTGCGCTTTCGTAACTTAGTACCAGAATTTTCGTACCTATACCGAGAGACAGCAGTGTGAAGGATGTACGAGTATTGACAACTGGTATAGTCACTTAATGTATTTGTGCACAAACGTTTTGGTGATTTTATTTGAGGGCCTAAAGGAAATCAACAATGGTTTTACAATAGTTTTCATTTATTTTCATTTAACTTTGACGTAGAGAGTCATACCTTATGATTGGCCTTTCATCCCCATCTACCTCTCTTATAGATACAGAAGAGATTTTATGCATTTTTAGAGGACTCAAATCGAATAATTTACCAATTTTATTCTTTGCGATTGTTAAAGAAAGATAAAACCAAACATTGAGGATTTCCTTACACCTTCCATACTATGAACTCTAGCGTTGACATTCGGCTCGGGTAGATATTTGTTAACATATTTCGGAGTACTAATAAATATTGTTTCACCGATAAATTGTATGATAATGGAAGTAAAACGTTTAAAGAATGTTTAATCCATTGAGATTACAACACTCTTCGGTTATACATTAGTCATATATTCAACAACATGCATGGAAAGATTCATAACTAACATAATATATGAATTTCTCTCAAAATTGTTGATCCAATTTTAGACAAGAATGCTTTCGTTATTTGAGGCACGCATAGTGTCGTAGGATTGTTAGTCGTTGCAACATGTTGGTGCGGTGGATGAAAAAAAAACATAAAATTGACAGAATTAAACAAAACACATTGACAAAAAACAAAAACCAAGCAAAAAATTTCCATGGAATAGTAGAGGAAGAGAAATGGCTGTGAGGGGAAATTTAGAGAAGATTAGGCAAGTAGATGGAATAAATACCGAATTGTAATTGGATTTATAAGACGCTGATAGAAAGGAGAATGTTAGGAAAGGAGTGCAGAAGAAGGAAAATAATAGGAAATGCAGTTTGGATTAAGGTAGGGAGAAATTGTACAAGGTTGTATGAATCCAATGTTAATGCTGGCATGGATTAATGTTATATGAAGTAAGGGGTTGAAGGATATTTTACACGTGTTAATCAGGGCTAGAAGAATAGGACTGTGTAGTGCTGGTGTCCATCTGAGACCTATCCTAATCCAGTTGTCTATTACTAATAACAGTAATAATGGTTTAGTTATTAAATAATCTTAATCATTTCTTTAAGCACAAGAAATTATACATTCCCTGAATAAATATAGTCAAGCGTCTTATTTGAAACCTGAGCACGGATCTATTGGCACTGGGGAGATAAAAGGGTAATCGGAATATGCAGTGATAGGCTGGAGAGTACGAGAAGAATTCAAAGTAGGCAGAGAGGTTATTAAGTCAGTTGGATTTGCAGATTACCAATATTCATTCAATAAAAGGTAGTAATTATTGACCGCATTGATGTACTATTTTGAGGAGAATCGTATGAAGATAAATCATAAGAAAATAATGCTATGATTAAGAAGTGGGAAGACTAAGTTAAAAATCTAAAGAGTGTGTCGTAAAAATTCATAGTTGGAAGAGATCACCCATTTGGAAGGAATATGAGTTAAAGAAGAGGGGATATTATGGGTGTGGTTGGCATGGATAACTCTTTTGGATGGTATCTAAGTGTTTGGTAAGAGAGACAAATTGAAGTTTTGGAACTCCAGTGTGCAGACTTTATTACTAAAGAAAATTTTGAAAAGTATGGTGTTGTTATATGGTTCGAAATTATGATTTTTGGGAATGGCAGTGAGGAAAGATTTTTGACTCTTGAGATGTGAATACGAAATCGGTGGAATGAAGTCAGTCGGACAGGGAAGGCGTGAAGCGGCGTTAAATTTATTCGGGAAAGAAGGTTTATTTTTGGTGTGGTATTGGGATAAAATGAAGCCAAACGGAGTAGGTATCCACAACGTAAATGGAGCTTAAAAGGCACAAAGCCATTTATGTCTGAATTTGTTACCTCTCTTCTCCTATAAAACTTTCTCTTCTACTTTTTGTTCTCTGTGTTGTCATCCGCATGTTGTCTTTCCGCCTGTCCCTCGGCCTTGCCATTTTTCTAATCTCGCTTGGAGCATATTTCTTTTTAGTTTTCTATTCTTATTCATCTGGTCTATATATCTGTTTCATTCGCTAGATTTTACTTAATACTCACTGTCATCTCCTTCTGCTTCGATTTGACGCACCTCTCTTATGTTCTCGTTCCCGTCTCGGTGTACTCCCTCTCCTTTTTCTTAATACCTTCATAACTGCGTACTCCATCTGCTGTTTTGTCTTTGATGTTTCATTTTCTGTTACCGTTGTATATGTCATCATTGGTCTTATAATTACAAGGCATATTCATAAAGTAAGAGCTGTTTACTTATATTTAAATATTGCCGCTTCAGAACACAGTTTTACTCCTGTAGCGTCATATACTGATTCATTGAGAAGTTATAGCAGCATTTGTTTTGTTTCAAAATTCGTTTGCTTGTCCGTGCATGCAAACAACAATGTCCGCGACAATCGTCGATCCCGCCAGCTGTGAAGTGCGTTCGGTCATACGATTCTTGTATGCAAAAGGATTGTCGGCTACTGAAATTCATCGGGAGTTATGCCTAGTGTATGGACCTACATGAGTGTAGGTCCTATGTATGGACCTATGATGAGTGAAGGAAAGGTTACATAATGGTGCCGTGATATTAAAAATGGACGAACAAATGTCCATGAAGAAGAGCAAAGGCCCAGTATTCTGACCGACGAAATTGTTTCGCAAGTGGAACAAAAACTGCGATGTGATCGTCGATTGACGATTCATGGCTTGGCTGAACAATTTCCTCAACTTGGACGCACTAATGTCTACAATATTCTCACGGAAAACCTCGGATACCACAAACTGTGTGCAAGGTGGGTACCAAAAATGCTCACCGACCACCACAAAGAGCAAAAAATGTCCAGTGGACGAGAGTTTTCGGGCCGTTAACAACAAGATGGAAATGATGAGACCTTGCACCTTGCGACTACTTCCTTTTCTGGCACTTGAAACAGTGGCTTGATGGACAACGTTTCGAAACCGAAGAACTCAAGAACGGCGTTGTCAATTGGTTTAACTCTCAGGCGGCGAGCTTTTATGCAGCGGGGTTAGAGAAGCTGGTGCAGCGGTACGAAAAACGCTTAGAAATGAACGGCGATTATGTAGAGAAGTGAAGTAGGTTTGCAGCTAACTAAAAGTGTCAATAAAATGTGTTTCATATGAGAATATTTTTTCCTGTGACCAAACGACCGATACTTTATGAGCATACCTCGCAATTTACACATTCTCACTTTTAACTCTTGCTTTGGGTTTTCTGTTCGATACCACAAGTACCACTCAAACTTTTAGCAGTGAATGTTCATAGGAAGTGGGATTATGAGGGTCTTGATAAAAGAGATAGCGTTAGGTGAGCGGGGGCGAGGGAAGAGGGTGATTGAGCATTTGGGAGTCCTGAAAGAAAGAAGAAAGTACGAAGAGCCGAGGAAGTAGACAAGAGTGTACGAATCTAAGTAGACGTAAAACTATTAGAGGCAAATTGGGCAATGCACTATGGAAGTAGGTGGTGGTGAGAAGAGTACTACTCTGATGTGTCGTCTGTGAATTGTTTGACGTCTTCTAATAGTGCTTGGGAAAAGTTTTAGCACTAATTATCCGACTGTGGAAGCAACAGCTACTCTTTTCAAATGAACTTGACCAGTATCGAGTCAAGAGGAAGGGGTTTGGAGTAGACAACTCCCAAAAACAACTCTTTCTTCGGTTTAATGTGCATATCACAGGCATTCCCCATGCTAGTTGAGCGTAAACATAGAGTGGATCGGTTAGGCTTCTAAGGGATGCAGGTTTTAATGATTACAGGCAATATATTGGAGAGTTACCGAGAATGAAAGAAAGGAAATCTCTAGGATTGAACCTACACGGAGAAGAACCCGAGTGCATTGGAAGAAATACAGCAGGGATAAAATAAATATGCCCGAAAATTAATCAGTTCCCTTTTCTTTTGTTAAGCATTAATAAATACCTTATAATGAGGTGAGTGAAACTAAAGGTTATACTTTGGTTCTTTCAGAGTTATTCAGCCTTACTTTCTTTATGTTCATATTGATTGAGTTTGTAATATTCCACATTCTCCATTTTACGGTAAAACGCATTTCACCGACTTGCGGCATCATCAGGTACAAGTGAGTCGTTGAACCGAAAAATAAATTCTGTGGAAAATTAGAAACTTATTTAATGTGGACATGAACCACGAAGAAAATTCTGAAAGTGTAAAGCATAATTAATTTCATATTACCCGACAAGGAGGTATAATTAGAGAGGAACGAAGATAATGTTATGAAGTGTTGGATTATGTCACGCCAATAGCCACTAAACGTTCAAGGGCAACGTTCCATATTACTTGGCTTTGCAACTTCTTTTTCAGTTCAGAGTCCTAATTATGCCACTGGAAATTATTTACCAATGTTTTCTTCTGCATACTGCAGAAAAAGTTTTAAGCCACTTCGAATTGTGAATTTAAATGCATCCAGGGAATTTAAGTGATATTAGGTAAAATCCTACTTAATTTCGTTGAAGCCTAAGCTGCAAATGTCCGGTTCATGAATAATCATTTTTTAAACTAGAATTTTCCCATAGAATTTAGAAATGATTTCATTTTCTCTCTTTTTTTTAAATCTTTGTGGGGGCAATGTATTTTATCTTATCCAATTAAATATGCTTTGTTAAACATTTTTGTAGCAATCTGTTCCTTTGAAATAGGTTTGTTTTCTTTGCAAGATCAAATACAGTGGCCGGAAAAATGTTTATGCACTTGAATTACTTCATTTGAATTTAGAAAATTAGTTAGGCGTGATATTCCACTAGGAGTAGAGGCATGAGTTACATTTGATGGAATATAAATGAAATAGACACTCTAGTAAGTGATCATGAAATAATATTGTATTTCGCAATTTTAAATGACAAAACATAAGCTCTTTTTCACAAAGAATTATCGTGATTATCGAAATTATTAAGTTATCAGATAACAATGCTTTGATTTTTTTTAATCACAAGCCATCTTCATAAGACTTGCAAAATCGCCTCTCAAAATAAACATCGGAGGGGTATGCTGGCTAATTCTATTGACTCACCTTACAAGTGATGACGGACAGATTGGAGACAATAAAAATTACACATAGCATGTTTACTTGTAAAATTTTATTGAAAATTGTAGCACAATCATTTTGGAAAATCATTTAATAACTGGATATACAATAATTGGAATGAGACACAATAAATGGAAATCGATAAGGGCGAGACTATTTACATGAGTAAAATTAAATAACAATGGAGATCCTCAATGAAAATAGCATTCGTTCATGCTTGCAAGAATTTTTAATAAAAATGCATATTTCATACATTCATAGACTACATTTTATAAAGTATACAGTGCTCAACAAATCTAATAACTATACAATCAATAACAGGCTCCAAAGCCAACGTAACACTCACAGCCAAAGCTCAGGGCTATGTATAACCATTGTTTCAGTTAACCCTTCGTCTAATATCCATTAACATTTCATTGGTATTTGAGAGCTCATTTGTGGAAAATAAAACTTAAACATCAACTCAAATAAAACAAATTTCAAAATGGAACTGATGTAAATACTTTTAATATAATTAAATAGGGGAAGGTTTAGGGCTTCAACAAGTTTCAGAATTATGAAGCAACAACATTTAATAAGTTCTTCATGCCAAACAACAATTTATATATCACTTTCTCACCACTCGTTCACAAATATTTGATTTAAAAACTTTAAATCGTAGTTGACAATTTTAAAACCAAAAATCTTGGTTGAGAAAGCGGGGGGGGGGGAAGTAGTCCTACGTAATCCACACAAATGAATGAAAGTTATAAACTGACGGAATTTCAAAAGTCAGAAAAAATCTAACAATCTCCGGGTTAGGTAAATAATTTGACCATTGCACGCAGTCACTTGCATCCAGAGAGGACACAAATTCCATGCCACAATCAATATCATTAAACATAAATCACATAATTTTTTGGGCTAATTATTCTCAACCTGACGTGTTGATGATATCGTTGAATAATGAAACAGCTATGATCCAAAATTGGTTTTAATGATAATTGCATATAATGTCTCTGGGACCCCTTGGGAAAGAATATACCTACCATTAGGTTTTCGTTATGTAGATTTTCGACAATGTCGTATTAAATCTGCAATATAATGTATATTTACTAACGGTTTATCCCACTAGAATTACATCAATGTATTATAAACCACAGTCTCAACAAAAAAAATGAATGGGCGGTCAGTGGTGGGTGGAATGATCAACCGTTCATTGCAAATACGATGTGGATCAAGCTAATGTCATGTTCACACAACATCTGAATGCGTGCACATATATAAGATATATATATTTATATTTACATACATAATGTGTATGCATCTCATTTACATACGCAAACACTGATGGGATTAAATAAAACCAATAAATGAACTTTCAAGAACAGAAGAAGGTTAAATTTCCTTAAGCAGTCTTACAAATATCACTAAACATCTTCACCAAATGTTCATTTCGTAACATTTCTATTTGCAAAAGGAAGATAAATTGTTTTTTTTTTTAAAGTACTAGAGCCTGGCTGCAATCCTCTTATACAATTCACACTCTCTTCAAAGTAACAACTCAGAGAAAAATGGATAAACCACAAATCTTTATTGTGAGTACTAACAAAAATGTTGTATTTCACAATTTTACACTCCAAAGTCTAAAAATTGTATCTAGGTGAATGTTTTCAGGCATCATATAAACAGTAGAGATACTAGCATGGTAGAGAAAGATAGAGACAGAGAGATGGATAGAGATATAGAAAACGAAGCGGGCAGGCACCGATCGAGCTTGAAATAGGAAGGCAGCATTTTGTAATTTTTTTTTTTAAGTCTACACACTGGCTTCAGCAGAGATTCGTCAGGAGGCAACATTAGGCGAATATTTAGTTTTTCAAGTTCATCTCCATACTTCTAGCTTCTTCCTTGATGCAGAGAAAGAGAGAGAGAGATACAGATAGTGAAAGATGCGATGGATACGGGGGAATGCAAGGAAAGAGACAAAGACAGGACAGGAAGGTCGATGATAAGAAGGCTTCAAGAGTTCTGATATGAACAGGTTGAGAGAGCGCAGGGTTGAATTGTTTCTTTTTTTTCCTAGAGGGTTTTCAGGCACGATAATCTTGATAGCAAATCGGGGTCAATGGAGCACTTCATGGCGTCGTTTAAGGGAATAATTAAAAGGTTGGTATGCATAGCAATTTATACAGTTAAGTTATATATAGATATTGATATTTTTTTTCTTTTGTGGTTGGTTGAAGGAGTTTCGAGTCATTAGGGATCGGGAAAACGAATACACAGCGGAAAGTGCGGCGACTAGACACCTTCTGGACACCATTGGCGCCTCAGCTCTCCCCCCGTGTTGGACCACCGAGTAGTTGTTGCGGACAGGAGGGTGAGTGAGACCACCGGACATGCGATTTCGTAGACGCTGCGCGCGCGCGCCTGCTCTCGCCGCGACTGCCTTGCGCTCGAAACCGCGCGCTCTGGCGTCTCGCGAGGGGGACGTGAGGGGAGGAGGAGGCCAATTGCTTGTTTTTGGACGCCTTCGGTCGTTCTGTCCGTGAGGAGGGAGGGACGATCCCGCGGATCGGGCCGATCTTCATGGGGAGCCTGTAACAAATACGCGCGCGGGGACTTCGACCCGGGGATGGGTGGAAGAGGAAAAATAAAAATAATCGCAGATGGAGAGAGAAAAAGTGATGAGGAGGACGGGCAGGGCGCACACAACGTTTCTGCTCGCGATTTAAAAAAATTTAATTCAAACGCCCGCGTGGTGGCTTCAAGACCGTCCTGGCCGTGGTGTGCTCCCTCTTCCCGAAGAAGAACGTATTGACGATTCTCGAGCCGTGGTCAGCGATTTGGTTCCAAATTTTTTCCCGGTTATTTTTTTCCAGTGAGTGGGGGCATTTTCGACATTTTTTTCGGGACCTGGGTGATTGCGCGAAAGGATATATCTCTTATTTGCTTAAGACGTTTAAGTCAAGCGGCAGGGGGGGGGGGGGCTCGCAAGAGCCTGGCACACTAGGGACTTTTACTGGCCTCGGTTTGCTCGACTGAAAGCGGCTTGCTCGAATCGGGAGGCCTGCGGAATGGACGCGAGCTGAAAATGGAAGAAGAGATCGCGTGTTGAACATTTTTTAAAAATATTTTTCCTGCCTTTTTTTCTTTAAAGGAGCACAGCTATTGTGTCGGTGATTTGTATTAAATTCGTGAGGAATAAATGGTGCGGTCATCATTAGCATCAAACTTTTGAACATACACACACACATATACATATATATATTTAATATATAACTCGTTTATTTTCTTAAACACGGACACATTATCTTTTTCATCATTCTTCGGCATTCTTCCATCTCTCGATCGAAGGTATTTTTTTTCTTTTTAAATACGCAACCGTTAAAACGCTTCCATTCTTTCAACCCGATCCTTATCACTGCAATTGAATCTACATTGAGCCATCGTCATTAAAAAATTTTAATATATATCTATATATATGTAACATTAAACTTCCACGTTGGTAACATTTATTTTAATAAGCCCCGCTGACAACGACGCATCGGAATGACCACGAAAAAAACGGTTGCGCGCGCTCAAAAGAGTCGCCGGCAACGCGACACAACACCGCTACTCCAGAATTTCCGCCCGGGATAACAAAACGCGACCGTCGCGTCGGCCGGCAGGGTGACGCTGCGGTGGACCCGACTGGACATCATTTTCATACAAAAGTCTGAGAGGAAGTACAACTTGGTAGAACGAGACCGAAAAAAAGACCCCCTTCCCCATCCCGAATGCCAAATTATTTCACGTCTTAATTTACTTTGTTTATTGTTAATTTGTATGCCGCGTAACCGGTGGAGTGGGAGGACTGGCTCGAGAGGGGACCGCGTCGATCCTAAGTCGGATATAATTAGCATCGCTTTAAATAACTGCCATTAGATCGGCAAGATGGCGCGCGTCGGGGGATGCGTTCCTCGTCGAACGGACTGAGGAGGAATGAAACCGAATCAAATGGGACGCGCGCATTCAAAAGAAACGCCTGAATGTCCCTCGCGGGACGGACCGATCCCCATTTGCGTCCACGGAGACGAACTCCGAACGCGCGCGCGGTTGACCGTAACAATGATAGCTGGGCCGGGATTTTCCGTGCGTTACGTTTTCCTCTGCGTGTATCCCTCTCTAGTGCTGCGGGGGAATTAAAGGTGTCTTGCCTACTCAGGAGGGGAGGCTTTACTGGTGGAGATGCACAACAAAACTGGCCGATAAATAACTAATGAGTACTCTATTCTCTCTTTATGGGTTTTGGTGGAGATATTACATTTGATTTCAAATAATATTTCGGGCGAGGTTTTCGGCGGCGGGCGGCGGTGGCGGCGGCAGGCGAGGCGGCGGTTGGCTGCTCTGGCGTCGTGAAGTTGAGGGAGGGGAAATCCCGAGGAGAGTTAAAAATTTTGAGGGGAGGTTGGGGGAGGGGTTTTATGTATATTTATATAATTTTTTTTCTGGGGATTGTTGCTGTGGAGGAGTATGATTAATTTCTTTTTTCAAATAATTTTTTTCTTTCCGTTTGTCGGGAGAGAGCGACGCGCGCGGAGTCTACGAGCGCAGCGCGAGGCGCGGGGCGGCAGCGGCTGCTAGTGCGGTGGCCAAGGCGAAGACGGCGGCTGCCACGAGGGGGGGGTGGTTGTGGTGGGCCAAGGGGTGGTTGGGGAGAGCCGAATTGCACATGTCCTCCTCGCAGAAACACATGTGACCGGTGCCGCTACTTTCCATCATGCAGACGTGATCCACCATGAAGAGGTTGATCTGGAGTTTGGAGGTGCAAGTGCGTCGAACGCTTTCATATTCTGCAAGTAGAGAGGGGGTGCCAGAGGGATTCGGGATTAGGGGAAAGGCCATTGGGTGGGATGAGGAGGAAGAGGGGGTATGGCAGGGTGGAACGATGGGGCATGGAGGAAGGGTAGGAGGAAATAAATGGTATCAAAGGGTCGGTCGGTGTCGGACAGATGATTCGTCGTGGAGGGTTGTGGGTCGGGTCATCAGACGAATGATTGATTTGAAAAGTACCGTGTAGGGAGGATCGTTGAAAAATAGGATTGTTCGGAAAAAGGGCGGAGGGGGGGGGTGTGTGATCACGGAGGAGTTCCAGGATAGCAGGATGGGCCGAGGATGTTCAACCCAGTGGGGGGAAACGTCGTTTGGGGGAGAATCGGGAAGTTTTCCGAAGGGGTGGTGATGAGTCGTTTGCGCGTTTGTTATGCGTGAAGACGAGCGGGGGGTCATTGGAAGGTGTTGGGATTGCAGTGTGGACGTGTGTGGTGTGGGAAGGAGGGAGGAAGTTCCGATGGACATGTCGGGACGGATGTGGGCGCGCCCACGCGGAATGGTCGCGTGGGTCGGTGACATCACGGGAGGCGATTTAAACGACGGGGGAGAATATTGAGCGGGGCCGAGTGGGAGGTGATGAGCATGTCGTTCGTTTCATATTATTTTTTTCCGTCGCGTAGGTGCACAAAATAAAGTGATTTGGCGTTCGTCGGATCCCGAACGGTCGTTCACAATTGGATTTGTTTCCCGAGGAAAAAAAAATAAAAGAAATCACGCGCGGCATTGCGTAGTGAACGGCGCCGAAACGAAACAAAATCGCGAGGGGATGAAGGCGGCATTCGTGCGGAAATGCACCGCGGAGGGAATGAGAGCCATCGGGAACAAGTTGAGCGAATGCCACCATAGGATGCATTCGTTTCAACAGCGAGAGTAAACGGCGTCCCGCGATTATTTTTTTTGCGTGTTAGACAATCCAAGCCGGTTAGTCAAACAAAAGTATTGACATATGTTTTTTAGTGACACAAGCGTTCGTTAGTCCGCGAAATGGATGGGGTGATCAGTGAGGTCGAGTGATGCGTGCACGTGCAAATTGGGTCAGGTGGTTAGCAATTGATTAGGTATTGGTGGTTTTTGATTTGATGAGAAAAATGAGAGAGAGAAAATGTTTTGGAACTCCCACGGGGAATGAGAGGGAATGTGGGGATTTTGATGGGTATTGATGTTTCCGGGCGGCAGTAGTGGAGGTCAGAGGTCACGACGGGCGGGTCAGGGAAGGAGTCGGGTGAAAGGGGAGGAAAAGAGTTAGAATCACAGACAGAGAGATAACACAAATTTTATGAATCGTAATAATAAAAATGTTAATATTAGTTTAAGTTTACCTCTAGTGAACAAAATTCATCATGCACTGTAGCGAAAATTAATCACAAAATGAGTCAGAAGGTGAGGTTAATTATGAAGCTTAATTATAGAAAACACTCTAGGTTAAATTGGCAAAAGAAATATCTTTTGTGGAATTGGCATTTAAAAATCAGGAGCTATCAAATGTAGAATTACAATACCCAAGAGAATCTACAATTATCTCTTGCAAAATTAATAAAATTTAACAGAAAACTCTTGTGGTAACTACATGGAATTATCAACTATTTCATACAAACTCTATAAAGCGTGCTTTAAAAAACTGTGCTAGTTTTGAGTTCAAAATTGATATACTTGCTTTTAACGCTTATTTCCTAATACATTTATTTCAGGCCAGCATCTCAAGACGTTGACGGTTCATTTTCTGCAACATTCTTAAGTAAATTAAGTGTTCAGTTCTTGTGATTAGGAGTCTCAAACGTCGGTTTGCGTATCCTTGGCCCATTTATCATTTAAGTTAACACTTCATTATAGGTACACCCTCTAAGTAGATGCTCCGAACCAATCGAGAAAAACCTTCCATCATTTAACAAAAACATACATTCTACGACAGCATTCTTTGATTCCCAATCACTATTTTCCAAATTGTCATAAGAAGAGGGGCGGAGCATATTGTTATGCCTATGGTAGTTTTACCGTGGTTTGATGTCTTACGTTAAAATCTCCTCTGCTGGAGGCTTGGGTTGAATATGAAATACAAAATATCTTTCCGCGGAAATACCTTAGAGGTTTAGGAAGACTTTCAATACTCTCGGGAAAAAATGAACACTAAACTTAAACAAATATATATATATATATATATATATATATATATATATAAGTGCTTACCCCAAGATCTAATACACTACTTTGCCACTAGCAGGGTTAGTTGGTTAGAGGAAAAAAGTGATTGAAAGTAATTTTAATGTTAAGAGAAATGTGCCGCAGAAGCATTTATGCTTTTGTTAAATATCTTAAAAGTATTTCTCAGATAAAGTTCTGTTGCGTCCACGAGGTAATCAGTAGAGGGAAACGAAAGACGCCTATAGACAAGGAAGTATTTTATGACCACGGTCTTTCACGGTTATTTCCACGTAGGTCCATGTTGCTCTGCACGGCATCAGTTTCGCGGCTGTGGGCGTCTACAGGTCAGAAGTCTTCTCTTTGTTGCGCTTCTGACCTAAAGACGTCCATTGCAACTTGTTCGAACCTGTTGTGCCACCAGTGTGGACATACGAGGAGGAACGCGCAGAAGACGCGGATCTTCAATGGCATTACACTGGGTAAATCTCCTCGAATGAAGAATATTCAACACATGTGCCAAGAATAATAATTTTTTCCAAAGGGGACTGAATTGCGGTCAATCGCCCGGAATTCAGTGTCACGGTGGCCACGATTCACGCGAAAAGCAGGCCAAAGCAGGTCTCTCAATCCTCTCAAGAAAGTACTCCCCTCTGTATTCCTTTGCTTCATCTCATACGGTTGCGTAACCGAAAGACTCATTTTCTTTTTAATTTTTGAAAGACGTCGTCGAACACGGTGGAATAGGATTATTTCGGTGTTTCGTCTTTGGCACACTTCGATCTCTTTCTCCCTTCTCGCGGTGGGTGACACGTGACGAACAAAAGCCCGCTCACCAAGGGTGAATAGGGTGACACTTGTCCGGACGGAATATGAATCGTCGCGGGATGCGCGTGCACCAACTTCCCTGACGAAGGGAAGGCCTTGGATCGAGTACACGAATTCAAGAGCTGGCACAATGACATTGATCCCTCCGCGCGAGGGTTGTCTCTCGCTCGACGACCCTCTTTCCCACGTCTGCTCCTAGGGCCCGGTGCCTGCTTCTGTCGTTATAGCCGACGGGTGGCGGAAAGTGATGTTTTATTAACCCCGCGTCCTTCAACTTTGAGCATGGGGGGCCGTCGGATGAAATCGACGCCGACAGCTGTCTGTAAATTAAGCAGGAGGCTACCAACTCCCTCGTAGGAGAGTTTTACAGGTGCCGCCTCGGAGATTGCTATAGTGGAGTCGGATTGATCTGTCACCCGAATAAAATTTCCTCAGTGATGGCGCAGAGGGTCGTTTCCGCGGATTCATCCACAACCCCCAACACGTAAGTTTAGTCGTGTACGTAATCCGATGGCATTTCTAGAGATTTTGAAGGACTCTTAGGGTAACTACCGTGCACTATTTAAATAAATAGCTTTCTGATCTAAGATCAATGCGCGATTTCACATTCATTTGTTTTCTCACACTTTATGCGTTATTGTCCTCTGGAATAAAACATATCAGATTTTGACCAGTAGTCACTCTCCCTGGAATGAATGGCCACGAGTATTTTATGAACTATACATTATACTATGTACATTTATATTTTATAAAAACCCTCAGACTGATAATTAATTACATTAATAATTTTGTTTTATGCAAGGATACGACTATGATACGTAAGGATACGGCAATGATATAAATATTAGGTTGCACAACGCTCCCACCAAAGGAATCAATAATTCAATCCTCATTCTGGGAATGGAAGGCGTGTGAAATCGCCGTCAGTCTGGCTACCGGGTAATCTTGACTGCTTAAATAAATCAGTACGAAGGAGCCCATTCGTTTGATTCGAACCTTTAAGGGGACACATTAATCATCCCGGTATTCAATCACGTCAGCACGGGTTGTGAATAATCCGAACTGATACCCATATTTCACGCGAGTCTCGAGGTTCGTTTCAGTGCATCTTTGTCTTCCCCGTATTCGCGACGGAGAAACCCGCCTATTCCTTTTCCATGCCGCACAGAAAATCGAGAGGGCCCCGGAACACATCGACAAAATGCCATTCGGAGAAATATCCTCCGATCTTGAAGCGAAGGAATACCACGGGATACAGCAGGACCCACGCCAATGAATCATTCGTGCGGTCCTCGGTAAGATTCCCGAATTTCAGTCGCGCACAACTTGCGTTTGAGACTCCGCTCTTGGTGGAGATGGGGAGGAAAACCACACACAATCACGCAACACACACAAACAATTCCTGATAGTATGATTCATACTAGTAAGGATTGGATAGGTAACCCCCGGTATCTCTATATTTATATTTATGATAACCATGAACATGTCCAAAAATTTTTGATCATTAAATTGCTTCTAAAGTATATTAAGAGACACCTTGATGACATCACCAGCACACTAGTTTGGAATCAGGTACATAAGTATCCCCTATCTTTCTCAATCCGATAAACCCTAGTGTCTGAAACCTTTTTTCAATTTATTTATTTGTACTTATTTATATATACCCTGAAAGCCACCGCCAGGGTGTGTGGCAGAGGGTGAATACACACCAGAATAATTTTACTCGAATATGACCCTACCGCGGTCGGAAAATGTTATTATGATCCCCTATCGTTCGAGGAACAAATGACATCTTAAATGTATCTGTTCTACACTTAATCTCTCTAATTTCATTGACATGATCTCTCTTACGAGGGGGGTAATAATACATTTTCAACATCACTGCTAAAGAGACCTGTCAATTTATGCAAGAGCTTCAAGCTGTAATTGAACCTTTGCTCCATGAGTGATTCCCAGCCTAGCTCCTCTAATATTTTGGATACGCTACTAAGTTTATTATAACAACGATTTTACGAATCTAGCTCCTTTACGCTGCACGCGATCAAATTTGGCAATCAATCCAACTTCGTGAGGATCCCATACACTTGCAGCATATTCTAAATGAGGCCTAACCATCGACAGATAATATTTCTCTTTGACTCTTTCATCACATTTACCTAGTACTCTTCTAATAAATCCTAATTTTTTGTTAGCTTGTCCAAATATTCCCAGTCCACGTATGTGTTCCATCCAGGAGAGATCGTGAGTGAGGGTAACACCTAGGGATTCAATTGAGTGCACACATTCCATTTCGGTGTTCCCAATACAGTAGGCGTTCCGGTGGGAATTGCTCTTTTTCCAAAAATTGATGACTACGCACTTGTTTTAGGTTTAATTCTAATTGCCAAGTGTCGCACCAGCGTTGCATAGCATTAAGGTCAATTTTTCACTACGAAGTCTAAACATCATGAAAAATAGAATGTAACGTGAAAATTTGTCATCGTCCTGATCTGGAAGCCGCGAATGAATTGTTAAACGAGATAAAATTAAACAAACACTACGTTTCTCACTTTCTGAGATCTGAAAATTATCACGCTTCAAAAGCTCATAGTAATCTTGCGATAAATCCGTTTTCTTGGAAATGGCAGTGAGAACTCGAGAGAATCTGTACGCAAAATTTGAAGTGAACAGCATAGTTTTAGTTTAATTTTAACAAAGGTACCATCTCGTCACTTGTCTGACGTAGTAGAACGAGTCGAGGCCAATGTATACTGCTCATTTTTAATCCTTCGCGAGCTGCTCACTTCTGATCCGTGTTTCAAGCTCTACACTACTCTTACTGCCAATTTCAACCGTAGATTATTCTGAAGGTGATCACCATAGCGGGATCAAAACGTGAGCAGATTTGTGCTGTGTTTCATTTTGCCTCGCCGGATACTTGGTCCGCGGCTACCAGATTACGAGGTTCATTCCCTGCTCATCACCGTCCAGACTTCCTGGTTCGTAAGCATTGCGCTCAGGGTTCGGGGTCATTACACCATCCACGTAACACGAAGAAAAGGCGACGGCAATAAAAAACATGCGGAAAAATACGAAAAAAAATTTTATCTTCGTGAAGTTGCCCTCTCTCATAACTGCGCCAGCGATTTTTTCTCGTAACGATGCCATTCTTCTCGACCACAAAGAAGAAAACGAGCGGTCAGTTCGGGACAAGAATCGGAATGAGGGGAAAGAGCCGAGAGAGAATGTGGGGAAAAGAGAGAGAGAGAGGAAGAGAGATGAGTGAGAAAGAGGGGAGGGAGATGATAAAAGATAGGCAGAAAGAGGAAGGGTCAGAAAGAATGGGAAAGAGAGGTAGAAAGAAGAAGAGAGAGGAATAAAAAGGAGATAGAGTAGTAAACATGAGAAATGGCAGCGAAAATAAGGAGAGAGAAAGAGGTAGAAAGAAAGAGATAAAGGGACATAAAAGAAGGAGAGAAAGGGGTAAAAACATAGTGACAGATTGGTAGAAAAAGAGAGAGGACAGAAGAAATAAGCAAAAAGAGCGAAAGGAGTGAGAGGTAGAAATAAGGGAGATAGAAGAAGGAAGAGAAATGGGTTTGCGTCTATGAAAGAAATTAACTCGATCATTCCAGATTTCCCTTCGCTTCCTAAAATATACATGTCCAATACACCCATCTACTTGCTTCGCCACCCCTCCCCCGCCCTCTCATCCCGACTCTTCTACCCCGCTGCCATTCCCATTCTTTCCAACGCCTCCGTCCAGAAACGGAAGGGAAAACTCTCGGTGGATCCCACCACTCCGTCCTCTCGGCGCGACGCCCCATTGCGACGGCCCCCAAGACGCCGCCCAAAAATACTTTTTGGCAAGTGGACGAGCATAAGAAGGGGGAGGGAGGGAGGATGGAGTATCCGAAGAGTCGGTCCTTCGCCATCCACGACGCCACGCGGGGGAGAAGGGGGGTGGGCACGGTGCTAGCGGGAAGCAGAGCGGGGAGGTTGAGGGTTGGAGGAGAGGGTTGGGGGGGGGGGTTAGAGGGTTAAGGGGAGCGAAAGAAGGTGGAGGATGGGAAGAGGGAGGGCGGGCGATGCTCAGAGGCGATGCGGCATATTGCAGTTCCGCAGGGGGGAGGGGGACATCGCTCAACACCCCCCCCCCTTCCGCTCCCTCGAACACAAAGGGTGGGAAAGGGGGATGGTGTGGGATGGGGGGTTCGGAGGAAGAAGGTTTATACGAAGCGGAGGTTGGGATGAGGGGTTGGTGACCGACTGCGTATCGCAAGGAAGTGGCGCTAGCGGTTGAGGCCAAGTAGAACTTAGCTGCGGTGACCTTCGCCTCGCGGAAATCCATTGTTACGAAATACTGAACACGTGAAAACCTTCCCTCTACGTTAATGAAAGAACACCTCAATGCTGAGAGGTGTGGGGTCGCCCTCGGGGCAATGGTAACCAGATAACACCGTTGAAGCTGGTTACGATATTTAAATTCGTGGCATATTTAAAAAATTCGTTCATCTGTTTACTATTTTTTTGCGTGGTTAAGGTTCTTAAGTAAGACGGGGGCTATTGTTCATGCGATAAACACAAGGTTTAGATTGGAGAATGGCAATATAAAAAAACATATCCTCCGTAAACTGAATTTGTTACAATTGTCACCGACCGAAATTTCTTTCAGTCGTTTTTAATGCTGAGATTATCACAACCATCCAATTATGCATAATGAATATAAATATTAGAATAGAGTTAGAATGGCTTGACGAACTTCACTTAAATTATTTTTCTGAAGAAGTCGATATCGACAGTGTCCTTGAATTCCGAAATAGAAATATGTTGAAAAAAAATATAATGCATATCGATGTTATGGAACATTTGTATAAATTCAATAATTAACACCCCTATTGAATTAAATTTAGATGAATTGATTCCAGTTGGACATCACAGTTATTGATTAACGTTTATTAAAGTCAGGGCTTCGGGAAAAATAAAAGCAGGAATAAACCCCTGGCATATGCTCCTAAGTTGGACGATATATACCCTTCACAATAGTCCTACACTTTCAAAAAAATGTTCAAATGAATTTTTAAAAAAATTCTAAACTCATCTAAAAATAGCACAACAAAAGTAGTTACATTTGAAAATAGTATATTTATCCATATGGGAGTAGCAAAATTTCGTTGAATTTGGATAAATAATTTCGAACTAATCGCGACTTTGGGATAAGTTAAGTTGAAATGTTCACGAATCAAGAAATATGCGACCTATCCTATGGAGGGCGTGGCATTTAGGAAGGCGAAGTCGAGGGTGATAGGGATAGAGAATCTTAAGAGGATGAAGATGGAAAGAGAAGGAGAAAACGGAAGAGAGATGGAGGGAGATGTAGGCATGCACCCAGCGTGTGGGATAATTCGAAATCACCAGTCGATGAAAAGGTGTTTAGAAACATAAATACGTATACGTAGAATAAATTGAGACACTGCTTTTTTAAATTCTCGGTGGTTACACCCATATTCATCAATATCAGAATAATTTTTACGCTGAAACAAGTTGAATCAGGCTTCGTTTTGTGGAAACTTTCTCCATATTCTCGAAATGAAGAAATACTGCAAGGTATTTTTCCACACTTAATATTTAGTATCTTCACTGAAGCACTGTTATATATCAGGATATTAAAACAATAGAAGGATGTTGAAACCACACCAAATGTAAAATATTAATTATGGAAATATATTAAGCAGTGTTTATGCAACTCGTGAATAACTCTGATACTGACGAGGGTGGATAGAGAAAAAACAGTTTTCTTTTTCCATATCTACGTATGTTTTCAGCGCGCGCCATGCCTTTTTCTCTCTCTCTCTCTCTCTGTTCCATTCTTGTGCGAGTGTGCCTGAAGATGTCCCTACGCAGGTTCAATAAGTTCCAAAAGTATGTAGACAGTCATCGGTGCGCCGAGAATTGGGTAAAGGTTAACACGTTCGTTGTTGGCATTCAATGGTTGACAGGCACTCCGGCCACACGGAGCAACTTAAATCTATCGCAACTCCAATCTATCTAACCCCCCCCCCCCCACCCGTAACTGAATGCCAAAATGACGCGAACGTTTCACGTTTTTTCAATTCTCGGGGCGCCAGGGACTGCCGACGGACTTTTGGAAATGATATTTCACACACACGCACAAACGGAAAGAGGAAGAAAAGGAGAGAGGGGGAAGGGAGAGAGAGAGAGAGAGAGTGAATATGGAGAAGGAATGAAGATGTGGAAGTGGTGGAAGGACAAGGGGGAATGGCGGGATGCGAACAGGCGACCGACAGGGAGACGCCACTCTGGGGGTCCCGCCCCACTCGATCGATGTCCAACCCCCTCCCTCCCCCACAACCTTACTTCCCCAATCCCCTCGACACACCCCTACCACTCCCTCCTCATAATCGCGTCGGCAGGGATCAAATAATGGAATAGTTTGTTGTCGGAATCGCCCCAACACCCCTCCCCGCTGCCCCTCCCTCTGGGGTGTTGCGCAGTCCCCTTTCATTTGGGTCACTCGCCCCCCCCCCTCTCTCTCTCTCTCCCTCACACTTCATCCCGCGTATTTTTGTCTCATTAGGCTTTCAACCAGGCGGAAAATCAGCTGCCATCGTATTAACCACTTTTAATATCATTGCACGCGTCGCCCGACCCCGTCATTACTATCTAGTGAATCGCACTCGTCTCGCTCGAAATTGAAATCATCCCGCGGTCCCGACGGCCTTTAAATATAATGACAGCGTGGAATATCCCAGCCGGTGCAAAAAAAATTCAGCCCTCACATGAACTATTCTTCTTGGTTACGTTGCCAAAAGCCGTGCGCTGAAAAAATGATTTCGATGCAGTCAACATGTGAATGGCCTAAAAGTATGTAAAACCGCATATTATCGCTTAATTCCATTCGTGTGACTGCATTGCAAATTTTTCTTTGTTCTCCTGTGCCTGAGAGTGAAATATTCAAATATTTGTCCTGGCAATTGTCCCGCTTCGAGTTCTCTCATCGTGTCGTGAGGGAACCTTCCGGAAAGTGATGACTGAAGCCTAACTTCAAATGATTGCACGATAGCGACAACTCATTCATCTGGAATTTAATTCAGCATCGTAAGAGCGATAATGCGACCGACGCAAATTTTAAGGATCAACAGTTATGTCGACGCAGTGATTACTCATCATTCCCCTAGATGCTGAGGTCCCTGGTGAATGGGTAAACTTTTCTCCGTAAACGTTTTGGTCGTTTCTTCCCTCCCTTTATTACATCCACCAAAAAAAAACGAAAAATGATGTATTTTTCAAAAATAATTTCCCTCTGAAAACTATACCTTGCCCACGAAAGAATACTAGCCTACCATTAGCTTTTTTTTAAGGATGAAACCTCTTACTTTCTATATAATAAGTCATTCATTGGCATTGGCAGATATACTTGGATTTAGATTTATACCAAGAATCGGCGTTATAATATAGATATAGATTATACTCCGGGCAATCCTGATATAAAAACATAGTGAACCGGCGAATAAAATGATTACATAAAGAGCTAAAATAGTCGATGGTATCCTACAACAAGAAATAATCAGTGAGTTTATGGAAACATCCTGATTCGAAATGCAAAACTTTCAGCATCCCACTAAATCTAGTCGAGTCACGACCTAGTTTCGACGCACTGCATCATTTTCAATGACCCTTGCAGCGGGCACGAAAAGGAAACGTGGCAGTGAATCGAATCCAAGGCGCGAACGAACGTCGTGCGGTGGAATCCTGCACGCTTCTCTCTATTTTATTTATTTATATATCACCACGGTAGGGTCATGTTCGGAAAAATTATTCTGATGTTTTCACCCCCTGCCACACACCCTAGGCTTTCATGGTTTTATTATTAGGTAATCTACCGTTTAAGGTAGGGTTTTGGATGGACACAACTATCAAATCTACATCTACATCAGTTGCTGGATTTGATAGTTGTGTCCATCCAAAACCCTACCTTAAACGGTAGATTACCTAATAATAAAACCCTGAAAGCCTAGGGTGTGTGGCAGGGGATGAAAACATCAGAATAATTTTTCCGAACACGACCCTACCGTGGTCGAACAACGTTGTTATGATCCTCTATCATTTGTGGAATGAATGACATCTGCTAAAGAGACCTACTTCCAATTTATGCAAGAGCTTCAATCTGTAATTTAACCTTCGCTCCGTGAGTGATTCCCAACCTAGCTGCTCTATTTTCCAACCACAGAGACACATGAATGAACCATTCGAGAGACTATCCCCACTCCCCAAACGCACAAAAATCCACAAGGGTCGGTCGGCCCATTCTCCTTTGCTTTCCATTCCATCCACTCAATCACACCCAACCATCCACGGGAGACCATATACAAGTTCCTGCGTTGAGTCGCCGACCGCCGCGCGGACGGACCGACGCGAACGGTGGCGGGTCGCTAGGCGGACACTCACGCGTTTTCACGTTCCGCACCATCTTGACGCAGCAGCCGTGGCAGGTGAGTAGGGGTGGCTGGTCCCGGGGCAACGCTGTGTAGTTGAAGGGGTCCCTGCATCTCTGGTCCGCCCAACTGTCGCACTCATAGCAGTAAATGGAGCGAGCTGGAGGTGGCAAGTGGTCGGACGGCGACGGCGTCGAGGAGGTAGGTGAGACACGGACCGCAACGACGGCAGGTGACGAGGCAGAGACGAAGGCGAGACAGCGGCGCAGAGACGGCGGCGATGAGGCGAAGAGACGGCGACGAGGCGGCGGGGAGACGACGGGACGAGAGGGAGTTGATGTGGTGAGACAGGTGGCGTGTGGCGATCATCATCATCATCATCATCGTTGTGCAGGCAAGACACCGAAAGACACGACGAGGCAATTCGGCGAGGCAAAAAAAAAGGGCGCATGCCAGACAAAAAAAAACGCACACAAAAAAAGGCACAGAGAGAGAGAGAGGCGACCGGGAAGAGGGATGAGAGTCATTTCAGTGTTGTTCATGGGGACATCGTCGGTGTTCAGGGTGGGCGGCATGGAAGGGGGAAAGGGGGGAGGGAGAGAGAGAGAGAGCACACTAGAGCGGCAGCAGTAAAAAAATGCTTTCGAGGGAGACAGAGAAGAAACAGTTATAGGCATTTTCAACATCAAAACATCGTGTACTACACATCCCAAGGAGGCACTACACAGTAAACACAGACATCTGATCACTTACGGGTCTCCAAACACATTTAGTGAAAACAGTCAGTATCACATCACCTTCATGCTGTGATTTAAACATTTTTTTTAAAGCCAAAATGCTAAAAAATTAGTCAATATCCGTCTTAAGGACCAGGTAGCCACTCTTCAAATATTTACATTGTTAATGACAACATTCAACTCTGGCAGAAAAAAATTTACTTCAGAGATAAAGAGTATAAGAGTCAAAGTAGTAGTCTCAGCAGGGTGATGCCTTAAAATGAAGCTTGATATATGAAGCTTAAATCTTAATATTAATTGCAGTCTTTTACTCTTAATCTCATTAAACGCATTAGTATATTATCTGTGAATAAGCAAAGTGGCTTTCTTTAAAACAATACTGAATTATGTGAGGTATAAAGATAATTCTTGATTTTTATCGTCACAATGGAAATGGTCGTACAACAATGAGAACACCAAACAGATAAGCACAGCTTTACGGACACCGTTCAAAATGCATGGTGAGGTGATGGTGACATGAAGAAACAGCTCTACCACACCATAACCCAAACGCGAGGACGACTACTTGGTCATTCTGACAAATTTATTTTCGTTCCCACATCCATTTTAATACAGTCAAACTCTGCTGTAGCGAGATGCAAAAGACCGGAGACGTAATAGCCGTTACATTTAGCAACATGTAACATGCATATACGTTCACTCTTTTTAGTCCCTGTTTCATACGCATATAGGACCACTTTCAAATAATTGTGTGTTTGTTCGTCTTTGTACTAAAGAAAAACAATAATCAACCGTATTAGGCGATTTTAAAAATTCATCGGATGTCCGGCAAAAGAAATACTGGCAAGGAAACAATTATGGATGGAAGCGCTAACGACAAAATATGTTCCAAGGGAAGAACAATAGGGAACGGTCTCTGGTTCAGGTCCCAGATGCGTCCTAATTTTTCCTTGGAAATTTACTTTATTATTTACCCTTATATTTTTCCTTATCTGTTTCCTTCTTATTTACTTGTGCATGTGATTCAGTTGAGATAAAAACAATCAAAATTAACTTAGCGCATGAATTATTTTCCAAAAGTACTCACTGTTAACTAAAAATGTCTTGTAACTAAGTTGGTTGGGAATGGCTATCAACGGGAATTCGGAAAAAGAAATTAAATGAAGGAAGCGTCCTGTAGGAGGGAAAAAATGTTAAAGGGGCAATAGAAAAATAGATCTTATTGTTAGTCCTTGGCGTGGCGAATAAGCCTCATGTTCATTTGGCATAAAGTTTTACTCCGAGGTGTCGCTGTACTCAAAGATTCTCGTTATATATGAGTTTGACTGTATCATCATTTGCCTCGCCACGCATTCGGCCAAATCGAGAGGCGACCGACGGCGAGGCCTCTGACGAGGCAGTCGTCATCGCGGGGCCTGGTGCAGTCGAATGCGCGCGTAAGCACATAGGCTGTTGAGCACACGTGCCCCAGCGTCGGAAGCACGCGTCTGGGGCAAGCGTCTGGGTTGCGGGATGAGGGGAGGAGTGGAGGGTGGGGGTAGGGAAGGGACAAAGGAGGGCTCCCGAAGGGAACGTGCGGACGACATTCTTCGGAGCGCCACCGTATTTGGGATTGTGTACGCGACTTCTTCGACGAAACCTCTACAATCGCTCCACGCGAGTTCTCAACTCCATTTGGGTGTGGATCCCACGTGGTGCCTGTGCCAGAGCGTGCGGGTGAGATATGAGGACTCAATCGGTTCACACGGGAATCAGAAATTTTTCGACCGATCCGCAATTGTTTCTTCTCGATTCGAACATTTCTATTATCTTTTCGATTCGAATCTTTCTGCTTTGGAAGTTAATCCGCTCCGATTCCAATACGAAATATACCGTCCGGTTTCGGTGCATGGGTACGGTCCCCAGCACGATTTTTCACGGACGATCTAAAAATTAAACATGTGATTCAAATGCGATATTGTCTCTTACAGCGGAAGAGATAAGACTGATTACTTTTTCTTCGAATCTCGTAATCAATTTCCCGCTTTCTTGAAGTTGCCCGGATGAAGAGGGACTGGGCCTAATCAAATATTAAGATAAGTCAAATATTTCCTTGATAGAACTATTTCTAGGGAGTCCTGTTCTTACTTGGCCCTGGAAATTAGAATTCTCGTTTCTCTCAGCCTACTAGGCAAATTTCAAGAAACTGCGGGAGATGCCGCCGCTACAGTGACTTTTAACGGAGTCATCCGCAAACATGCATTTCATTGCATATCCAAATCAGTCTGATTTTTACAATCTGAAATTGTTGCAATGAAAATCCTACTAGGCTATGAATTGTGAGTGGGGCAATGAAATAAGCGTCATTTTATCAACGTAAAGGCCACAGGGGAAGTAAAACAACATCTCGTCTGATTCATGACTATCCTCTAGAGCTTTGTTTTGTTTAAAGATTTAGATTTTGACCCGGCACGCGATTCAAAGCATTTGAAAAGGACTTGGGTGCCAGCAGCTGCCTTTTCTGACGAGAGAAATGGTCTCCGATAGTCAGCGAACCGTTTTAACCAACCGTTTCCCTGTATCCGGAGAGTCCCGCTCACACAATAAGTAATAACCTTTACGCGGAGGTGGCGAGGACCTGTCGTCGGGCCTTTGTTATGGCGATATTAATGCTTCAACCCTGAGGGTTGAAATACTTTCCCCGACTGGTCGGCCGGGGTGTCACGTGACACGAATTAATGTCCCCCGCCGTGGAGATTAGACTCGAAGAGAATGCAATTTCTCTTGGCGCGAAATCCGTTCAAAGGCATCGCTCTCTGACGTGCGTAAGGGGAGCCGCACTGCCCTGCCGAGAGGACTTCGCGACGCGGCGGGCGAAAAATGATATGCGTGGAGCCTCGATGGAAAAATCACGAGAAAAACAAAAGAGAGTTGCAAACCGCAGTGTCTCACAGACGACGGGATTTATTTCTCCCCGCGGTTGCCACGGTCGAGGTCACGCACGCGAGGAAACGAAAGTTCGCTCCTCTCGAAAGGCTCCACATACGTACACAGGAAGGAGTTGGCAGTAGTTATTATTACGAAGAGGGTTTCTTTCTCGGTTATTCTCGACTCGCTCATTGTCCACCCCGCCAACATCAACAGAAGAACCTAAATAAAACGGAACACTAATCCTGTTCGTTCCTATTCGGTTTTTAAGAAAGGCGTGAACTTTTCGTCAATTGGTGCGAATATATCAGCCTTCACGACATGCATTTTACCTCATACTTCGATTAAATAGCAATTAATTCATCATTTCTCCGCTCCATTTCAGCATTATACGCTATTTTAATCTCCAATCCAGAATATTGTTTTAAACATTTGTACCCTAATCCGAATGGTAGTAGATAATTAAATACCGTGGTCACCGTGATTGGAGTGCGAATCGGAGTCAAACTGTGTCAGATTAAATAGGTCCACCCTCTCACTCAACGTTCGTTCGGAACGAAGGAACAAATTGAGAGGCGTGGGGACGGACAAAAACATCCATTGCGAGAACACGGCCCAGTTATAACTTGAAAATCCGGTTCTGTTTAATCCCTTTATACCTCCTACCTCTTTCCCTCGCTTCGATAAAATAAAACTTTTGTTTTTAAATTAAAGAATCGAATTATCGCCGGTCACAAAGAGGCACCGGGCTATTTTTAACCTCATAACAGTTTACGTTCCCCGTCGATGCCTCATTTAATAAGGCAAACACGCGAGTTCCAGCGATCTCACGAGTCTTCGCGAGTCCTTAAAACCCGCGAAGCTCTCCCTCAACCCTCCTCCCGACCCACACCGCCCCACGTGAAGTCAAGGAGCACCTGCAAAAACTGTACGGCTTCCCTTCTGCTCGTCTTCCGGACTTCTCGTTGTCGTCCCGACGACGTCCCCTAGGGTACGACGTGGCGCAGGTTTTTCGTATGCACCACCACCACCCACACACGAAGGCACAGGCGCAGGGCGACCCACATCCAGGAGAGTGGCATCCGCCATAGGAGATGCGCATCACGCATCACGCCGTCGAAACGCGGAATCCAGGGGGAGATAAAGAGGGACTGGAGGAGAACGGAGGGTGGGGAAGGAGTTTCGATGGGGAGGGAACGAATACGTACCACAATACACAGGTCATGCACGCGCCCCATTTGGAGGTCAAATGGACGAACGTTTTCCATGGTGGAAAGAATTAGAGGTAGGAGGGAGGGGCATGGGATAATTGGAGATAGAGAGAGGGAGGGGAGGATTTCGGGAGTTGGAAAGTCCCTTCAGGGGCTCTCTTTACACGATACTTATCTCAGCTCTGAAATCACAAAAGGCCTTAAAATAGCAGCCTAAGAACTACAGAATTAAGTTCATCTCTGGACATCGCTGGTGGTCCATCTGCCTCTGGGGATCCCACATTTAAGCCACTCCTATTGACCCGAAGAGATTTCCCATTGGAGAGGAATCAAGAGAGATCAAGCAAAAACCCGTGATATTAGCTAGACTCGAACCCGCGACCTTTAGTTCAACAGGCGGGCACTTAGCCCTCAGGGTCGGCAATACTCTAGTTGAATTCGATTTTCTCATTGAAAATCAGAGCATGGGATGAATAATTAAAATATTTGATTACGATCCTTGAATTAAACACCACGGGAAGACTGAGGACATCAAAAAAAGATTGACCGCCGTTTGGGGGAGGAAAAGGACCACGCCGACGTCATTAATTAATTTTGGCAAATTAGTCATGAGATATTTGGTGGCGTAATTTACATGGGCATGATCCAATTTCATCACTTCGAAATTGAAATCCAAATTTGCGTTAAGACAACTAAAAAAAATTGATTATGGAGACCGCTCCAAGATGATGCACATTGCCACCACCTAATCGTCACGCCGATTTCAATTTCGCCGAGCCGATTCAAGACGCTGAGATAAGCATTGTGTCAGCTGACGGTTGAGGGTTGAGAAAAAAAAATGGAGGAAAGTCGAGCATGTTCGGCAAGCGCATGCTGAAAACTTCCGTACAGTAAGAGTTAGAGAGAGAAAGAGGGCGTGGAGTTGAGTGAGGGAAGTACCTATATAGTACGTGGGCAGGTGAGGGATGTGTGGGAGGTGGGCGTGGGAGAGAAAGGGAAGGGAGGGAGTGACGGGGGTGGAACCCCATGACCCGAGCGATGGGGATTAGGGGAGGGGAGTGGGAGAGCAGGAGGAGGACGAGGAGGGGGGCCAGGTCGGGGCGGGAGTGAAAATGAGCGGAGGGAGGGAAGGACGAGAGGGGGCTTATGAGAGAATTGTAGATGGCGACCGCAGGGGTGGGAAATGGAGACAAACAATGTGGATAAGGGAGGGGGGGGCAGGGTGGGCATTCGGTGCCCTCTGGTCATTGGACGTTGTGGGCGCCACCGAATTTTTTCCGGCTTCAAAGATCATCATCAACGGCTCAACGCGAACGCTATTTGAAAATTGGCCGAGAGAGCGAGCGGACGGTTAGACTGTCAGTCGGTGGGAGACCGGTGGAAAAAATAATATTTGGGACGGATTTATGACGTTTCGGATCATTCTTATTTGGATTGATCGCCCGAATTTAAAAAGACGAAGCGCCGTGCAAAGGAAAGCTTAACAGAGTCGCAATACCAATCCATTATTATTATGAGGTATTTCGCTGGGATAGCAAAGGCGATTAAACTGGAGTTAATTACATTTTTCAGGAGGGGAATGATTGATTATAATGACGAAATGTGCGGTTAGAAAGTAGCCCTGTAGTTACCTCATTTTAAGGATGAACCCTTATTTAATATTGAATTTACTGAAACTGGTAACTTGAGCACCCTTAATATCTAGAGTAATGCAAACATTTGTCCTCCGGCTGCTATTTTCAGAATGCATTAATAACATCATCCAAGGTAGGCTTGGCTATTTAAGACATGGCTCTGCAAAATACATTCTGAGGGTTTTTAAAAAATATAATCAAAGAAATAATCTTCACAGGATCATGGGAGGTTGCTCAACGGGAAATAAAATTACTCAAGATGTAACCTATTTCCTAAAAATCGGTTAGGAATCCACCACATAAGTGCAATGAAATGTTCATTCAAACCGTTTAATCAAGATTTTACAAGCTCCCGCGATACCCTAACGCAGTGGAACGAATAAATTATATTGATATACGACACCTTCGTACATTTAATCTGGTCAAGAGGCACAACGAGACAGTGCTCGAGTTGTAATCAAGGGCGGCTTTTTCATAAGGTCGAAATGGGGAGCCTACAAAACCTAAACGAGGAGCGAGGCAGAAGCCATTTTGGGAGTAAAACTGAGGAGAGTTGCCAAAACTTATATTTCAGAGTGGGCCACCTCTGGGGCATGGTCGGTCAGAGAGAGAAGTTTCTCCCAGGGGCGAAAATTTTTCTTGTAGCCTCTGCATGATGGCAGAACTAAGGGCTTTCCACCCAGAGCGTCACAAAATATCCTACCAGGTATCATAGTGAAATACGTCGGCCTTCCAATGCAAGGCCTTCCAATATTAATACAATTTGAATCCCCGAGGAAATTATTTACTGGAACGATGCTGAAGTAATCTGGTCTCCTTTGCGATCAAATGGCGCATTCCTTTACTAAAATCGAAAAGAGCGCGAAATCTCGCGGACGATTAGATGTAGGGAGAGGGATTTGGTCCGGTACGGACTCATTCATGGTTTTGGTTTTATTTTGTTCTCGGGTGAGGAGGGAGGGAGGACTGGTGGGAGGAGAGGAGAAAGAGAAGCGAGCGGGGTGTGGAGTCGAAGCAGGCGATCCCGAATTCGGTCGGCAGGCCAAATCATGGATCTCAGATGGAGTTGTCCGGCATCCCGAGGGTGCCCAGGACGACGGCTTCGGAGGGCAGGAAGACGTGTTTTGCGGTCACGGCGCCAAGTCCCCCAAATCCTCTCACCCACCCACCCACCCCATGCCCCTTAGCACCCCCATGCTGCCCCCCCCTCCTCCGCCACATAATCCTCCGACTTCTCCCCCCCCCTTCCTCGCCCCACCCTTCCATCCCCTTCTTCAACTCTCCCAGACCGCACTCCATTGTACACATTCATGCCATTAATCATAAAAACCCTTCCCGACCCGTTCCATTCCCAAAAGTCAACTAACCAACCAGCCAAACCATTCCATGCCCCCTCCCCACACCTTTCCCCCTCACAAACCATCCCAGTCCACGCCCCTTAAAACTTTCCCGGGCCCGATAATCCACGTCCTACGGTGTGCGTGCATTAACCAACTGCTAGCCTCTCTACTTGTACGGCGCCTTTTACGAAATCGAAAAGGCATCAATGCGTTCATGGATGGATGGCTCTGGCCCGAGAAAACTTTTACCAAATGCCTCCGTCAACATTACAAATGCTTTGTTTCGATGTCATTTGACCTTGTGGTCGAAATTGTATTTCATTTCTCAAAAAAAGAGTATAATCAAAACGGTAATACGGTGGTGTTTCCGAAAGGGGTTTAAGGGGAGCGCTGCGGTCCAAATCGCCAGCTTGTGCACCCAGCTTTGGAGGAATAGACCTGAAGAGTATTTCCATCACTCATCTTACAGTTTTCATTGAATCGTCGCGGAGTGCAGCTACTCGTTCCATTACACTCATTTCGCGAACGACGCACACGTGCGCTCCCGTTTCGCTGAAATTAAACATTTCGCATTTGTCAAAATTTACTTGCATTTAGGTGTTGGCCCGCGGTGGTTCCATTTAATTTACTCAATTGCGCCGTGAGGATAATAACAATGATATGCTGAAACGGAGATCGAAGGCTACAGTAAAACGTGCAAGATTGTATCTATTGTTTAACCCAAAAGTTGGGCAAGACGAGAGAACATACGAGGGATATTTTGAAAGTATCTCCCCTAACCCCAGCCTACCTCCTGCTCACTCATCAAGGGAAGACGGACCACAAACTTCGGACATTCCGCGCTGGGGTTCATTCAACGAGGCCGGCATAATAGACGTCGGAGACGACTTCCGCACGACAATGGAAGTTGCCGTCGCGGAGCACTGAAAGAGCGCGAGAGGGGAGAAACGGTTATTACGAAATCTTTCTGCAAGAGCGGAGCGGAGGGGTAAAGTGCTAAATTTCCCGAAAGGATATCTTCTCGCCCAAAGCACTCGGAGCGGAATGGGAAGATTTAATCCTGAGCCTACCTTGGCCGTTTGTCTTGCCGGATTTGGGAAGGGGGAAGGGAAATATAACCTTGGACCGCGCGTCCTCCCCCTCCCCGGTCGCGAAAGGGTTCGCGTCCTGACTCCGTCACGACGCCTCTGGAGAAATGAAAACATTCCGAGGAGCGAGAGATGGGAGCCGAGGAGGGGAAGTGGCGAGCAGGCGTGACCGAGATCACGGGGCGCTTCGCGTGGGGTTATTTATGTGTGCGAGCCTCTCGAACCTTATGCGCCGCGAAAATAAACTTTGGAGCACCCCACAAAGGAATCAACCAGAAAGTGATCCGAAAGGACGAGACCTAACGGGGGAATCGGGACAGAACTTCTGCGTAACAAAGTGACAACCGCGCAACCTCCTTCAGATAACGCACTTGAGCAGGGATTCTTCGGTGGAAATTCCCATTTTTATACTCTACCCTGGACAGCTTTCCATTTTTTTTAAGTGTTGAATCGGGGAAATGTTTGCCTTTCCTGGTAATATTTAATGGCCGTGGTTGAGTATTTGGAGCAGAAATCTCAGTTCTACAAGACCATCCTATAACATCAGAATATTAACAAACCCTATCGGCTCTATCGAGTCTGCTTACGCTCGAGTTATTAGGGTAGGCGATAAAAAGAAAATCAAAGGAAAGAATGTAAACCACACCTAAAAAAGTACCTATTAACTAATATCATTTATTGATATGACTACGGAACAAGATGGGGGTGCAAACAGGCGGGCGGGAACAATTATATCACCTTCCCCACTAAACTTTGTGTTTGTCCTTTGTGTGAATCTAACCCTTGTCCTTTCCTACAAATGCATATATATATATATATATATATATACATATATATATATATATATATATATATATATATATATATATATATATATATATATATACTGCCTGACTGCCTGACCTGAAGAAGGCCTCGGAGTAGGCCGAAAGCTTAAATCATCTACAGTGTGAGTGTCCTTTTACGTGTTATCTGTTTTATTTTGTGTTCTATTGTGCCGTCCAAAAGTTATATTGCTCTCGTGAGTACTTCCGCATCATCGATATATATATATATATATATATATTTATTAATTTATAAAATTGGGTACATGGTATTTATTTATAACAGTAATATCGTATCCTACCCTAAGTTTGAACGTAAAGGGCTCACAAAAATTAACGATGCGAGTGTTAACACTTGACTGCTTGACTATCCACCGAAGTGTTACTATTATGGAACTTGTCCCTGGCACGATTCCCACCCCTTTCCCATCGAGTCGATATCCGGTGGGACCTGGGAGTCTCACGCTATTTCGTATACTCTCCGCTACCATCCTCCGTCGCTCCGAAACAGCCCACACTCAAAAACCCCCGTCGACCCTCTCGCGAGACCGAAAGCGTCTGGGAAAGGACCGTGCTTTTTTGGGGCATCCGGAGTTGAAAAAAAAATTGAATAAAGTGGCGAGAAGCAAGCGCTTCGCCTGGGCGACCCATTTTGGCAACCCTTCCCGTTTTCTTGACGTCGGACGAAGAGAGAAGAAAGGGCCAAAAAGTTAAGAAAAGAGCAAGAAAAAGAATTTCATTCTTTGTGCTAGGAACGAAATTTGGGAGTACTTCGAAGTAGCTGATCGTAGTATTACTATTCTCTCTACATTACTGTATTCGTAATGCTTTTCATCGATTTAGATTTGTGAAGCCTAGGCGAGATTGATATACATTACGATAAAGGTGCACAGGTTCTAAGGGCTGATTACCAACTTAGTTCTAGTTTTTCTGTCCTCTGCTATATTTCACTAGAAGGTCGCCGTCCATTAAAATATATTGAGATGATTTCCTAAACATACCAATATCGAAAAAAAGTAATTAAATCGGAGCGGAGAGGTGTGTACAACTGGACATACCGAAAATAAGCGATTCAAGCGGACAGTTGAAATACAAAATGAAACTTAGATATGAATTTAAAAATTGCCACACGAAACGCGATGCGTCCGTTTACAACGCCACATTAATGTAGCAACGATACTCGATTTTGCATCCCTCTGCGGTTCAATTTTGCATATCCCTCAAAACTTTACGTCCAATAGACAGAAAAACTATGAGTCCCAATCACTCAAATTAAAACCACTTACTCTCCCTCTTTTAGATGCTGAGTTTCCGATTGTTCTCTTGGCGTGGTGTTCTCGAATACAAAGCAATGCCAAGCGTAAGGATATCTTGCCTGCGACCTGGTGGGTACAAGTTAACCTCATCTTTAATTCCCCGGAGAAATACTCCTGGCACAAGAAACGATATTCATGGGAGAGCTATCATTTTTTAAACTCTTTTCAATTTGCACGAGACCCGTATGCATGTATCCGAAAATAAATTATGTCATATTTTAAACGCGGCGAGTTGACGAAGAGCACCTGAAATATAAGGATAAAATAGTATGACTAACTGTCGTGATAACAGCATTGTATATCCTGAGAAGGACGACACATCTTTCAGTGAAGATGAGCTATCTTCTACGGAGTAGCGGGGACGTAACGTTCAAGCGAGAGAAATGGACTCGGGTGGGTGAATTGACGTGTAAGACAGTGATAAAACTTCCATTTTCGACTTTCCTTTTCTTATCAAAGAATATAAGGGGAAAATAACTTCCCGACTGTCTGAATATACCGGATTTATCTTTTAACTTCCTTTAGAAGTTCACGTGAACGAAATATTTCGAATCCGGTTTCGTCGTTTTCGATAAAGCAATACGAGAGCTACGATAACAACTGTGGCCAATAAATATACCCAGGGGATACCTGGTAACTTTCCACTTTGCATTTGACAGTGGTCATTTTGGAAAATAAATGTGGGATAAAAAATAATCATTGAGGTAATATCGAATGATATTTAACGACACGCGGGCGTGGAAACTAGAAATTATAGTCGTCTAACTAAACCGAGCAGCCGCTTGATCAAACTGAGAAATTCACTGCGCGGAGGGGAGTGTGTTAAGGACAGGGAGTACTCGTTCCAATTACGTTATTTATAATCGCCCTTATTACTGAAATACGTAAAAAAAACTGTCATCTAAAACCAAACGACTCATTGTGCATTTCCGAATACGACACTCTCACTCACTCGTACTTGCACACGAGTACTCCTATCGGGGGGGGGGGGCATCCATCTCGACTCGACTTAATGTACGAAGCGGATACAAATCTGGTTAGATTCACATACTGTAGTCCACGCTAAACCCCAGCCCATTTGGACCCCAGAATTTCTGACCCATGATGATGGGTCAGAAATAAGTACGTGGGAGTAATTCATCTAAACCAACGTCGAAGGATCAGGCAAATATAAAATTGATCTCGAAGCCTCTAAGTAAGGTCACCTGGACCCTGGTACGCACGGTCTCCGTGCTCGGCGGGTCGTCGGGGTATGGGGCCGTGACCACACCGAGGTTTTGGTCGTTCCAGGGCCTTCCCCAAGGGCGCGGTGGTTGTCGGCGGACCAGCCAAAGGCCACAGACACCCGATCAGGGCGACTCCCCTCCGCACGCCCTCCTCCCATACACGGCGGCCTCAGGAACCCCGGCGAGGTGGCTGTTGACCTCACCGGGAGGAACTGGAGCGAGAAACGGAGTGGGGGAAGCGGCGGAGGGAGGGTTGGGGGAATAGCGGAGAGGAGAGGAAAAAAAAGGCGGAAAGAAAGTACGGGGTCGGAATATGATCAAGTCACCCGACTGCTTCTCTAAGTACAGATTGACGAAATCATTGAGGTGATATTTAGAGGGCTCTACTGAATTGATTCAACGTCGCCTCTTCCCACATTCTCTTATTATTTCGCCCAAGGGAGAGGGGAGGTGTGCGGGTTTCCCTCGACAACGCTTGTGGTAGTCCGTCGTTGGTTCTTGACCCTAAGTGCGGCTTCATTGTGTCAATGGTGGAGGGGTGGTCGTCAGCGGCGGGAGGGGGAACAGAATTGGGAGAGTAATGAACGAGAGTGGGAAAGAGAGATTTGACGAAGCGCTTCTTCTTGCTCGTCTCAATGTCCTCGGTCGTTCGATACGGTTCGTAAGCAACGCGAAAAATATTTTAGACGTATTTAACGCTGGATAATATCTAGCAACCATATTTAAACTGAATGCGGAAGAGCCATTCAAGCCTGAGGGATGCGCGCGATAATATGCGCGTACTAATTATGCTAACAGCTTAGTTTAGCTACCCGATTGGCAAACGTGTAATTTCGTGTATTGAAATCATTTTCGTTTAGAATGCTCGAATTCAATTGGCCTGGCAAGTTGTGAAGGCAGAAAAATCGTGTGCGTACTGCTAGTCAAGGTATATAAGATTGGACGTTTTTGAAAGTGTGGATTGACCTTCATTGCTGTTGCTTCATTCGTCTCCTGCATTGACAACGTTCAAATGAACTTCAACGAACTTGATTGTTCTTTAAGCATTTAATTCATTGGGAATGCGGATGAAATACAAGTAACTCCGTCTAAGCACGAAAAAATATCAACTATTGGTTGGAAAATGTCCGTAACCGGTTATGCTGAACGCGTTATGCTCCGGATCGTATGATTGCGTAAACCAACAGGATACGCAATGACGGCTTTATGAGTCAACGCTGAGATAAATTTCCTATAACTAAGAAGACTTGATCGACCATCTGGGAAGCTTTATAACGGGAAGTGATATTTTATTATTGTCGCTATTTGTGGATTCGTCACCGGTACTTCGAACCTAATTCTTTACTCATCGTTAATCAACCACGTAAAAGCATCCTTCCCGTGCGGGACATGATTTCAAATTTTATATCGGACTTCACCGGCAATATCGGTGTCTAATCCTAAACGCCCTGCCAAAGGTAACATAACTAAGACAAACGACTCCGTGACGCTGCTGATCCTACTTAGAGGTGAACGTTTTACACGGCTGTCATTCGATAGTCTAATTCTATTCTATCCGTCGCGAAAGCAAATGTATCATTTCAAATCTAAACTCGTCGCTTCGAGTCTGTGTCATCATACTGCCAAATACCCCCCCCCATTCAAAAGGCGGAGCTTGACTATTAATAATCGAGCCGATTCGAACCGTGGGCTGATAAATATCGGTCCTCCCGTCAAATGAAATGGGCTTGGATCCCACGGACGTCAACAAGGCCTCCTGTCGCCGATGGCGCATCGCGTGGGAGATACCGCAATTCGGCAGCAACCCTCTCATTCCCCCCAACCGATCCACGTCTCTTAACTCTCCTCGATCCAGTCGAACTCACTCCTCAACACGTCTCGATCCTCCGCAGAGATCCGCGTCACGCGACTCCTCGAGAAAACCTAAGGCCCAAAAGTGGCTGCCCGCCCGGATGAAGGAGCCGCTGGGGGAGACTGTGCCTAACCGTCTTTCGAAAGGTGGGCGCAACGTGCGGTGGCGGTGGTGTGTGTGGGGAGAATTGAAATTTACGCTGACAGTTTTAATAGCCCATCCTTTCAATTTCATTCGCACAGTGACCACGAGGAACCTTTCATTGGTACGCTGTTTCTCACGACCGTAACTGAACCTTTAAAAGAAAACGTACGATTCGCTGACCTTGAGATCACAGGGAGGGGGGGAATGACGCACTCAGAGACAATAACTCTTTGGTAGCTCTAATGACGTAATCGTCATTGTGTCGACGGTCAAAATATGCACTCGCTCCTCAGAACCAGTGAATTCAACGATTGATGTTTTTCCTTTCCGCTTGACAATGAATTGCGAGAAGAAGGAGAGTCTTTGGAAGCTGCTGCTGGAATAAGGCAAAGAATTGGGAGGGTGTATTATTCTCCGAGTATGCGAAAATTCGGAATAACTTCAATGACAAGAATGTTTCTGGAGCTAGGAAATGAGGAGTCTTACTCGTTTTTTTACAATGAGCCCAAAGAATGAAGTCATACGGTCATTTAAAATCTTGAAAATGGGACCCTTCAGATGTATTATTACAACGGAAGGATTCATTATTTTACGGCTGTGTTTTCATTTTGTTCTGCTGGCTTACACTGAGTTTTAAATGATTTAAAATTCATTTAATGTATCTTCCATCCTTCTCCAGTCCATGCCATTTGTATTCTCTTACTCATTGGCGAGTCCTTAACATTTGAATACTTCTTTCTAATTCCGTATGTTCTCATACTTGGCATTTGAACGAATTATCGCTTGGCGCAGAATTTGCCATTCATTTCCGCGTAGAAAGATGGGGCACACCTTTGAAATATCAGAGGGCAAGCCGAAAGGTTGGGGATGAAAATATTTACGAAATTGTGAAAGCTCAAGTAACATGACCGGGGGTTATTTTCAGAGATATTTTTGTCAGCTTATCGAATCAAAAGGATGACTAAAAGGAAATTATTAAGTTTAGTACGTCTTCAACCGTGACTAATGGATTTTGCTAACGTAAACATTCTTCAGCCGTGCCTACGAATGTTTTATAAGTGTTAAAATCTTTACACATCAGCGTAGCGTGCATGAGATCAAGGACAAAGAATCTTGCTTTTAGTGATAAATTTCTAGGGCAAAACAAATATTTAAAGCGGCGTGGAAATCTGGAGGGGCGTTCATCTATGGACTGGATGGTTCGGCGTTTCAATTCGGAAACCTCTCATCACCCTCAGCTTCAATCAAATAGTGTGATTTTCTGAGTACCTGATCTTCCTCTAGAACCGCTGGAAAAGCCCGAAGAAATGGAACTAACCCCTATCCTGAACCGTGGATTTTTCATGCTGCAGAGTTCAGTATAAGAGGAACTCTTTCCTCACCTATGAATTAATCTTAAAGCTCATCACTGTAGCTAGAGAATATTTATAATTTTTTTCTACAAACACCGCCTATGAGATTTGTTGAAACTTAAACTGCAAAGTTATATTGGGAATATAGACCTTTTTATTAGAGAGTGTTCAACTCTGTTTATTTGAGTATGTTTAAGTCTGCAAAGATGAATGGGGAAATATTATCGTCCTCCACCTGTTTTCTTTACAGTTAATGAGTTTAACGCTGACAGCCTTCGCTCTATAAATTTGAATCCTGACCGAAAATGCAACGCCCTTGGCAACTAACTGACAAATATATAGTCTTCGAATACCTTTGATATGCTAAGCTGCAGAATGGCGTTTCGCCTTTAATGTCGTAACTCCTTCTCGAACTTTCTGGCGAACGGCTCTCTTCGGTGAACTTTAAACCCAAATGAAGATGGATTGAGTATCTTGGCTCATGTGTGTAAGCTGTACTAAAACAAGCACAGTGATAAAAATATGTATCACGGAGGGCTTGACAGTGCCCATCGCGACTTAAAATGCCCCCGGGTTCACGGAATTTTGAGTCAAATCTTAAATGTTCCCCACCGAAGAACTGTTCTACGAACGTCAGTCGAACTAAGCGGGTGAGAAATGTGTGATTATCTCACATTTCGTCTACGGTAGGGACAGGTGTGGGCCATTTGGCGACCGTCGGACGCTTTGTCTGGGAAACAATGGCCGCCTCTCAAGTCGCTATGTGTCACCTCCCTCGGGAATCAGCGCGGTCAACAAAAAGAATCAACGGAATTTCCTAAACTATAGATTGACGGATGGGGGAGGGTGAATGAATCCTTTCAGTAGTGATCCCACCCTACTCTACTCTACTCTTGCTTTCCTCACGCCACGCTGTCCGAGACGTCGTGGGAATACCACCTTCCCCGACTTGGATTTCGTGGGGGGGGGGGAGGCCGGAGACGCGTGACGGTCGACGGTCTCGTTCCGGACTCGAGGGTACGTGCGCTCCCACCTCTTCGCCCCCGTCCCTACTCAACAAACCCCCATGTCCCCTCTCTCACCCACTCCTCCAAACTTTCCCTTCCCTTGTAACTCGGTGGTTAACGAACAATTCGTCTCAACCCCGTGGAGATTCGCAGAAATACCAAAGGGGTTGATCAAAAAATATACGAGGTAGGCAAACTCTTCGACGTACATCGGTGTCCGTAGAGAACACAGAGGAGCTGGAGAAATATACTATATGGCGAAAGATTGAAGGGGAAAAGGTAGTAATACGATTTCTTTTAATCGTCAAATTTACAATTTCTGGACCGATTAACCGGAATTACTCATCGGTAGGGAGGGACTGATTTACTGTTTCTGGATTTTAAACCATCCATGAAATTTGTAATTTTGGAATTCAACTTTAGCCCTACGAGATATTATTGTTATTACCTACTGCTCAATTACAACTTCTACGGAAATGAGCAGGTACAACCAATACCTTCTGAGCCTACTTTCTTAAAGCTGTAAATTAAACTCTCGTGATTTTGATTGCCATACTCGGGCCCATTAACTAGTTTTGGTAAATTCATTGAAAAAAAAAACAGAATTAAAATTTTCTAAGCCTTGCAGTTTTATCAATCCCATTTTCTTTAGGGTTCAGTGTCTCCTTTTCCTCACAGGGTCCTTTTGAGAAGTAAACGAAAGCATTTTCCGTCCACAGAGGCGTTATAAAAACTTGTTGCGCAACCTTAATTGATTTACTCCGCGACTGGGTACGGGTACCAGAGAGGCGTTGGTCTCTGCCCGCTCTCACCTTCCTCCCTTCCGCCCTCCCTTCAGCCTTCAAACCCCCGACCACCCACGCACCTTTTGATCCCTAAACGTCCCCACATTCCCCCATGGACATCCTTCCGGAATCCCACCCGCCACTCCCGCGGCAACCCCGCCATAGTCTTCGCCCTTCCACCCCATTCCCACCACCCCAATCCTTGTCCACAGGACCAAAGCGTTAGGGCCACCACCTTAAGGCCACCAAGAGGTCTCCACGGTCCTCCTCATCTTCCTCCCTACCATCCCTTATCCCGCACCCTCGAAAATATACCCCTCCGACCGATTCCACCCCAAAAAAATACCAACCCCACCCCAAACCAACCCAAAATGTTGACCCCTTCGAACCCCCCCCCTCCCGATCCATTCTTCCGGCGATTACTCACTTTGGCACTCCTCCTGGGATAGAGACACGGCTGCTAGAAGTATCACTGCAAAGATAGAAGAAGAGAGAGAGAGAGAGCGAGGGAGAGGGGTTGGGAGGGAACGGGTAGGGGCGGGCGGGGGTTGAGTTGTTAGAGTGGAAGGGGGTCGCGGTGGGGAAGGGTTGGATTCAGAGGGTGAGATGAGGTCGAGGAAGTGATAGAGAGAGAGAGAGAGAGAGAGAGAGAGAGAGAGAGAGAGAGAGAGAGGAGAGAGAGAGAGAGAGAGAAAGAGAGAAGAGAGAGAGAGATATAGAGTGAGATTTGAGGTTTGGCGGGTGTTATTTATAATTTTTTTTACGGGCGGTTTGAGAAGAGATTGCGTTTGCGGAGGAAAAGTTTGGGGGGGGGGTGTGAGGAATGGGAGTGAGGTAGTCCATTTTTTTGGCGGAGATGGGGTTTTGGCGAGTAGCGGGTTGAGTGATTGTGGAAGGGGGGGGATGTGGAGTGGAGGAGGATGGGGAGAGGCGAGGGAGGTCGGTGAGAGAAAGGGGGTGGGGGGAGAACGAAGACATCATTGGTCGTTAGTTTTTAAAAGGGTTCCACCTGATCTTCTCCTTCAATATATATTTTCTTTTTTTTCTCTTTCTTTTACATATGTAACTATTTTTTTGCCATGGACGGATAAGTACTTCATAAGTAATAGAGAGAGTAAGAGATTGATAGAGAACTGGATAGAACTAGATATGTAAAACAAATAATAAGTTGCGAAACACACAAAAAGGGACAGAGAAGAAAGAGAGCAAGATGAAAGTAGGGAAGAGAGAGAGAGAGACAGATGCGGGGATTTGTCATTCCTGCGGAGAAAATAAATAAAGAGGTGTGCCGTTGGGGGAGGCTGGGGATAGTGTGCATTGCGCGTGACGCAAGGCTTTGGGGGGAACAGTGAAGGCACAAAGAACCCAAAGGGATCAACGTCGAAGGGGAACTTTCTGAGGATCGGAGGGTGTTCTATAAATATTGCAGTTGTGGGGGTGTGGGTGGGGGGAGAAGGAGTGGGCATTTGGGTGTGCTGAGAGCTGGAGAGAGGGGGGCACGGAAGGTTCCGGGCTGGAGCGCGACACCAACATAGCAAAAGCTTTTTTTTTTTCTTGTCTTGCGAGCTTTGCACAAATAGATAATATTGTGTCAAGTGTACACATTGACACTTTCTCATATCCCATATATGCTGCGAGCCCATAGCGACACATATCTCATCGCTAATAAATGAACAAAAAATGTAAAATAATAATTATACAAAAATAATGAAAATAATTACATCCATTCATTCGCTACTCTTTTTTTTTAAATTTTTTGTTCCAAAAGCTTTTCACTACTTACAGGGATTACATTCCTCCGCCGAATGGGCAACTGTGGCAAGGAGGACGACTGTAACGAGACAGAGAGATAAGAGAGAAAAGGGGGGGAGGGTGGGTGGTTGGCGTGGAGGAGAGGGGAATGGAGGGAGAGAGTGGGGAGATGAGGAGCCTGGCCGGTCACGCCATTCGCTTCGGAATGGACGTGCTCGGCGCACCTCATCCCTCTTTTCTTCTCGGAAAAAAAAAATAAATGACAACAACATTCAGTTTGAAAAAATTCCAAACATTACCCGCAATAGTCCTCTTTAATAACCCCCTACCCATCCAACTCGCATGATCTTCCTTCCGTGAAATTCCAGTGCAAATCCTCCATCGCGCCGAGGTAGGCACACTCTTCGACGTACTTCGGTGTCCGTAGAGAACACAAAGGAGCTGGAGAAATATATATCCGGCGATGGACGGCTTTTTCATAGGTGTCCGTATACCCTAAAGCACATGCCACGGCACAGGTGTCGTCGACGTGAGGGAGAGTGAAGAATTTTCCAAGGTGAAAGAATAGTGTGAGGAACTCATCATCTTTTCCCTTCTTATCTAGTTAAGAACAAAGAACGTTTCAGGATGTTTGCATGGTAGTGAAAAATAATGGTTTATATCGTTTGCGTATTTAGGATACCGAAGAGGATAAACAGCTTCGTAAATGAGGAATGGAATTTGAAGAGTTGGACGTGATTCTGTGGAAATATAAGGCGTGTATTACGAAGAGAAATTAATTTTCACAGTGGATGAAAATGAATGAAAAAATGTATGGAGATCGAGTGTTAGTGATACAAAATGGCAGATTAAAACAAAGTAACTATAAAAAGTGACAGTGATGAACAAAACCCACTTAGGATAAAGTCTGAAAATATGAATAATTACATTTTTATCACAATTACTTCCATCTAAGTGAAAAAAACATTAAATATATTCATAATTGTTGGTTCAAAGTTACCATGTGAGAAATTATAAAGTTTTCTTAATGCTAGTAAAAATATTCATCCTTATGGTTATCCATATGAGAAATTGGCACGGTCTTGGGTAAGTGCTCACCGTGACACTAGTTGTTGAAACATGTGGAATGTCTTGTCCCAAGGATTTTCGACGTAGTTCAGGGAAACGGAACGTGGGTGCATCAGTGGCAAAAGTAAAGAATCATCGTCTGGAGCACGCGCCAAGTCTGCAGACTTAGGTGCACGTTGGGAAGATCCACGATACTCAGAGCGATTATGACGAAATGGTGAACATAACCTAACTAGTGGCCAGTGGTGGGAATTCGCAGTAATTTTATCCTACGGAAAGAGAATTGGGATTCGATTTCGAATATATGTATTCGAGTAACCTCTCTAAAACCACTAAATGCCGTGGTGAAAAAAATTACCAACAGTGAAAATTAAATTCCAAGAAACCTCGGGAAGAACCGAAACAGTAACTTTTTAACGGAGTCGTCCGCTAATATGCATCGCCTTGAACGAGTTCCCCATCAAGGCGAATGTTTTGTACACTCTGAAACTGTTGTATTGAAAATTAAATTCTCAATTTCCCATCACTCGGAGCTTGACAAATGTATCTTTCCTGTACCTTCGATGAAAATCATTTTTGAACAAAGGCTAAGAGAAGATTTGACGAGATATTTTCTTTGGAACGATAATTGACAGCTCACGGTCAAACTCGTGTAAGGTAGGAAACAGTTTTTCCCAACTGCATTCATAAATTCATTAAGTGAGGTCAAAATCTCAGAATGGAATTCTGCTGAATAGTTTTATTTAAGTCATCGGAGCAACAGATGGGTGATTAAGTACATTTTCACCCCTGATTACGCTGAAATATGAATTTTCTCATAGATTATTCTAAGCCACGTGTTAACTAACTGTGAATTCACTCGTACACGGCGGTGTGGGTCTTTTATAGAGCCTTCTAAAAATGTCGGGCTACGACAATACCCCTTTTAATTCCTTTAACAGTTCGATAATCGTGCCCATATTATCAACATATGCTTCGATTTGCTCAAAAAAGTTACTGCGGTGCAATTCACATAAAAAGTACAACGCTTTCCTTGAGATTCGTGTTTACACATTCTAATTGTTCAAATTTGGCGTTAAATCGAAGCATCGCTAAAAGAAGGCAATTTTGGAGGTGATTTAAAATTTTCTTCATAGTTTACCAATTAAGTATGAGTGGGGTACGCCTTAAAGGAAATTCTACCTCCGAAGTCGAAAGGGTTTTTTTTCAAACGCAGCGGAAATGGAATGGAGGACGCGAGTTCGGCTCTCGTATTTCGCACGATCCGTACAGCGAAGGGAGATGAAATAAAAAGCCACGGAATCGCAAAACCTCTCCGAAGGGAAACCATTCAAGGGCAGGAGTGGATCAGTTAATCGTCCAATCAATCGATCATTCGATCGATGTCGACCGCTTTCCGTCTCCATAGGAGAAAAGAGTGCCCCGCGTAACTCCCAAGGACGGCGGCGTGCTCCAGAATAGGTTATTTCCCCGGTTAAAATAAAAAAAAACATTTCCTCGCTTGCATGACATTCGATATAAAAATAAAATGTGCTGTATTTAGTATCTTCTTATCATCAATTTTGTTTATTTTTTTTTGTTTTAACTTTCGGCTACTCCCGAACTCATGAACACATTTGGAAAGGAAGGAATTCGCACGATAATGGACGGACACCCTTTTGATTCGATCCTACTCTCTGGCCAGACAATCCAGTCGGCAAGACCGTCCTATCGGAGCGGCCCGATCACACGCCGACTCGAGCGCTTGCTCACTCACTCTCTTACGCGCGCGATCGCCGCGAACAGGCGCGAAAGTTCACGGCGGAAACATCGAGGCGGGAGCTTCTGCGGCGACGCTCACCCATCAGCCGTCGGTGGCCCATCCTCCCTCTAGCGGGGGGGACCCTCAGAAAGAGATGGGAAAGAGGGGGAGGGTTGAGTGGAATGTCGGGAGAGAGTGATGAGGGAGACAGACAGAAAGAGAGAAGTGACAGAGATATAAAAGAGAAACACTTTCTTTGCTCTCGACAAAAAAAACAGAAAAAAACAAGGCATTCTTTAAAAACAAATTCCCAATGTGTGGTCTACGATAGTTCCTCCGAGAAATATCAAGGGCTTGCGCGCACTGCGCGGTTAGTTTTGTTCCGTTGTTTTTGAAATTTTTTCGCTTTCCGCGTGAGTTGGCGCAGTGGGTATATTTCCAAGGGGGAAGAGGGGTCTATTCCGGGATCCAGTGGCGTCAGACGTGGGATTTAAAGCCGTGCCAGCTCGGGCGGGGGACAGGGCCGTCCTGACGTACCGGGCGAAATTGGGGTCACGCTCATCAGCGCCCCAAGATGATACAGGAGGCGCCGGCAAATTATTTACTGGTCCTTCCACGTACTCCACCGAACGGCTGACGAAGATCACTGCGGAAGCGACTACGATACTTGGTCCACCAATCAGAAGCCAGCTCTCAAGGGTGATAGATAAGGTAAATGGGAGACTATCATATAAAAATAAAACAGGGCCTTGATTGGTGGACCAAGAGTTCTTCGCTTCCGCTTCGGAAGCTCCATCTTACAAAAGAAATTTTACACCAGATCTCGGATACAAAATAGGCCAAGCAATAAGTAAGAATCATGAGAAAATATTAAGATCTTATTTTCAATGTTTGAAGTGTGCCAATTTTTTTACAAATGACATAAAGTTTTGTGTATCGAATATCAAAACCCATGAATTTCCCTGTTCAGGGCTGAATCGGCATATTTACTTTTCCTTTGTGCAGGCACACAAAGCCCCTTGATATTTCTTTGAGTGTTTTTAAATCTATCCTAGAAATAATACATAATATTAGCATCCAGAAAATGTTGAAACCAGAGTGCACTAGATAATACACAACTTACTCAACCTCAGTACTCAGTAAATAGATATTTAATAAGAAGTTGAAGCATCACAAAAGTTTCAAATCTAGACCTAAGTAGATGGGCATGACACAGTTAAATGTTTGACTATGAATGCATAGTTGCGTAAGGTACTACCATAGGAATTTTGTCTAACTCTTTCTCTATAGCTAAACTATTTTATGTCCAGTCGAAATCAATTAGGTACCTTGAATACTTTAAGTCAAAGGGTTTTGGTCTCAAACCTATGAGTAAAGAGTATTTCACACATTCCCTACCATGCAAATTTAATATTTGTCCAATACAAATCTTCCAAACTAGGAATATTTTATGGGAATTCTATGTCTATTAATTACACCATGTTGTATATTACTTACGTAACCATGACTGCTCCATTGACGCCACTTACTCCTACCATATAAGAAAATGCGAGATTAAGCGGTCACATGGAGACAGTTGTTGTTCTATACCATAGAGAATAGCATTAGAGTTTGAGCAATAATCCCTCAAATGAATTTCGCTAATGTAAAGTAAGCATGTCGGAGAGGAAGATATGCCTCAACCGTAATATATTTCCTGCAAAGCACATATGTTCCTGTGAATCATCGTGGATGTGTCCTTGGTGGAAACCTATGTTCCGAGAGAAGATATGACTTGTTGGTTGTGTCCGAAATCTTAACTCAACTTCATAGTGGAGTCGTCAAAGGTATGGTATGTTAATCAAACGAATGGTTCTCATTTCAAAAAATTTTTCATGCACGAACTTTCAACAAAGAAAATGGCGTTCCTGAAACATGCCATCATATTAATGACTTTCTGTTTAAGATATTTATGTTTGACTATCCGGAATAATTTCTTCGGTTGAGATACTGCCACGTAGGGTATTTTTTTTTACAAAATATTAACTCGAAAACCGCAAAAACATTTCTATTTAAATAATAATTAAATAAAGTGGGCACTAGTCTTCTTTTGCCATATCGCCAATCGTTAGTATCCTCCTCTGAACGTAGCTCCGAAACCCTTAATTGAATCATTTTATTATAATAACATTGACCTCCATACTTCTGCTCTTTTGAAGTCAAATTCACAGCGAGGTTACCTGACCTGGTCAATCAAATATTCTTGAAACATTAATGTAAAAATTCAAGAATTCAAAAATTCAATGTTTAACAAGAAAAACAGCCATCATCCAACGGACAACACTACCACCCATGATTTTTGTAAAGGGAGAATTCCAATGCTGTAATTTAGTAATAAATGGCTTCTTATTTTGACAATTAGGTCAAGAGATTTTGGGATTTCTAGACTTCAGCGAACATAAATTGATCACGTTCATTAAGATACTGGCACGCTGAATTCCAAGCCAAAGGTTTGTAGACCAATAAATTCAATAGCTGCCTACGCAATAGGAAACTTGGTGATTTCATTTTACGGTAAAAGAGTGCTCCTGAAATTCAAATGTCTAGTTTATGATTCCAAACGTATAGCTAATGAACGACGAAACGGCGCAAGTTAATGAGGTGCAACACTGAAATCAAAGTCCTTGACAGCGAAGGAATCATTGGACTTAATGTGGCGTTGGAAACAGTTACGAATAACCACGTCGATTTCATTCCAACTCGTGTTTTTGTAACGGATTCCATTTGAGTAAGATGTAAAGGATCCAGTAGATAGCATATGTTGGGTAAGCTATGATTAAATTTCCTTGGATTAGAGAACGCAGATTTGTTTACTTATGAATAATGGAATACATTTAAGGGACTTAAATGGTACGTACCTTGAAAAAAGGAACGTTTGATACCATCCTCCTTCATCTGAATTCGTAGCTATGTGCAAAGTTTGGTAGCACATCAAGAATGACTGCACTAAAGCGGTTTTCACGAGATTTTTCAGATAGTAACCATACTGAACTATATGTATATACACGTATTTTTAAACTAATTCCTCAAAGCGTACAGACTTTGGCTGTCATTTTATTTAACACACTGTTCATTAACACAAAAAGGTAAATAGTAGTTTATTTTTGAACTATATGTCACTTCCTAGAGAATTCGCCATATATATATGGTAATATTATTAGCAATATGATAGTGTATTTATTCGCACTTTTTTCGATGGTAAGACTACACTTAGTGATGGAATATGGAGTTAGAAAATTTCAACCAGGTCTAACGACGATTCCATAAAATATTGTTCACGTGTAAACAAGAACTGTTACAAAAAATCTTCAATAGACACGTTGAAGTAGCAAGTTAATGAGAACGTGGTAATTTATCGGCTCGCGAAGACTCCAAAGATTCTATTTTTATTCAAGAGACGATTCAGAACTCTGCAAACAGAACTGTGCACCGAAACCTTGATACTAAAATCTGATAAATAAGTCGACACCAAATGTGTTTCTGAATCATATGGAAACCAAAACGGAGGGTAACGGATACATTGAAAAGATTTAAAAGCCCATTGACGGAGAATTATCGAGTTCTGAATTCTTAACTTTGTTTACTCACCATTTCCTAAATTTATTCTGCAAAATTTTTAAGGAAATACCCCTAGGGTTATAAAATTTGCGCCATAAAAGACAACACCACGTGCGAATGAAGACATACTAATGCAACAGTTACCTAATGTAATCGTAAATAGAATGAATTCAAAGCCTTTCGTTACCATAACTAATGAATAAAGTGGCGAGGTATTCTATCAAGAAGATCATTCAGATCATGCTCAGTAATTTAGGTTAACCATTCAAATCTAGGAGGTGCTCATGGACACCTTGAACTTCACTCAGTTTTAATGAGTTCCTGGGTGTAAGATAAATCTGGATAACTGGGAGCGGAACAAGGCGAGGCATCAACTCGTGTAACTTAACCGTGACCTGCATGATGGGAATGAAAGTCTAATCATTGCATTCCTGAGAATGAGAGTCTAATCATTGTATATTCTCGGCATTTCATGATCTGTAAATGGATAACTACGTATTTTCACTGACTAATAAATTTAGATGGATAGGGTCACAAGTTAGAAGTATACACGCATATTCAAATGAATAACTCATTCATTTTCATTTTCAAAAATTTATATAAAAGAATGTTAATATTTGAATACTTGACCCACACTTTTAAAGAGGCACACTGAAAAAAGTAATGTAGAGGGAAAGGAAAATTATCCAAGGATTTCCTAGGCATGGTATAGGAAGAGTGAAGGCTGTTGGGAGAAATCCGGAGACAAGTGAATTCAGGAGACACTGAGAGGCAATTGGATACTGACGATGGCAATAGAGGGAAAATTCTGGGAAAGCGAGGTAGAGGGAGGAATGAAATAAGCATTTTGGATGGTTTTATGGAGGAAGCATGCATGCAGAGCTAAAGAATGAGATACTGCAAATTTCATGATGAGATATTCAAGTTATTTCTTGTCATTTTAGTCAGGACTTCGGAGCATAGTGCCAGAATCCATCAAAAACCTACCCCAACTCGACAGACTACTGCTAATAATAACTGTACACCTCTTGAAAACCGAAGCACGAGCGACGAGGAAGAAAGAATGCGATCGGTTGACAAAAAGAGAACGGGGACATGCTTAAGTCACCCTTACCATTGGGTCACTAACCAACCATTATTACTGAACTTGCGCTCTGTAACCGCTGGAGATCAAGAGGTGAAAAGGGCGAGCGAAGTGGTCAACAAAAGGCGGACGAGCTTCGAAGGAAGCAGGCCCACCCCTATTCTCCCACCACTCCATCCGCTTGATTCGCCCGCCGGAACATTATTCGACGGCGAAGGTGGCAATGTACGTCCCTGCTCGCCTCCCCTAATTAGAGCGCCTCGGAGAGGACTCTGAAAAAATAATGAACCCATGGATAGGGGGCACGGGGAAGGAGGCACGTCAGAATATATCCTTCCCTTTCCCGGTCAGCGGTTTGACTCCTCATTTTAACTCGAGAGAGAGAGAGGCGTGTTTGGAGAGGCTGCCACCGCGGCGCTGGTGGCGTCAGGCCAAGATAATCGTATATCTCTTCCCTGTTTGTTATATTTTTTTCATCTTCCTCCTCCTCTCCTCCCGGGGCGATTCAAATGCAAACAAAAGGGGAAGGCAGTAACAAACTCGAGAGAAGACAAGAGCCCTTCGAGAGTAAAATGCGGGTTGGGGAGAGAATCCCACCCCCTGGGTATTCTGGTGAACAAACAGAGCGAATAAATATCCATCTCTCTCTCTCACTCTCATTCCCCCATGGAATTCGAATGAGGAAAGGGGATATGTTGAGGGGGAGGCAGCGCGTGAATGTCCGGGGGTGGGCGGACCCCAGCTGTTTTCCTCGGTGCGGAAGGGCGGATAAAGTCTTAACTCCATTGCTCGCGAATTATCAAAAGGGGGGGATGCGAATTTAGATTCAGCATAAACGCCTGGAGTTGATCGTTACGGACGTTCGGAGACGTGAACTCCGTATATCATCCTCGTACGTCACTTGTAATTTGTCCCCCCCCCCTCCAGGCTGTGCATTTTTTTCAGAAAACTTTTGTGTTATCGCGATTAGAATATCGTACTATGAAGCGAGATGAACAGCTTCCGGCGTTCCGAGGATCGATAGCATGGATGTAGAGGGAATAGTATGTATGAAAACGTTTTGATGAAACTCTGGTTTGGCTCAAACTTTTGAAAGATAAATAAAACATAGAAATTATTAGCAAATAAAGTACACGCGCAATTTCTGCCGAAGGAGAGATATAACGTAGCTAATGATTTCAAACAAAGTGAAGTTTTTCTGTCGTAAATAACTTAATCATTAGAATGATTCTAATGGCGAATGAAAGCAGTAAATGAAATTCAAAATTCATGAACCTCGTTAAACAAATTGCACTCTGTCAACATGAGAGGCGAAATCAAGTGTTTTTAAGTGCCCAGAAAAACTAGTGGCAGTGATAATATTTTATCCCCTTGCCTGACCTTGATGCTGGTTGCTTTCGGTCAAAGTTGTCAACGGCGATTTCCCTCAATTAAACCGCATTTGTCATACTATATAACCCCTCTACCGACAATGCTTCAAAATAATGATTTCCGAAACCTCCTACCTAAGCAAATCCTACTACGTCTGTAGGCAGTTGTGAATATTTGATCCTTTCTCATTTTGAAAATACCAATAAACAAGTAATAAACTGAAAAGAGGATAGCAGTGTCGTAAACGTGCCGCGAAACTCGACAGAGAGCTGATTTAAGAGGCGTAGAGGGTTATTTTGAAGCCTTTCTTTACGAAGGAAACACGAAGGGGGACTCCTAGCTCCTATGACCTGAATGTGATCCCAATATATTCATATTTTCATAAAATATATTAAGAAAGAATATTAATTATGCCTCTTTCTCAAGCTATACCCGCTTTCCAAAAATTCTTCCAAAATCGATTGTTGTTTTTTACTCGAGTAAAACTAATAGTAATAGTTACACATTCCTTTCGGATATATCAGTTGCTCGACGAGAACGACAAGTATTTTTTTAGGAAACGTGGAGGTTTGTAAGCACGAAATTCTATATCAAAACAATAGGTTGGTTGGGTGTCACGTATTAAGTGTCTGGTGACGCATAGCTATTCAAAGACGGCAGCGAGAATGTTCTCAATGGACCAAATCGGTGCGACCCAATAACATTTGGGTTTTCTATCGGAATTGATCCAAACCGCAAAGACTCGACAGGTTCTCGACTTTGATCGCCTCCGCCGAGCACGAGTTGTAATGGATGCATCCAAATTCATACGTTGAGCGTCCGAATATGAAAATGGTACCGAAAGACTGACGGAAATGACTTACGAGTCGACGGACCCCACTACTATTTGGTTGAGATTTTTCCAGATGATGCTGTCGTCAGAATCAAAAATGATGTTCCGTTGGATTTTGACGATTAAAAACCGGGGTTTATGTGCACGATTATACAATTTTTTATCGTTATAAAATTTTTTCTACTGCCATTAGAGCCATATTTTTAAAACTTGCTGCAAATAAACAAATATTGACCCTGCAATTCAATAATAAGCCACGCGTCTCCAAAAATAAGTCTTTTTCTCCGTTAATTAAGTGATTTCGTTTCCCAAAGCTACAACTCTATTCACAAACCATCTGAGAGCAATTTTCAAATCAAAATAAAACTATCAATTCGCAGACAGCGTGATTCGGGTAAATAAAAAGTGCGCCCCTTAACACCATCAGCGTTAAAATTATGCGCTAGTTACAATGGCCTGTTAACTGATTGGTAACATTAATAAACTGGTCTCAGAACTCTTCAACTCATTTATGGAAAGGCAGGAAATCCACAGCAATGAACGTTCACTTAAGTTTACAAGGATAGATAAGGCTAGCAAACGTACATTTCTGGAGATTATTGCTGGATGGTCGTTAAAAAAAAGCGTTTAAACAATATCTGGTCCATTTAATTTGTCCACAGTAGAAATTAGAGCCGTCCACACGATTTCAATGGGATAGAGGGAGCCGTGGGCATGCAATTTGATTTCCCTCTCCAGCCTTAGACAAATTAACAGAAGTTACTGTGAATCAATACTTGACTCTCAAACTCCCCCTCTAGTTGATTAACTACTACTTAATACGTTTTCACGTCCGAAGTAGTTACTTATATGAGACATCCAAATATTACGGCGAAGCCGCGAATCGGAACGTTCAACTATGATTTCCGTTTCCGGCGAGTGGAGGAAACGTTCGTCGGGGCCAGTCGGAAGCGACTGCGGGGGAGGAGGAGGAGGCCCTTGAACGGACCCGGGGCGTTCACCCTGGGCTCACCTGCAAAAGACTCGGTCGTCCTCTCAGTGGACGAAATTATCCGCCGACCTCGATCTTTCTGCGGATCTATTTGAAACGTTTAGTGGGAGCGAACGAAAGTTGGAAAGGTTTCCCGCTTCGAAGCGAGCGGCGCGACAGAGTCATTAGAAAAATGGACGAGAACAAAGAGGCGCGATAACATAACGAATCCTGCGGCCAAGACTTGTTTCTCAGCGGTTCTTGCACTTGGTGCGAGTCGTTCGTTGCAAGGCTAATTGGCTAATGGCAAGTGGGCAATGTCACGCTCAAACAAGCACTCCTCTATGCCACTGCCAATGCGAGTGACAGCGTAAACCCGACAACTCGCCAGTTAAGGGCCTTGGAGCCATTATGGGACGACTTCCTCGAAAGATCATTAGAGAATGATTGGTAACCTTGATGGCTCGTTCAACTCTCGACCGACTGAGATGGAACATAGTATCTGGAAGAGGTACGCAAAACACCACGTCCCGCGGAATACATTCTGAATATCAATGCACAGTGCTGCTTACATCCCAGTCTTCCTTCTCCTTCCTTCATAAAATTCGTTAATTTATACATTTTCTATTTATCTCAAACATTTGGAGGAGTGATGAGATTTTTTGCGCTGTTACCAATGAAAATGCCCTGAACGAATAAGAAAGTTAAGGCCATGAGCCCAAGAAATGGTATGATGTAAATTAGTCGTACGTGCTCAGCATGAGGGACCTAGGAATATTTTTATTTTTCAACATACACAATTTCTACTTTTATTTCATATGGAAAAGGAAAAGAGGTTGCCCAGTTGGGCAAGTAAGATTTCTACACATTCCTGACGAATATTCCCCGAAAACTTAACTAACAATAAGTGATTAAAGCCGTCATAAAAATGTTACCAACATGTATAACTATAAAATCCGAACCACAGTATGAGCCCTAAGGTCAGTTCGTTAGATGAGGACTTTTCCTTGTGCTGCCTATGGTTTCCCTGGGAGATCGGATACCCGAAATATCACACAGGTTAGGTGAAGCTGAGGGTACCCAGAGGTGTCCTTGGGAATCGAACCCGAGCCCTCCAGGAAGTTGGTACTCAACAACTGGACTACCACACCCTCAATTATATGAGGCAGTAGTTCAGTCCAGTATGTATATAGAAATATGTATACATACATATAGAAATATATATATATATATATATTTGTGTATACATATATCTTCGATAACATAACGGCAAGCAACACAACAAGGCCGTCAACATCAGATAATAATGACGGCCGCGCCGTCGAAACGTCAAAACTACATACGTGAAATTTAGATAAACATACAAAAAACACCCACGTTTTCTTAAGCTCGGGTTAATATTAAAAGAGAGATGGTTAAATATAGAAGATGCATGGTCAAGGAACTGTTGATAATTATTTAGTTATTTTTAGTCGATAATATTTGGAGTTTCCTATTCATTACACAAATACATTGTCTACCTCTACATACATGAACTGACATTTTATTACACCCTGGCAAGGTGAATGCCGCGTAATCCGTTGAAAAGACGAAGAGACGAGATCAATTAAATGAAGAAAAGCAGAGCGCTTAAGTCCAACCGAAATCAAATGCGAGTGTGCGCAAACCACACTCGGGGATTTTCTATAGCAACCGGCACTGCTTGACCTGCTTCCCTTTCAACGCCCGCTGCACTAAAACGTCCTCCCCTCGGAAGAAGCGGGAAGGGGTGGTACTTGTGGCATAACAAACGCAGCTCAGCAGGGAGACCGAACGCTTGGGCAACCACCGCCACCGCGTTCCCATTATGAGAGCAGTGGGAAACAATGGACGAGTGTTTTGCGTCTTCCTTCGGGCGGGAACCGCGGAGGGCGTCCCCGGTCGGACGGTAGACGCGAATGCCACGGGTGAAGGAGGGGGGTGGGCGAAAATAGAACCGGGATGGGGTACGGGGAGAGGGCGCGAGAGGGGACGGGAACCAATGGAGAGCGGTGAGAAGTGAGGAAAGAGATTTTGTAGATAAAAGAAGGGTAAAAGAAGGGCCCGGTCTTGGCGAAGGGCGAGAAATATAACAGTACTCCGGTGGCGTTCTTGCAGTTGCCATTTCGGGACCAGTGAGGTTAGCTGCTAACAGCGAATGACGCTCTACATTTCCCCAACTCGCCAATTTCTCCCCCACTCACTCCAGGGTACGTTCATCTACTTATTTTCCCAGATATGGAAAGTCAACCCACAGCTCACCCGTTGCCGAAAACATTTCGGAAAAACCGGCAAACAAATTCCGATCGCGGTGAAGTCAAGGACTAACGAACTACGTCCTCATTCCCTGCCGGAGGTTTAAGATACGTTTTCATGCATCCGTTTTCGTAGCGCCGCGTCGCCGACAGCGCAGTCAATCAGGACGCAGGGCCGCCGAAGGTTATGGGGCCGCAGTAGTTGCCCATTTCTCAACACCAGCGTCACCCCAGTTGAAATAAGCGCATTGACTTTTTAGTTATTCGGCCAAGAATGAAGTAGACCTCCTTTCCCCTTTTCCACCTCCGGCACTTCCATCTCTATCCATCACGACCACTTAATTGCGGTCGATAGAATCGATATGCTCATACAATTACAAAAAATAATGGATTTGTTGCTAGACACCAATACCAGCTCGTGGGTACCAGACAATGCACCCACTTCGAATTTATGAATCGTTAATTTCTAAGCAAAGGTATATTGTCCCAAACACTGAAATAAGCAATGAAGAATTTAAAATGCCTCCTTAGGGAGCATACATATTTTGCAAGTGAAAAATTTAATTAAGTAAATATGGTCAGAAATTACATGGGGTCTCCGATGCTCTAAAACCGAGCGCACTCTGTTGCTAACGTAACATTCGATGATATAGCTCCTCACGATTGTGGATGAAGTTCACATGACAATCATTAATCAAACGAAGGTTGTCAGCACGATAGCGCGAAAATTTTCCCACACTTGTCAACGAAGCATCAAATCATAATGTGGTAGTGAACTGAACGATGTTACGTCACCATATGAGAGTGTACCATATTTTCCTATTCATAATAAGATAAAACGCTGTAAGTTTGGGACGGCAGTAAATTACGCTCACGGATCATCTCCGTTATGTTCCCGAACAAATGACACGTAATTTCGGACTGGGAAGGGATTGTGGTGGACGTAAGATTCCTTCTCTCTCTATGGGTATTACCTTGCATAACTTTACTAATGGGTTAACGCAACTTTCAGGCTGTAGAAACTGAATTTAATGTTTTTCCAACCCTATACAGCTTTTGTTTTTTTCCTTACTCGTCATTTTTTGTCCGCGGAAAACGTCCTGATGGAGTTTGAAGAGGGGAATCGGACAGGATGCAATTCTCCTTACAATTTCAAAACGTAGGTATCATTTAAAAAATGTTTTTAAAATTATTTCTTTCGTGTCAACTTGATGACTCTACCAACTTGATTGCAAATCCCTTGTGCTCGTTAAATCCTTGCAGTAGATTACGCTTGGAGGGAGGTTCAAAAGGCCTCAACCGGGTTTGACTGAATTTCGACGCTAATTCAAGAGCGTTTGAGAAAATTAAAAATCAGTATGTCGTGATTTTCAATTTTATTTTTTGGAAGATATTTGGCTATAGCATTTTTATTTCCTAGGAAACCAAAATCATGTTACTGCCTCATTCAAGTTATTCTTATTCAAGATTAATTCGACGATACAGAATTTTCGTAGCCATCTAAATAATGAATCTAACGCTGTTCAATCTTGAAGCCCGATACTTATACTCGTTCTTGAAGTATTCGACGAACTGTTCCGATTAAATGAAACGTCGGCAGGTGGATATACGTATTAAAATCTTCGATATATTGGTATATTAAATCGGCCGGTATATTAAAATATTTCGATTCAATTTATCACGCATTTTTTCGTAGAATATTATAGATTGATGCCACACACAAGGTAGATTGACACGAGAGTAAAAAACGGTATCCTGTTCACTAAGTTGCTCTCCACTTACACAAGATTCATCCGACGCACAAATCTTAGCCACGCTCTGATTTTTTGTCTCCCCGAATTCATCTTTCCTGCAAGATCGAATTATACCGAATGCAGTTCTCTCAATTGGCTCACCGCGGGGGACGCTCTGGCGGGATGCGAGGCTGTCACCCTGCGAGTCACCGGCGGAGAAGTTCTCCGGCTACGCCTCTACCTAGCGCGCCCCTCACATTCTCCCTTGGAGAACGGGGGATTCGCGGCGGGTGGCGGTCCGCAACTCTCCGCGTTTACGCATCGCGAGAGACCCATCGTCTATCTTCGATGACGGACGGTTTCCAGAGTGCCTGGATTCATTCATCGCATCTTTTCTCGCATAAGGGCGAGAGAGTGAGAGGCTGTTGGGGTCCCCGCAACCCCCGCCGGCCTTGCGAAACTTCCCCTCGCTCGCGACTTCTCCGAATCGGCCTGTCTGCAGATAATCCCCACTTCCATAAACCTTACTCTTATGATGACGAAATTGATTACAGACAAAGCCATTGTGGATAGAATCTGATACTATATTTATTGACTATTGGAATGAATAAAAATAATAAAATAAAAGAAAGACAGGATCCTAAAATACTACGAATTGATTTGGTAATATAATTCACGTAAAAATAAAGAGCATACCCACAAATATAAAATCTAACTAATGTATTAAAAAAGATAATTTATCGGGAAAATATTTAAATTCCATTTTGTCCCAGACCAAATGGTAATGTTCACAAGGCAGATTATTATTTTCTTCCCCATAATCGTGTGAATTCGCTCTCCTGACGCGAGTCACGGTCATCTTGTTTATTATTTGACCTTTCATCGTGCTGGGTCAAGGTCGTCAAATTGTTTGCATCCGTGGACAGACAGTTTAGCCGATAACTACGTAGGAATGAGCGATTTCACATTTGAAAAGCGAAGATCTGCGTGTGATGGCAGTTACGACATGACTCCGATCTCGTAACGTCGTATGATAGACAGGTCTTCCATAAACGATGCACTAGGCCTTTGTCGAGAATTGGAGTAAGGTTAGGCTTTGTCATTTCTATCCCCGTACTCGGGGTAATAAATACACGACTTGTTTTTGCAAGAGATATTCAAAACCCTTCGGAATGCGTTTTCAATAGCAATGCTTATAACTTCTCTCTGGGAAAATTAATTTATTGTAGGGACAGGAGAATTTACTAAAAGAGTATTATTTACAGAATGTATGCTGATGTACTATTAAGATAACGGGTCTAAGAAAAAATGATAAAATATACTCCTAATATACTTCGTACAGTTGTTTTATGAACACTTTTAAATTTATTGTGTACACTGTTAACAAGGAAAATATAAGATACATTAGGGACGTGACATATAGGGGACGTGGTATTCCAGTTGCGCCCTCAGATCCATAAGAGTTTTGTAGTTTTTTATACCAGATCTTCCAGGGAAACCATCGGTGGCTCAGGGAAAGGTGCTGCCCCTCCCCCCACCCTGATGAGGCAATTTCACGCGCCCTAAGGCGGGTGAAATTCATTAAATTAGATATTAAGTATTAGGTGGGCTCAACCCTCAATGGCTAACAAACCGAACTTCCGGTTGACAATTATGATATCGTATATACGGATATAAAATATGTTCGTTGAACAATTCTCTAAAGCTTTCGAATGACATTTGTTTCCATCGTCAGTCGAAAGCACTCGCAGGCAATTGTAAACATACAATACGTAGAGGTCGGGAAGTCATGAACTTTACTGTTTTTAGATTTATCGCATGTTTGCATACTTCTAATCTAATAATGACAAATTATCGGTTTTTTAAAGCACGTAGATAAACCTATTAATACCAGCAAGAATGAAATTGGGATTGAGTACAAGCTTAGCAAGCTACGAGGACTCGCACTAGTGTATCTACAGTCTATTTTCAAAAAATAAGTTTTAAATATTTCATTTTCTATTTATTGTAATTTTGCGAGGAGTTTAATATTTATGAGAGCTATAAGTATTAAAAGGCTAATGACTATTTCGAAATGATTCTGCCGAGGAAATTGGGCCTATTACGTGTTCGAAATCATGTCATCTCTAGAAGTAGTTTTTTAAGGTCATTTAGCTATAAGTGATGGAGGGCAAAGGAAGGGTGGAAAGAAACCCGGCGTCGGCATTAGCCTACTCTAGTCGAAAGGCACCAAGGGGTCCGCAGTTTAACATCCCATCCGACGGACGTCGTACTCACTCAAAGTGCTCTCCACAAAGCACCTTAAGTAGGGATCGGGATACCACTGAAAATATTTGTTACGAGGGTCATCCGGAAAGTAGTACCCGTTCGTGCCGCATGAAGTGCTGACGACGCGAGTAGCCGCTGGACGAGGTCAGATAGCTTCAGTGGCTTGTCTGCCTTCTCTGAGCCAAGTTGCGTGACGCTAGCATTGCCTGTGTTGTTTCTGTGATTGTTTACAATGTTTAAAAAAATTGAGAACGCCGCCAGTTGTGAAGTGAGGGCAGTGATTAAATTCCTCAATGCAAGAAACGTTCGCCCATGTGATATTCATCGCCAATTAAAGGAGGTGTATGGAGACAATGTAATGGACGAGTCGTCTGTTCGGCGATGGTGTCGCAACTTCAACATGGGGAGGGGGAACACACACGACGATGAGCGTTCGGGGAGACCGTCTGTCATTACAGACCAACTGGTGAGCTCAGTTGACGAATTCGTGAGGAACGATCGGCGCGTCACAATTGATGACATCTGTGAGCATTTTCCCAATATTTCTCGAACAATTGTTCATGAAATTGTTAAACACCATCTGCATTATGCAAAAATTTGTGCAAGATGGGTCCCTCGCATGCTTACAGATGAGCACAAAACCAAGCGTATGGCTGCAGCACTGACGTTTTTGGGACGTTATTCTGATGAAGGAGACTCTTTCTTGACTCGCATAATTACTGGTGACGAAACATGGGTTTGTTATGCATCACCTGAGAGTAAACGACAGTCAATGGAGTGGCATCATGCTCATTCACCAAACAAACCAAAAAAATTCAAGACAGTTCTGTCCACCAGGAAACTCATGGCAACCATTTTCTGGGATCGACGAGGTGTATTGCTTATTGATTTTATGGCCCGTGGAGACACTATTAATGCCAATGCGTATTGTGAAACATTAAAGAAATTACGGCGGGCAATACAAAATCGGCGGCGAGGTCTATTGTCTACTGGTGTCATTCTCGTTCATGACAATGCCAGGCCTCATGCAGCTGGGATAACACAAAAACTTTTGCAGCAATTCAAATGGGAAACTTTCGACCATCCACCGTATAGCCCCGACTTGGCCCCTTCAGATTTTCATCTCTTTACAAAGCTTAAAGACTTTTTGGCAGGAAAAAGATTTGACAGCGATGAAGAACTTAAAGAAGGAGTGACCCTGTATCTCAATGAGCTGGCGGCGAAGGACTATGCAGCAGGAATACAGAAACTTGTCACACGTTATGACAAATGCCTTAATTTGCTTGGAGATTATGTTGAGAAGTAGTTTAAAGTATCCTCTTTCAAATAAAATTTTTTATGTTTGTTAATATTTACTTTTGTGTCTTTATTTCACGAACGGGTACTACTTTCCGGATGACCCTCGTATATCCAGGATTCGAACCTGGGCCCTCTCGGTAGGAAGCCTGTACGTTAGCTACCGTACCATCCCGATCGTCCACTACATCTCTCCTGGCCTGAACGTTCCACCTAGCGATTTCTATAGATCATAAGCTCTCATCATTGATTGAAATAATGTTTTCACACGTTTTATGAGTTTAATATCAAATATTATTACGTTCAACTTGATAAGATAAAATAGAATTACTATCATCGGGTACGCACTTTTGAAAAAATTTAATTCACACTAAATGCGAACTATTTGACGTAGCATGTTTTTTTCTATGAAAGGTTCTTTCTCCATTCCGAAATTTATACAATTCGCAAACCTTCGCAGAACATTTGTAACGATCGCATGTAGGAGAATGTGACGCTGTAGCCCGTAAAAACCTCTCAGTCTAAGTCCATTACCTAAAACTACTCGCTACGAATGGGTAAAAAAAAACATTCATCTGAGGGAAAACAATTGGAACTGAAAAAAAACACGAAATGGAGCACCCATGAAAATTCAAAAGGAATCCGCTCCTCTTATGTTAGCTCCTCAACGTGGAATCAGAAGTATTCGTTTCAAAATGTATTTATGCCCCAGTTTACATTCGGAGCGATAAACAAACAGCTTAACGGGATTTGAAATTCTGTTAACACAAGGCGTGTTTGTTTTGCTTCGCCTTCACATTCACCTACCCCCATCTCCACCAACCATCACCCTTCTCTAAGAAATAATCCACCGAGTTCCAATCTGAGTGCCCTTTCGAGAAGAAGGCAACGAAACGCACGACAGGGGAGTGGAAAACGAAGTACGGGCAGGCATCGTGTAAACGGAGTGGTTCAAATAGCATCCATCATCGTGAGGAATTGACGAGGAAAGAGGTTCTGAGTTGCAAGATGTTAAAAATTAACAAAAAAAATGGGAAAGCAGCGCAAAATACTCGCGAGGAACTTTTGAGACAGAAGCAAACACAATCAGAAACTCCACGAAAGGCACCTGTTAGACGAAACTTAACACGTTTTAATACATGAAATTACTTATTCACGTCGTCGGAAAGGTAAATTATTAGCTCTTAAATATTTTACGGGGAAATTATAAAAAAATTTTGAAAGCTCATTCTGAGAGTAAGGTCTACAAATCTACTGTCTCCTTACAACGGCCTACTTCATGAAATCCCTGCGACAAGACTTATGATTTTAAAATCCAGCGGAAAGATGTCGTTTCCTCGGACAAAGAAACGCACAAACGAAAAAATGGAATACAATTCGAATCTTGTTTAAAAAACCTGAGCTGAGTGAAGCTTCTGGGTATTTTGTACAAATGCCCTCCAGTGTTTTTCGTAATACATTAGCGTAGCGTACGTAGCGTAATAATTAGCATTATTTATGCATAGTATTAGGGATGGCTTTCTAATAACTGGGATAAATGGATCACATGAAGCTACGAGCAAGATTATAAATATGAAAAAAATGATTGAATTAAAATTGTACACCAGCCTTTTGAGGGGACGTATGCATTTAAGGTAAGATTTTGTTGTAATAAGGTGTGGTTTTATTATAATGCATGCAATGCTTCGCTTTTCGGTCAGGGATTAGCCTAATAAATTCATTCAGTGTTATTTCCATTCACAGTAGTTATTAATAGGAATAAACTTCCATTTAGGTTCCTGAAAATAACGGGAGGAAAAAAGAACTTATACTTCTTACGCATTAAATTAACTGTTGTTTACATGCTCCTAAATACAATAGGATAGTCACTTTGCGTCAATGTTTCCAAGGCTTAGGAAGCCACACTACATACACTATATTAACATATATGTCGAAGAAAGCAGGAAGTAATTCACCTTTAAATGACATCAACTGAAACTTCCTCATTATACCTCAAAAGATTGCTGCTTGATATAACTAGCGCTAAACTACTAAGGGTCATTCAGTAGTATCCTTACTTTTCCCAATAGGGTTAAAGAAATAAGATTGTCTCTCGCCACTGTAGGAAACTCAAGTCAATATGTCGCAATGAACTTCTGCTTTGAAAGAGAAATTAATTGGATATAGAGTTTTTATTGTTACAGCCTAACTTATAGTTAGGCAATTTAATTATGTATAATAGGAATTCAATGAATCCGAGGTCAGTTACTTTGATATGAAATTCCTAATTTCTTAATCATCGAAACACGCAACACCTGTTAAAATGCTTACACTATGACATCCATCAAACTCACACAGGACATCAAAATCCGATCAATCACAAAATTGATATAACCATCAACGTACTCGAAATTTAAATGAACAACTAGTGCATTGACACTGTCCTAGATCCTAGGATAAAACGCGTGTGGAGTAAAACATAATGTTCAGGTAAAATGTTACGGTGTTTTTCCCTCCAGTTAAAGAGAAATAATTGATAAAAAAAAGTTTTTCTCAGCCTAGCGCAGTTTGTCGTTCAGAGATACACATTTCGAAGATTTTTTCCACTTTCTGAATTCCATAAATGCTTCGCTTCGCCACTCGACTGATGTTTTGCTCTATTCCATTCGTTTTGCGAGCCTGCATACACTTCCCTCCATCTATATCTTGCCCTCTCTTGGCTTCCCTGATGCGGCACAGGCATGGCCGGCGACATTATACGCCAGGCGCGCGTGAAAAGATCCAGTCAGCCAAAAGAGGCCGTTACTCAACCGCCTTTGGAACAACAATGGGTGCGTCATCCGTCGGATAATGTCCCTTGGCTGGCGAAGAGATAGCGAAAGAGACAAACACGAACTGGGTATGAGGGATAAGGAAGAGGAGACAGCATGTGCTGGCTCCCCACGGCCGACTGACTACCCCTTGACTCCCTTTTTATTTTCATCCCTCAAACCTCAGCCGTGTCGCCGACAGATGGACTCGCGGTAGTCTCAACTACTCACCGATAGCAGCCCAGGGGTGCATTAAAGTTGAAGGAGGGTTGACAATAGAACGCCGGAAATCGAGTCAAGTTGGCCGCGTCCGGTGGCGCTGGCTGCCGGACCGCGTCTCGAACGCGGGGTGGGGGCAGAGTCGTCGTGGGAGAGGGACGAAGGTGGAAAGGGTTAATGCCTTTCTCCCTCTCTTCAAATGGTCTCTTAACCCCCTCCTCCCCTTCACCTTTCTTCTCTTCTCCTCGTGGGAATAAGTGAACACGGAAATGAATCGAAGCGTCCGTCAGCTGTGGGGCAGAAACCGCTGGTTGTAAGTCCCCAAGAGAGAAGTCCGACGATAAATTTCTTGTCGGTTGGTTGGGTACGCGAGGGGACACTTGGAAAACACGCGTGTGGAAGGAAGCAACTGGGAAGCACTCCAACGATTTCGAAGAGAGCAAAAATAAAATAAAAATTACAATATATGGAACAACGGAGTCGACGGCTGGGACCTCCCGGGCATCGGAGGGTTGGAAGGAGGGTATTGGCGAAGAGTGTCCGACGGCAAGCGAGGGCGACGGGGGAGGGGAGAGTCTCTCTCTCTCTCTCTCTCCGGGTCCTTTAGGTACGCGCTTCCGGCCGGTGGCTCTTCACCTCGCGTCCTCCCGGAGACTCCGCCCTGCGCGACGAGGGAGGCGACTCTGAGGCTATCCCGTTTGACGACGCGGGCGGGCCCGGACGGAAAAACGAACCACCTCTCCGTCGTCGTCGTCGGGGCACGGGCGACGAGGATTCGTCTCGACGCTCAACCGTCCGCGAAGTCTCGTGGCAGGAGAGAGAGGGTTCTTCAGGGAAGGGGGAGGAGAATCGGGGGAGAAGAAGGTGAGACGAAGAAGGGGGTGGCGAAAGAGGAGGGGTGGGTATAGGGGGGGGGGAGAGGAGCCATGCCACACTCTAATGGACGTTGGGTGTGGGGGCGAGGGAGTGTCGAATAGTATTCGGATCCCGAGGAGAGGGAGGGACGATGGAGTGGGGGGGAGGTTCGGGGTTTGAGTTAGTATCAGTGGGAGAGGATGGGGGAGGAGGGATCATCAAAGGCGGGTGCGGCAGATGGAGGCGCGAGCGGTCGGCCCGGCGGAAGGAGTGGACGGCGCCAGGGGCGACGGAAGCGGCGCTGGCGGTCGGATGATGAGGTAGAAGAAGCGGGAGAGGTTCTGTCTGCGGGAGGGAGGAGGGAGGCGGGGAAGGAGGGCGGCGGGAGAGGGTCGGGATTAGGCGTGGGAGGACGTACTGAGTCACCTCGAGTGGAAGTCTACGGGATCGGTTGGGGAATACTTCTCCTCCGTTGGGGGGGTTGTGGGAAGAATGAAAAGCACGTGATTCGAGTTCTCAAATCTGGAGTGGGCGAATATGAAACCCAAACTTTCGCAAGGGGACGTTCATATATTGTGCAACGTCACGATACGTGCCATTGGGGAGGGAAGGGTGGCGGAGACTGTGATGTCACGCGAAAATAAACTGAATTTTACATTTTACTTGTAAGACGCGACTTTTTTCGATGGATTATTTTTTTTTGCTCAGTGTGTCACGCTGACCGATCAATAGACACAGCGATACATATCGATTAAATAGACATCTAAAAATTTCAAAGGACATGGGAAGAGCAAAGGGCGAACATGGCGCATTATTTCACGAGGGAGCGTTGGCAATTTGTGACAGACTGTGACGTAAAAGGATATATGAAAAGGTCACAAAAATGTCACGTTATGTTATAGGAACAGAAAAACTGTTAGCGGAGGCATCGAAATCGTTGCAAAGTTTCGAATTTGTCTGTTTCCACTCCAAACTCACTTTTTTCCAGTTGACTAATCGTCCGCTTTGAAGAAAGCTGGCTTTGGTCTTGCGGAAAATTCAAGGCAACAGATGAGCATCGGCGAAAATATTTCGTGTGGGTTTACGCCGGTCGACACAGTCATAGTTTAAATGTCCGTTTTGCGATCAAGGATATTTGTTAGGGTATTCCTCATAAGCGCAATCCTATCTGCACAATATATTGTTTTTTGACGCTATGGATTGCTTTTAATTTCTTAAAATTACATCATAAATAGAAAAAAACTTAGCTTTATGTAGAAACAACTCGAATGTATCTATACTCTACCGTACTGCCTTCCTTGATGAAGTTAACTCACCCCCCCTACATGATATGTGAAACCCACACGCTGGCCGTAGAGTTTAGTTGGAGGCGAGCTCCACTCTCACCTATGGAGCTAACCTTCGGTTTCATTAAATCGGTAAATTACACAGTTGCTAAGAATAGTAAAACTAGATAAGCTGGCAAGAAATGAATTAATCAATGAATTCACTATTGCTTAGTTTATTGTAGGATAACAAAGTCATGTCTGTAAGCAAGTTGTATTCATAATGTTAATCCGATGAATTTTGTTACCATTAAACACTCACACATTACTATATTTTGCTGCAGAGAATGTTGTAGGTCACGATTTTAATGCTGACCTGAAACTAGAGAGCCCATAGAGAAACTCTGCTTTCCACAAGCACACACTCCTGAATCAAGCCGAGAGATAGAGAGAGGCAGGGAAGGAGTGAGGTTGAGAGAGGGGGAGAGGGCAGCAGCGAGACGAATGGGAGTCGAGAGATAAAGTGAGGGTCACAACATTTCTCCGAGCGAAAAAAATAACTTCAGATTAACCTTTTTCTCCGGAGAGGAAGAGAGGAATAAAAAAAACTTCTGGCCTGGATCTCTTCCCTCGAGAGATCAAAATAATTCGCGCGAAAATTCAATCCTTTTCTCTCTTTTTTTTTACAAGGATGTGCGCCTCTAATTTTTTTTTCCTTTTCGACTTGAGTCCTTCCCAACTTGATTTGGTAAATTTGAATAAAAAGTTTCGCAGAGAAAACGTGGCGTAGTCGAGAGTGGTGAGGAAAGACTCACCCGAGGAGAGGGAGCACTCGATATCTTGGGAGCTCCGAGTGTTTAAGCGTCGGATTATGTAGGGTGGGAAGAGGGGGGGGGTGGGGTTTTTCATTTATTCTCGGCCCATCGAGGAGAGAGTATGGGGTGCTAAGGGGGTTGTCAGTGTGGTGTAATGATTCCGATAGAAGGAGCGTAAGAGGTGTGATGCCATCGAATCGCCCTCAATTCTGGCATTTATGATGCAGAAATCTTAAAACATATAATTTGTGTGGCTCTATGGCATATTAGGGGAAATATGTTCATTACTAATAATGTTCTAATTACTGCGAGAAAAAAATGGACGCTGTCTTAGCTTGATCGAACGGCAGGAATGATAAGAAATATAAAAATATTGAATCATGGCAATGTTCATGTTAGTGGGAGAAAAAAAGAACTTACTTTATAGCGATCAAAATATAAACTTGCCAATATCAAACAGAAAAACCTTTTGGTATACAGACAAATGAATCTATACGGGCGTCTTTTCGTGAACAAATTCATCGATAGATAAAAAAATCGAAAACTTTTTTGATAAAAACTGATTCGATTTATTTATTTACGATTCCCTCGTGTATATACCCTGCAAGCCACCGCTAGGGTGTGTGGCAGGGGGTGGATACACACAAGAATAATTTGACCCAAACATGACCCTACCGCGGTCGAACAATGTTATTCTGATCCCCTATCGTTCGTAGGTAAAATAACATCTTAAATCTATCTGTTCTACACTCAATCTCTCTAATTTTATCAACATGATCTCTCCTAATGAGGTAATAATAATTTTCCACATCACTACTAAAGAGGCCTACTTCCAATTTACGCAAGAGTTTCAATCTGTAATTTAACCTTCGCTCCGTGAGTGATTCCTAGCCTTGTTCCTCTACTATTTTGGATACGCGACTAAGTTTATCATAACAACGCTTTAAAAATCTAGTTCCTCTACGCTGCACGCGATCCAATTCGTGCAATCAATCCAACTTCGTGAGGATCCCATATGCTTGTATCATATTCTAAATGAGGCCTAAAAATTGACAGTTAACATTTCTCTTTGACCCTTTCATCACATTTACCTAGTACTCTTCTAATAAATCCTAATTTTTTGTTAGTTTTTCCACATATTACCAGTCCACGTATGTGTTTCACCCAGGAGAAATCGTGAGTGAGGTTAACGCCTAGGTATTTAATTGAGTCTACACATTCCATTTCGCACATTTTTAAGTTTAATTCTAATTACTAAGTGTCGCACCATAGCGTTGTATAGCATTAAGGTCATCTGAGAAAGCTGTTGTGTTTTCGATTTTTATTTTTTTATAATAAATAAATAAAAATCGAAAACTTTTTTACCAAAACTGAATCGATTTTAATCAGATGAAATCCGAACCCAACTTTCCCTACAGTCACTGACTACGACCGGGACAACTTTGTGGCTCTCGCGTGGTCACTATAAGCAGGACCGGTTAATGAAAATAATCGCATTATATCGAACGACGTGGAACATACAATCGATGTCACCGTCGCCGCCAGTCAGGCGTCGGAAAAGCGCTGTTGTTTTTATACGTCGAGTTTCGATATTTCGGTCAATACATTTCATAGCGTGGCAAATCTCCAAGGACGCGGCGCCTTGGTGCCAGGTTGACGGAACGCAACGCGGGGTCGCCCCGGAGCGGGGTTGCCCATGACCCGGTCTGCGGGTCGGTGGAGTCAGGAGAGGCAGGGTGGCAGTTGGGATAAAATGGGGCCCACGGGGTTCGATGTGGCCCAGGCTCACTTGGGGCTCACAGGTGTAATGAGGGTGGGGGCTCCCTTTTCCTCCTGGCCCTCTTCCGAAGGGGATAAGGCGCCGTGCCCATTTTTCCTTTTTGAGAGGTTCCCGGCCTCTTCTCTATTCTGTCCGTCATCTTAGCCTCTTCCGAGAAATTTCCCCGCGCTCTCGTTCTGCATAATTCGTGTGGGTATAATATTTTCCGCCGCATTTTTATTTTTATAACCTCCGCCGTCCAAGGTACCGGCTTCATAGTGATGAATTCACACGAAACATGCTCTCGTGGGTTTTTTCCTTTTATCTCTCATTCTCTCTCTCTCTCTCTGTCCTTACATTTATTTTACAACGGAAATTGTCGTTACTGCTTGCGGCCATTACTACTTGTCATCGAATTAGGGTGACGTAATGACGAATTTTTTGTTATTATTTTAATGGAAAACCAGTCCACCATGAAAGACTGCCAGCTAAATTTTTGAGGGTCATTACTCAGTCTAATAAAAAAAAAAGTTTTGCATATTTCTCTCCAGAATGAACTTCGTATATGTTTCAAGTAGATGGAGATTTTTCCAACCCAGGGACGGCCATCGTTTGAGCCGATAAAAGAAGAATAATTTGGCAGCACGCAAAAAAAGCTCTGAATAATTTTCGTTTTTGCTGAGTTGCGCGGCGATGGCTGTTGTTTCGCTCATGGGAACACTCCTTCCTGGGAAATGCTTCTGAGGTAGTATTTGATCATGTATCATGCTTCTGAAGTAACACAAGGGATATGCTTCGGAAATAATAGTCGATCATGTCTCTACAAAATATTTTGAAGTCACTGGATTTGAATAAGTTTTGGACTACAGAACGAAGAGTTCATCTCATTTTAATTGCCTTATCCGTTCACATAGGAATGTTTCTGCGACACCTTTTGTCTCTTTTAAGCGTAGTATCAGCAAGATATATGATTAAGTTTCGAAGGTATTCCTTTAATGCCATGGCCGTGATTGTATTAGTAATTAATGTAGAAGGCTTACAACTGTTATTTGCGATATTATGCATAGGTGCGTGATTGGATAAGCGTTAGGATTGTGCACGGTTGGGGAGAAACCCGGCGCCAAGGTTAGCCCTCTCTAAACGAAAGACGTTAGGGGTATACAATTGAACGTCTTATTCGACGAATGATGCTCTTCAATTGAACACTTCCACATAAAATCAAAAGTAGGGATCGGGAGACCACTGATTAATGTCTATCACCGCCTTGATTTGAATTCGGGCCTTTGAGGTGTGCAGCCAGTATACTAGACACGTCACCAACACGATCATCATTCAAGTTAGGTTATGCCAACTTGAAAACGAGGTACCATTATTGTACTAATATTATCAAAGTATATGATAATTTTATGTAGCATTGCACCTTGGAATGGAAAACTTGGAATATATATAAAAATATAAATTGACTGGTAGTGTGGGTGTGGAGTGGTACTATTGTAAACTCCCTCGCGAGCACTTGCTCGTTTTTATTTGTCGCGGCTGGGCTTCCGCGGCGAACAGTAAGAGGTGATTTACGGTTTCTCGTCATGTGCCGCGCGCTGAGACCGGCGTCTCCACCGCGTTCCGGGGAGGGCTCTGGGGGTACGGCACGTAGAGGCAGGAGGGGCAACGGCGGGAGGAGGAGAGAGAGCAGGAGTCGTCAGGAAATGTTGCTCTGAACCCTGAACAATTGTGGTGGAATGTTTACCCTCGACCTCCATCCTGAGCTTAAGTCATCGATTCCTAGCAAATGAGTCAAGAAGTTGCAGAACCAGATGCATCCAATTGTTTAATAGAATACCCGAAGCGAAAATCGGCATCATTCAGTGCACATTCATCCTCATATTCTGTAGAAATATTGAAAATAAAAAATTGCCGCTTTCGGTACAGGAATCGATTCATTCATGCCATATTACATTTACTGGAGAATTTTTTTGCAAGTACGTTTTGAAAGTGAATATTTCTTTTAGCGAATCTTTCTTTCGTCAATGCTTTCAATATATTCTGTTTACGTAATATGCAGGGTCAACTAGTTCGCGTACACCGTCATCTATCTCTTATCTTTTCGGGGCACCACGCTATCATATTAATCGAGTCAACTCGCATTATGTAACACAAACCGCCGTGCTGCTTTGAATAATCACCACTTTGGATGAAAACCGCGAAAAATAATAAAAAACAAAATGAAAAGTTGAGGGCACTGGATAAGATCACTGGCAGGGGAGAGTGTTCCATTGGCGCAGCGGGGTGGATACATACTCAGGCCGAAGTGAGGGCCTGGGCGTAGGTTGGAGATGGCATTTTAGAAATCCCTGAGGTAGAGTCGGAGCTCACCACGATGGACGAAGCAGTTGATATGGGTTGGGCCGAGAAACGCTTTAGTGAGCACTGATAACTCATTATGCACATTGACGTGGGAACCATGCAATTATTTACGTTTTTATGAATTCATAAATACTTACAATTAAATCAGTAACTATCAGAATGTACTGAACACGGAAAGGTGGATTGACTCTCATATATGGGGTTTAGCATCCAATGTATAATTTATTTGCTCTCGCATGTATGAATTTTAGGTGTTGAGATTAGTCGCCACTCGTATTTACTATCGATAATCGAAGCATCCGCTCAAATAATTAGGCGAACCTTTTTCCAGCTCAATCAAATATTTCGACCATTCATTTTTTTCAGAGTTATAATTTGATTTGATTTATATTGGTCGAGAGTTTTCGCTCCAGTTGCCATTAACACGTGAACGCAATGCGAAGGCATCGATTAACAAATTTGGATTGCGTTGCTGGGGAGTGGATAATGTAAAAGCCTTCAGGCGGAGGATATGTGAAACGATTTTGTTCGTGGCACAGGCCATTTCTCCATCTCTTTCGTGAAAGTATTCCAGGGGAAAACATGGAGAGAGATTTTGTGATAATATTGTGGCGAGTAAATGAGATGGATGGAAAACTTTGTTAAAAGGACCCAGAGGTCTCAACTCCGAGAGCAACACGCTGATGCAACAACTTCCTTGCGAAACTATTCCCCCGTGAATAACACCAACGCGCCAGCTGGTTCGGCCCGCAGGAAGTGTTTCCATTCGTCGTCCTGCCTTTCGTTTTGGTTTGTTGTACGCCACAGTTATGAGACACTCGGCGTCGGTATTGTGATGATGGAGAAACCAGGGATGATGGAGTGATCTTACGATAGTGCAGTCACCAAATGGAAAAGCTCTCTCGTAACAAACTCCCAAAAGACTTTAACGTCAGAATCGGTCCCCGAACTCAAAGTTTCTGCATTTGCAAGTAGTTTACTTAGATATAAGCCTCCATCTCAAGCAAGTTATATTATCTTAGCGTAATGACTGTTACACAAACGTTCTAACGCAAGATATCCTCTCGTTGAGGACAGGGATAGGGTGTGCTCCACTTTTTACTTCAATATTTTTTTAAAAGGGCACATTTAGACAAATTAGGAATCGTTTCGGCGCATCAATACAAGATAAATACACGTAGAATCACAATAAGAGTAACATTTATTATCGATGACTTAAAGTACTCCATAAGGATGTTATTCAAATTGATACTACTTCGAGTGAAAGAAAAATACCATGTATTTTCCAAAGGAAACATTTTTATTTGGTAAAACTAGTTTCAACGCATGGGCGTCATCCTCAGGAACACGATGCGTTGAAACTAGTGGTACCAAATAAAAAAGATTTTGTAGAAAATACCTAAAATCCTTCTTTCGTTCGAAAATGAATACCTACATAGTCAAGCCTGATACCATCAAGTGTATTGATTCTGCTTGTTTACCGGTACTCGGCGAAGGTTTATTATAAACCCCCGCAATACGAATAGCTCTACAGAATAAATCACACAGATCAAAAACAAAGCAACTACAGAGATTCTTTAAAAGTTTTAATCCAATGCACAATCTAAAAGCTTTATTCTAATTTGTGCTCCATCAATACCCGTATCATCGCGCTCGTTGAACACATTCGTTTCCCTCACTTGATGAAATACAATTTACAGAGCCTCAATTTGCCACCGATGTAATTGTAACTTTTGCAAGTGAAAAATGTTTTTCTGTAATTTGTGAAAGAATTTATTCCATTACTTAGACTTAATAAAATGATTAACTCCTTTTGCGACGAAATTGTGACCCATTTAGCCCAATTAAGCATTTAGCTACCCTAAAAAAAAAATGACTTCCCTCAGGAAAAATCGTTCCATTAAATGTTTCCGCCTTCACTATCAACTTTGTAGAAAACACGTTAACATTAGAAATTCATGTCATCATATAATAAATCAATCATCAAAGGTTACTATGATTTTTTTCAACTTTTTAGACATTCATAATTGTAATCACATGGGTGGATTGGTGGATCAATTGTTAAGGGCCGGTAAGTTTGCGTTTATACAATTGTGACTCCATCATGTTCCAAATAGAAGATCGAGGAACATGTGCTTGGTAGAAACGGATTCAAACCTTGCAAAAAATGCAGTTTCATAACCACACGTCATCAAGACGAATGGAAGACGGGATAAACGGTTGAAAGGTATACATTACCGCTTTTGTGCAACATTCAATACTTGTTTCTCGTGAGAAAGGAGCGTCGTTCGGAGATAATAATCAATCAAGACCCTTGGAATGATACATTAGTTGCGACCGATTATTAAGGTGAGGACGTTCCCTAAAGGACAATCTTCTAACTCTCAGAGTGTTTAGAGATCCCTTAATTTTCATTTGAAACGCACACACACATTAAATTCAGTCAAAAGTTAATATCTAACGAGTCGTCCTGGTTATACCTTCCGTAATTACAGTTACCTGAACAAAAGGCAAACGAGTTACAGTGCAATTTGTCCCTCTAAAGCACGAAACTTAATTAATTTGCTAAGGTACTTACGTTGAAATTATTTCGAGCTTCATTATTTAATTTTTCTGAAGAGTTTCGATCACCTATCTTCGTAAGTATCAACTGAATTGCATACAAATTTATCATTTTTAAAATCTGGAACATGCATTACAAATACGAGTGGCAAAGGTAGAAAGAGTTGAGAAAACTTCGTGTAGAGAGAAGCATAGGTTGACCGCCCAAGAGATGGTTAAATGACCACGCCGGATTAAGGGAATTATTGGAAATAGGCCTGGGATACCATAAGGAGAAGAATAGGAGGAATAAACTTTGAAAAGAGGGCATATTACCTCCACGTGCTACTTTACATTAGAGTTGTGGCGAAATTCAAAATCTGCACCTCGATCAAGCGCCGATACTTCTTGCGAGGTCTCGCCCAACACCTTAGGGGGACAAACGACGCCCACTCAAAGAGGTCTGATTGGGCGGTGATGCGTCTTAGGGGTAGGGAGAACGCGGATGAGTGGAGTGGTAAAAGTGCCAAGTTAGGAGTGGGGAGCACTCACGGGGGTGGGGGGGTAGGGGAGAGAATGAGGAAGTTTGGTGCAAGACTTGATTGCACAGCGGGTGGGGGTGGAAGGACGGAGGTTCTCAAAGGATGCAAGAGAGAGGCGTGCCTTGGCAGTGATTTGCTTTAAAAACAGTGAGGTCGGTTGAGGGAGGTGGGGTAAAGGAGAAGTAGGAAAACAGAGGAGGGTCTAAAATTAAGGTGCAGTTAAGTTCGCAAACAACACCGGAGAGAAATCCTAAGTAAAAACATCTAAGCGACCCGTTAAGGAGATCTGGGTGTTTTGCTGGCGGTGATCGGGGAAAGGGTACTGGGGAGGTGGGATTGCGTGGGAGAAGGTGGGACTGCGTCGGGGGTCCGTGATTATTTCGAGTGTGTCGGGATATCCACGGCCTCGCGGTTTCAAGATGAATGCAAGAACGGCTTTCCAGGTATTTGCATCAAATGAGAGCGTTTGACCTAGATCCTTCAGGTATCCCTTGAGGCTGACTAACTAAATGGAACCAGTGCAATGTATTTGGCTTCGAAATCAGTCCGAGAATCTTCTGGTGAAGTAATCTCTCCCCACTTGCTAAGGAGTTGGTTTAGATTCCCGACGTGTCAGGATTTAAATAGGCGCTCCTGTCTCTGCTTAGGTGTCGTGCGTTGAGAACGTCCAACGGGATGGTTAATTCAACTGTAGTACCTTTGGTCCTTTCGGTTAAATCAGGTAATAATGACATCATGTGTTTATTTACTCTTCCGTGTTTTAGTGATCCCTTGCATTATCCTAACTCCTCAGAAAAGTCTCAGCGGTCCAAAAAATTGTGGATAATGCTCATCTTCTAAAACATCTTATTGAAATGACCGTAACTTACAAAGAAGTGACATTTATAATAATTTTGATTCCAACACGTTTTATGATGAATACACAATACACCAATTCGGGTTTTATGTAAATACCAAACAAATCTGTTTTCTCTGAAGAAAAACAATTTAAGAATCGTTTTCAACCGGAGTAATGGGTACTATAGACCGAGGAGATTATAGCAAATAGAATACGTGCACATGGGGAAGAATTGAGCATGTTGATAAAGAAAAGGAGCAGTTTCAATAACCATGGTAAGGGGGGTAAGTACGCCTTCCTAGCCTTTGGAGATGTTTTGCCAGAGCTGCGTAAGATCTGTAGTGCCAGGATGAGTCAAAAGACCACATTTAATGGTCCCGAAGTACTCCCACCAGAGGGATTTTCTCATTTGGAAAGTTCCTGTGGTGCGCAATAAGTAATTTTGTCGAAACCCATTTACGCTAATATAGAGCTCGTTGGATTTTTCTCTCAAAGCATCATAAGCACTATTCGCAAAATACCAATACAAGATTAAGATAAAAGTTAGATATGGCATATAAGGGAATGCTATATGAAATAAAACACCGAAAAAATTCTCCGGAATTCAATGAGACTGAACATATCACCTATAGAGAAACGAAAAACGACAACTAGTGGGTAGACAAGAAAGAGAGACAAAATCGGAAAGAGAGACAGAAAGAATACGGGAGAAAGATTTTGATGGAGAGAGAGTAAGAGAGAGTGAGAGTGAATATTATAATGTGACAGACGGATGGAGAGAGAAGGATTCAGAGAGACAATAAGATCGAGAGGGAGAGTAGGATAAAGAGAGAGCAGAGAGTAGAGAGAAGGGAAAGAGAGCATAGAGAAAGGAGAAAGCGAGCAGAGAGAAAGAGAGAGAGAAGGGAGATGTATAAGAGAGAAAGGAGGGTTAGAGAGTTGAGAGAAGTAAGGGAGAAAAAGTAAGAGACAGATAAAGAGAACGAGAAGGAGAAACAGTAGAGAAGAGAAAAAAAGAGTTGAAGGTGGAGAGCGAGAGAGAGATGGAAAGGTTAGGAGAGTGTGAAAGAGTAGGGGAGAAAGAGAGAAAGAGTATGAGTGAAAAAAATGAGTATGGGAGAGAGAAAGCGTAGGTAGGAGAGAAAGAATAGTAGAGAGAACAGTAGATGGAAAGAGTAGAAGTCGAGAGAGAGAGAGTAGTAGAGAAAGATTAGTAGAAAGATAGTAGGAGGAGAGTATGAGAGAGTATTAAAGAGAGAGAGAGAGTACAGAGAGATGAAGAGTAGATAGAGTGAGATAAATACGTAGTAAATTGAAAGTAGAGATAAGAAGAAAGGATAGAGTGAAAGTAAGAGTATACAAAGAGCAGAAAGACTGTAGGCTGAAAGACGGAGTACAGAGAAAAAGTCTAGAGAGAGATAAAGTAGATGGAGGGATAGAGCAGAAAGAATATTTTGGAGAGAGAGCGTAAGAATAGAAATATAGAGTACACAGAGAATAGATAAATAGGGCAGGGAGGATAGAGAAATAAAATAGAGATATGCAAATTAGTCGGAGAGAGAGAGAGTAGTAAGCAAAGAGAGTAGTAAAGAGAGATAGTATTAGAGAAGGTAGGAGCACTAGAATAGGAGGTAGATATACGAGTCAGAGAGTAGGAGAAGGATAAAGAGTATATAGAGCGTAGAGAGTGAGAGAGTAGAGAGAAAGAGAACAGAGAGAGAAAGAGAATAGAGAGAGGATTTAAGAGAATACTAGAGAGAACTAGAGAGCAGACATAGGTAAAGAGTAAAAATGGAGTACAAGTCCAGGAAAAGAGAAATGAGATAGAGTAGGATAGAGGGAGAGTAGATTACTAGAATAGGAAGAGAGTAGAAATATACGAAGTACTAGGATATAGAGAAACATTAAATAAGTAGGATAGGGAGAAATACTAAGAGAGAAATTAGTAGAGAGAAAAAGTGGTGGAGAGAGATCTTAGTAAAGAGACAGTAGTGGGTTAAAGGTAGTGGAGAGAAAGTATTACAGAAAGTACTAGCAATGAAGCAGAAATGAGAGGCAAAGTAGAAGAGAGACAGAAAAAGGTAATAAGGAGACATAAGTAGAGAGATGAGTAGAGAGAGTAGTAGAGAGAAAGTTGTATAGACTGAGAAGTAAAGCGTGATTACTAGAGAGAGAAAGAGAGAAAGGAGTGAAGAAAGAAGTAGAGATAGAGTGGTGGAGAGAGAGTAGTGGTGAGAGAGAATAGTAGAGAAAGATAGTAGTAGAGAAAGAAAATGTTAAAGAGCGATTGGTAGCGAGGGAGTAGTAGAACCTGCGAGTATTATTAAGGGTAATACAAAGATAGTAGTAGATGGGGAGTAATATCAGAGAGTGAGAGATGAAGATAGAGAGATAGGAGTAGAGAGTCATAATTGTGGAGTGGGAGTGGTAGAGTGAGAGCAGTACAGATAGAGAGTAGAAGAGAGAATAGTAGAGAGAGTAGTAGAGAAATTAGTAGAGAGAACAGTAGAGAGAGCAGTAGAGAGAGCAGTAGAGAGAGCAGTAGAGAGAGCAGTAGAGAGAGCAGTAGAGAGAGTAGTCGAGAGAGTAGTAGACAGAGTAGTAGAAAGAGTAGTAGACAGAGTAGTAGACAGAGTAGTAGAGAGAGCAGTAGAGAGAGCAGTAGAGACAGCAGTAGAGAGAGTAGTAGAGAGAGGAGTAGAGAGAGCAGTAGAGAGAGCAGTAGAGAGAGCAGTAGAGAGAGCAGTAGAGAGAGCAGTAGAGAGAGTAGTAGACAGAGTAGTAGAAAGAGTAGTAGAAAGAGTAGTAGACAGAGTAGTAGACAGAGTAGTAGAGAGAGCAGTAGAGAGAGCAGTAGAGACAGCAGTAGAGAGAGTAGTAGAGAGAGTAGTAGAGAGAGTAGTAGAGAGAGTAGTAGAGAGAGTAGTACACAGAGTAGTAGAAAGAGTAGTAGAAAGAGTAGTAGACAGAGTAATAGACAGAGTAGTAGAGAGAGCAGTAGAGAGAGCAGTAGAGACAGCAGTAGAGAGAGTAGTAGAGAGAGCAGTAGAGATAGCAGTAGAGAGAGCAGTAGACAGAGTAGTAGAGAGAGAGGTAGAGAGAGTAGTAGACAGAGTAGTAGAGAGAGTAGTAGAGAGAGTAGTAGAGAGAGTAGTAGAGAGAGTAGTAGAGAGAGTAGTAGAGAGAGTAGTAGAGAGAGCAGTAGAGAGAGAATAGTAGGGAAGTAGTTGTAGATGGAGTGCAGTAGCAAGTGTGTAGTATAGAGATTGGCGTAGAGGATACGTAAGAGAGAATGAATAGGAATGAATTTGAGTATGATAGAGAAATTAGGATAAAGAAAGTAAGATAGAGAGATATGGTAGAGTGAACAGGATGCATAGCTAAATATATAGAGCTATCACAATCACAGATAGTAGGAGTGAGGGTAGGATAGAAATTAGGATATGGATAGTAAGGGAGAGAAGAAGTATCGAAGGGAGTTGAGAAAGAGTGTAGAAGAGATATCGTAAAGAGAAGATTTTAAAAGAGAGAGGGTAAGAATGTTAGACGTGTAGAGAGAAAGAGGGGAAAAGGAAAGAGCTTAGAGAGAAAGTATTAGAGGGAGGATAAGGGTAAAAAATGTCGTAAAAGAAAGTCTAGAGGTTGGGCGGTAAAGAGCGAATATGGAGATAGTTGAGAGAAAGAGAATAAATGGAGATACTGAGAGGATATAGAGTGAGAGTAGAGGGAGAGAGTTGATAGGGTATATTAAGAATACAGAGGGAGGAATTGGAGAGAGCAGAGTATGTCACAGAGAGTGAGTAGGGACATTAGAATATGTATATAATATAAAACGTAGAGAGCAGAGAATATGAGATTGTGGGTAACGAGAAGAGAATATTAGAGAGAGCATAAGAGTGAGAGGTAGAGAGAGTAAGAGACTTGTAGTTTTAGAGAAAGAGATAAAAAAATGAGAAATAGGGAAAGGATAAGACATTGAAATATATAGAGAGAGTATGCTGGTAAGAGAGATTGATGATTGAGAAAAAGAGATAATTGTAAGAAATTAAGAGAGAGAGAGAGAATAAGGGAAGACATCTAGGTAATATAGAAATTTTGAGAGGTAGTGCATTTTATATTGATAAAAAGATAAAAGGAACAGTAAAAGATGATTCATGTGAGTAGTGGAGAAATAAGGAAAGTGACAACGAGAGGGGAGATACAAGGTAAAAGGAAGGTGAGGGGGGAAAATGGAGAAGAGAATGAGAGATGTGGAAAGAGGAGGACTGAAAGGTTAAAAGGGAAAGAACAAATAGAAAGGAGGGAATACAGAGAATTAGAGAAAAGGCGAGGATTGACAAGGGTTACTTCCCTCGAACAAGCCTAAGCTTCCAAGGGAGGCCACCTCGACTCCGAGCACATACGGCGTCCCCTTCACAAATTGCGCAAAATCCTCTTCTCCTCTTTCCTCCGCCCTCAATTCATCCCAGCTGGAATTTCCACCGCACGACTCCGGGCCATCCCTCTCTAAGCACAGGATAGGGATGAGGCGGACGGGGAGGATGGAATGGGGAGAGAGGGACGGGAAGGATAGGTTTGCGAGGAGTGGGTGGGGGGGGAGGAGACCGAAGCGAAAACTTGACGCCCCCCGCCACATCCCGACTACCGCCGCGACCCCTGATTCGAGAGGGCGCCGGTATTGGGCGGGACGAGAGCGCTGAAGAGTGGCCCCGAAATACCCGTCGTCACTTTTCGGCGCGGAACGAGATACGCGAGAACCGAGAGAAATGGATGGGGAAGCGCGAAAGGAAGGGGTTGGCGTCGAGGATGTAGGGTGGTTGGGGGGTGGGATTTCGCGAGATTAAATGCGGTTTGGCAGAAACAAAGAGGGAAAGGGGGTGGTGGGACTACGGTGGGGGAATGGGCTGCGGTTGGAGGTGGGAGCGATGGATCAGGAGAGAGGTAACCCGAGAAGAGGACGCGGTGCGCGGTAAAAGAGCCGGGGAGCGCGGGCACAAAAGCCCGTATTATTCTTATTACAGGGCGGAGAGGGCCATGCCACGAGCCTTCTCATTTATATCAAAAGGGGACTGTGGGCGGGGACGGAACACGAGAAGGGAAATTCTCTGAAAGAGCCACGAGGGCGCATGGAATATTTACTTGGCCTCTCGGAGACTCTCCGCTCGGGACGTTCACCCACTCGTCCATCCCTGAAACAAAGGCACGACGAAGAATTTCCGTCAAAGACACGAAAGTCTCTCTCTCCCACTCCCCTCGGGGAGAACCGAATAATTCAACCGATAATCCATAGGCAGCTTTGGTGTCGTGGGATTCGAGCCACGCTCGCATGGACGCCGTGAATTTGACTCTGGGAGACTGACATGAAATTAAACTTTGATTTTACTGATAGGTGAAGTAAACATAGATATAACGTGTGGGGGCGCAGTGAAATTGATAGTATGACTTCGAACAAGGATAGATCAAGTATCAATCAAAAGTGAGTCTTTTCTGATACTCCATCTGAATCTATTTACAAATTTCTTTTGAAGCGGAATTTTTCAGACATTATTAACACCTTTGCTTTAAAGTTGTTGAAAATCTGCTTTAATTTTTATACAAATACGTTTTTTAATTAACATACATACGATGTAATAATTTACTGACACATATATTGATAAACAGGATATAAGAACGATAGATAAGGGACGCAAGGTCGCCTCTCCCCACTTGAATTCTCGCGTTAGTTTGATGAATATTTTGGATTGGGGACATGCACAAAATTCAAAGGTAATACAACAGGTTGTGGAATGGTGATCACCATTTTTACAAAATGTCAAAATCATAAATTAGCTCTACATCCTGTGAGTACTCGGAATTTAATCATGTTTAGATTTGAAAATTATTTATTAATATATGCATGTCTTAAATACCTTTGATGATTTGCTCGTGAGAATTATTATTGAATTATTATATCTGTTACATATATATGGGGTCCTGAAGGTGTAATGTAAAAGCCAAAAAACCGCTTTCGAGGAGGTATCGTCTACTTGTGCGTCTGAACGAAAGGTTCAGATGCCTACACAGATTCCAGTGTATATGCCATAGGAATGATAGCAGGTATGGACAGGAATCTATTTCACTATTCGCAGAATGAAAGAATTTAACCATCTCACTGATTATTTTTCTTCTTTTTACTACTTCGATAATTCAACTACTACTAAACTAACTGCGATAATTAACACTAGTTGAGATATCTCGATAGTGTTTGTAATTACCTTAGCCTGATGAATGAATTTCACAGGCCGTTGGGTTAGGTAATGGTTGAACTCCATAATCACCTACCAAACTGACCTTGAGTTGATTATTGAGGTTGTAAGTCTTTTCTTAAATATGATTTATCGACTGGGATGATTGGTAGACGTTCTTATGCTTAGGTTTTATAAACCTAAACGAATTAGGTTTATTATATAGATACATAAGTATGTTTATGTATATACATACGTGTATGTGTATATATATATATATAGAAATATATATGTAAAACATTTGGACGGGACAATAGAACACAGAATAAAATAGATAACACGTAAAAGAACACATTTTAGATTGTTTGAGCTTTTGGCCTACTCCAAGGTCTTCTTCAAGTCAGACTGCTTTTATATATATATATATATATATATATATATATATATATATATATATATATATATATATATATATATAGAGAGAGAGAGAGAGAGAGAGAGAGAAAACGGCATTCTAACGATGACGGCCGTAGAGTTGAAACATCAAAACTACATATAGTATAAGAGTGTCCTTTCTTTGTGTTTCTGTGTTTTAAGAACCTATATCAATATTTAAATATATTTTTGCGTCCATGAAGAGCGTTCTATTTTGAAGAAAAATGAAAATAAATAAATAAATATATATATATATATATATATATATATATATATATATATATATATATATATATATATATATTATACATATATATGTAATATATATATACACACAAACAAATAAATATGAATAAATATAAATTAGGATATAATGGGTGTGCATTAAGTGTTTGCATGTAAATTTACGCGAAGAGCTTGAGAGGGAGAGATAAGTAGTGCAGCTAGGTTGGTCGGGCGGGGCTGTGATTGTATCGCCGGATAACCTCAAGTTTGACGCCCATATAACTTCCCCTGGCATATTTGTTGCGCCGTGATTCTGGGCGATTTGTCAGAGCTACCTGCTGTGGCATGAGCTCACCTGCTGACGCATTCTGCGCGTTTAAGGTCAGCTAGCTAATTTGGAGGTGCTATGAAAGAGGGAAGTGAGGATATCCCGGAAATAATCGTCATTGGCTAATTTTAAGGGGAGACCCCAGAGAGGGGGAGTGTCTACACAGTTTAACCTGCTGTACGTTTGGAAAAAAATATCAGATATTACCAAAAATATTGACACTCTTGAAAGGTTTAGATTGGGGAGATTAGCGGCTATGTAATATGAATCTGACTTAATTTTAAAAATAGCTTGTTACTTAATTCTTTACATATAATTTTGAAAACTGGAACTTAATATTTATGAATTCGGCGGGGTGTAATTATTCAAAATATTAAGGTCGATAGTTCTTGAAAACTTCAGTTTAAATTTTACTAAAAAAACTATTTTGCTCCACTGTTTGTAAAATTATTTGAATATACGTCAGCATTCTAGATTCCACGGAATCTTCCACCGACATCATTGGGCAAGAATTTTGAATTCATTTAATTAAATTTATGACCAGATACGAAAATACATAAATAATTTCTCAAAGTACTTATACAACTCATAGAAATGATAACGATTGTGACTTCATATTGTTTCCATGGGAACGCTTGCCGTAAAAAAATCTTAGTTTTGGCACATGATGGGGACTTAGTTGTTGCAAAAACGGTGCTCAGGACAGTTCCGATTTGGAACAAAACAGGATTTTTACAATTAAAAATGGAAACTCAAAGTAGTTTATTTAAATGTGTTCTCTATATCACGCACCGCTTTGATCAATTATGGTTAAAGTTATTTTTATATTACGTCTCCAAGAATATCTACGAGCACACAAAAGTGTAAAAAGTGTTTATTCATTTATTAAATATTCCTCGAGATAAGTGCCACCTCGACAGTTTTCCTCTCCCTTGAAAATGCAATGAGAAATATGACGAGCAAGCATTCGGACATTTGGGTAACGTCCCTGAGTCTGCGTGTGGGTACGGGAGACGACTACTGACACACGCCCCTTGCTTCTCCACCCGACGGTCCGGGGTCCTTGTTTCTCCCTCAGAGAAGGAAGCCCGTGGGTTAAAGAAGTGTCGACCCGTTGGTCGAGGCGTGGGAGACGCGGGCGAAGGGAGCGACGGTGGCGGCGGGAGTTGGGAGACGTTGCGAGGTCCTCCTGCCGCGATGGTGCCACCCCGTCCACAGGACGCATGAAATGTTTAAAACGTTTCCCAGCGGCTGGCGACCGGGAGGTCGGATTTGGGGGCGCAAGGTTCAAGCGGGTGAGGCCCTCTCCGCCCTCACCCTTTCTTTCCCTCACCCACCCAACTTCACTCCTTGAATAATTCAAGAATTCCGAGAGGTTGGAAGGCGGGGGAGGCAGTGGTTCTGCTTCGGTGGGTGCCGGAGGACTCGGCAGAGGTGGGGATATTGGGGTCGTTATGCTCATAGGAAAATATACGCGTTCGCGCGCGAAGAGTCGTTTGTGAAAAGGGGAAAAAGGAAAGAGAGAGAGAGAGAGAAATGATACGGGATGTAATGCTCACTTTTCCCCCTCCCCTCCCGATTCATTCTCTCTCTTTCTCGACCTCACTAAACCCCAGTGGCAATTTTTATCTTTCTTTCGGAAACCGGTGGGATGGCGAAGCACCTGAACCGCGGGATCGCGTAAAAATGATAAGGGGACTGCACTCGGAATTCATCGAAATATTCCGCGAGATCCCTTTTTGTTACGATCGGGGCGGGGGAAAGAATGCATTCGTTGGAATATTTCGACGTCATGAAAGCCCTTCGACGAAAGTGGCGGCGTCGTTTCAGAAAAATATTTCGTGCCCCTCGAATGAACTCGGAGGGAATGAGAGCCATTTATTTCTCAGAGGTGTTTGATTAGAAATTTTGCTTGCCTGCGAATTCCATGGGTTGCTAATGTAAGAATTAATTTCTCCCTACCGGCGATTATGACCAGTAACTTTAGACGCATAAAGCCCTATTTCTTAGAAAGTATGCGAATATATATATACTCGTATATATATATGTAAGAAAATAAATGAACAGAATGGGTGAAATATAACTAGCACTCTCTTGCTGTACTCGCGGGTTGTATGTTAGCGGCTCTTTTAACACTTTTCTTCAGAATTAGAAATTTACCAAAGGATTATGGATATGTTAAAATATTAAGGCACTGCTATTGACCTAAAAGCAATAGATCTTGCATACTAGCCGTGACAGCGAGATCCATGATGTTTTTATGGGAGTACAAGGATACTGTTGAAAAACAAATGAAGTTCACGCTCTTATTTAATGAGTTTATTTTGTATATCATTTGAATGTAATACAATTTTGATTAAAAGTAATACTCTATGCAATGTAAATCGTTATTAAAATACATTCATAGCTGGGGAAGATGGTAAAAGTATCCACTATATCGTAGGATAACCAATTAGTCAGACTCTATTATAATTAGGAGATGTATCATGATAGTACATTTACTGATAGAAATACGTGTTGACTCTTGAATATGAGCGAAGATCTTGAGCCATTTATTGACATCTCGTGAATCCAAAGGAAACATTTTTGAGAATTTGTCTTTACAACTAAAGAGGTGATTTAGTAGGTAATAACTTAGACGAATGTTTCGTCGGCAACAGATTTCTTTTAACCTAAACGTGTATTTTGATTTTCGTCACAAGTCTGGCTAACTTTCCTCCTTCTTTAATAATTTATGAACATTTTTTAAAGGATTCACTGGTGTTGACCCCAGTACTAACTTCAAATTGAAATGATATAACGTAGGTCGAATACAAATAAAGATTCTTCAATATTAGTCCCTGAATATTTCTTGTTTTGAAAATTCTTCGTGCGCTACCAATAAACAGGTGTACTAATCAATTATAATAGTGCCAAATGATGGCATGTCAAATTAAAATTAGACATAAATCGATGAATGTGAATCATTGTCATGAATACCAGTTTAATTAACAATGGGAGCCATTAATCCGATCTGAGAGATCGATCAGGTACTAGAGGGTCAGGGGAAGTTTGTTGGAAATGGATCTTAAGTTATACGGTGAGTAGCGAGGTGAATTGAGGGATTTAAAATTACCATGAGGGGAAACGAATTATAGACTCTGGAAACGAGGGAAGGTCTGGCGTGTTCATCTCGTCAAGTGCGTCCCTTGGAGGGGAAAAGAAAACTAGTGTGCGAGACTTTAATCAACTTTGCGGTTCAGGATGAGTTGGAAATCGGAACATAGACGGGGCGCAGGGTGTCTAGGGGGCAATGACGCCTCCCGATGGGTTGAGAGAGAGGGTCGGGGTGTTGGAGTGGGGTCCTCAGGTGGAAGGAAAACCAGGGAAGGAGTGCGAGTAGATTAAGGGACACAGGATTGGTGGAAATTCGACCGAGGGTTGTGTGTGAGTTTGATCTCTGGCCCGGAATCGGGTCACCATCTCTCGGGGAGAAGAGGGGAAGCCAAGCGTGGTAATGTAAAGAGAGAGAGGGAGGGACACCGATCGAGATAGCAAGAAGAAACTCCAGCACGACATCTTCAGAGTATTATTGGAACGGTTGAGACATTTTACTTTTGTTTTGAGGATTGATAGGGATCCAGAATCCAAGTTTAGAGAAAGGTGCGACAAACAATACTATTGGCTCGCTCTTGTTCTAGTTCAGAAAAGCTCAGGGAAATAACAGAATGGAAATCGTCGAGTTTGGTGTCTCCGATCATCAAATAGGGCGTAGTATCCTATAGTCAAGTAGAGCGCGACCCTTGTTCCAGGTCGCGCGTCATTCACACCGAATCTCATGTGTTTTTTTCCATCAATTTATGAAGTTTTGTATTCTAAATATAATCAATAAAGCTTTCACAAATCAACGAAAATAATGTCATTAAAAACCACAACTAAATTAGTTTTTCAGATCGCGTGAACGTGACACATACGAATATGCTTGTTTCCCCAATGAGTCTTTTGAAAGCTGACCACATGAAATTCAGCTTTGAAATTATAGTTTACTTGTACTAAATCTGCTGTGAAATTAGTATATCATCCCAGGTCTACATTCACGCCAGAGACATTGTGATCTCAAATATCGAAATTGACAAAAACTTTAATTTGGACACCGGTTATCAATCTTTGGCCATAAGGTACACAGAAAATCGTTTGCTCGAAGTACGTTTATTCACGAATCCAAGTACATAGAAAAAGCGTAAAATATCTCTAAACTGAAGTATGATCTCATGCTTTCCCGGTGAATTCCTGTGGAAAAGGCTATTCGGGTCTTCCACCGGGTCAGTTCCTCCATCGATGACGCCAACGTTTCGGAAAACAAGTCGTTTTCCGTCATCAGATGATTCATAGTATTGAATCAGATTATATTAACAGATGATGATGGAAAACGACTCGTTTTTCGAAACTTTGGCGTCATCGATGGAGGAACTGACCCGGAGGAAGACCCGAATAGCCTTTTCCACATATCTCTAAAGTGAGATACAAGACATGGTAACTTAGGACTCAAGATTAATCCACAGACAACAGGATAAGAACAAAACTTGAGACTAGTAACCTAAAAAACGTAATTACTTAACTCTATGGTTCAAAAATAAAGATTAGAAACCTTGCTTTACTTTTTGTCTTTTTTCTGCTTTATTTGAGCTTCTACGAAAACGTTCAACTTCGTCTGTTGGTCACAATCTGAGACCCAAGAGAGAGGATTTGGGTTTCTTTGCTACCTAATTTAAGGACGATACCAATCGAATGCCGCGGTGTTTCGCTATCGAAGAGAGTTCAAATAATGAACGCCTGCTCCTGTGAGTAACGGGGAAAGAATGTACAACTTCTTTCGGCGCCGCGATATCGTTTTAAGACAATCGATGAGCGAAATGGATCCTGAGAGAGAGCAAGCACCGTGACGGGAGAATATCGACGGCCTTACCACACGGAGAAGCCCTCTTTCCCTCCGTTCCCTCCTCCACCAGCAGCCTATAAAGCACAAGACGATGCGAAACTCTTTCCCGATAGAGCTCTTGAATAAATTTCTCGGAACGCGAAACTTTCCCATAACACTTCCGAAGGCGGCGAGCGATCCCACGCTTCGAAGCGGCGCGGCGGCGCCCCTTCTTCCAAGCCGCGGAGGATTTATTTTAATTTTTTTTACCCTCATCTGCAACCTCGATTCCGGTTAGCTAAGCACATAAACTATCGACGGACGCGTGGAGGCGTCGAGGAGACAATGACGCCGTCGCCTTGCGCTTTAAAAATAAACCGCGAAGGGCGCACGCCTCGCAAAACTCACTCCGCCGCTCTTCTCCGGGAAGAGATTAAGCGAGGCGATCGCCGGATAAACACTCCTCGGAGCGAGCGCGTGCGGAGTGGGGACTTGCGGGACAGGGAGGAACCGGCAAGCTTGAGAACACAAACCTCGGCGCAACCTAACCCAGTAATCAGCGGCCTTCCTGTCGGGCTCGTTGGGGATTTCAGGAACGAACCGGATGGAACCGAATCGCCCTCTCACTTTTCCGTGAATGTTATAGCAAGAAGAATAGGAAAGGCACGCTGAAGTATTTTTACAGTTAATAGTTCGTGCCGCCCGTGGAATTTTAAATTCAATTAGGTAAGGGGAAAGGTCGGACCATCAGTCGATGAGGTCGAAAATGACTAGGTGACTTTGGTAATGAAGGTGTTCTTGCATTAAAACCACTGTCTAAGTAATTATTTTCAATTTAGTTGTATCATCTATAGCATTTATTACATCATTGTTGACCTTCATAAATCTTTTCAAGCTCCAAACTTAATCGCAAGAAGAAGAGAACTCCTCTCCAAGGAAAGAGTAGTTACAGTCATTTTAGTTGCATGGAAAATTTTTTCATGACTTCAGACGCTGAGCTGAAGGTCCCCAGTTCAACCTTGGGTAATATATCGAGGAAACCATCTAAACTCAAGCTGTATGAATCTCTAAGAACCAGAAATTTTTCGGATGCAATGGAGGGTATGAGGAAAGGAACTGACTTCTATACCATTCTGTATAACTTCAACACGCCCGACCATGAAGCTTATCACTCGGAGAATTTATCAATCTTCCAAACAATTCATATTTCCGTTAGATAACTGTGTGGATTTAACTAGTATTTCAGTATAAATAAATGATATAGGACAATCAGGACAATGAGCTGGCTGAAATTTACATTTTGAGGAGCATAAAATACGTTGACCCAAACTGAGCCAGTTAGATCTCACGCGAGATGGAGTGCCAGCGTTTTACATCTAAAAGGAGGCTCACGCCTTGTCACGACCTGAGAGCTTAGCAGAAGATATCGGCGAGGTGGAAAAACCCGCCGCGGCGCTAAGGGTAAAATCGGGATGGGAACCAGGAATAAAAAAAAACACTTCCATTTACTCGACCCGATGCAAATTTTGCATATCTATCACCGCTGACGTCGTCGCAACCGTTTCCCTCTCCCCGCCCATCGCGGCCAAACAAACGAAGAGCACCGAGCGAGCGTGAATTCCCCAATTATCGTAAATCCGGATGCGCGGCTTACGGCTTGGAAGCAGACGGGGAAAAAAGAAGAGAATCGTGAGGTGAGAGAGAGATAAGGGTTTATGGGATAAGTTACCTCTCGGAGCGGCGTCGGCGGGGAGAATTGATGTGCATCGTTTGCCGTAGGAGAGAGATAGGTTTAGGTGTGGGCGTGTGTATGTGTATATACATATATATATATATATATATATATATATATATATATTATAGTCACTTTCTTGGAAAACCCAAGAACGTGCACAATAATGTAAATTCACTAAATAGCCAACACAAACACAGAAACTAAAGGCTCTCCTCTGCCTCAGTTCTGTTCCTAATTCCTCTTGAGAAAGGTGGTTGCACCACCGAAAATTCGAGAACCAGTGAGTCCCTCTTTTATATGTTTTAGTTTCTGTGTTTGTGTTGACTATTTAGTGAATTTACATTATGTATATATTATACATATATATCCGGAAAAAGACGGCGAGACACAAAGTACATGATCAGGATACAATTACGTAAATACAAAAAACACGTACTGAGGATACACAGGGATTTATGTATTTCAGCGGTTCATCCGCTTTTTTTCAGTAGAAATCGAATGATATGGTTCTGTGGAAAATATTCGAAACCGAAATACATTCGAATTCCACTGGCAAAGGGTTGGCGTACCGCCGGAACGTTTAAATCTCTGAGAGAGTGTCCTCTTTACGTCCTTTCTGTGTTCCATTAGCTGTATGCTGATTGTGTCAAAGGCAGATGGAGATGGCATAGAAGAAACACTAAAAAAGCACTTGCAGTTTTGCTTTTTTTAATATTTTGGTGGCACATATTCGAAAAACAAAGTCGTGAGTTCTTCTTTGGCATATCTAAGGTTTCCATGCCTGTGGCTAACCTCATACACTCATTGTGAACGTATGATGTGTTTGTAGGGTTTGGTGTGCGTATATGTGCATGCATACACATGGGTTTGAAGAAAAGGGATATAAGCCAGCATAAAGATGATAATAAGATCCTCGGTTTAAGTCCAGGTCAGGAAATGTTTTCTGGTTAGAATCCGCACCCTTCGACCTTTCCCACTAACCTTGAGTTCGTTCTTATGTGTGTTTCCGTCCTTTTTTCCTCTACTTATACCTTCATGAATATTTTTTCGCTGTTTGGCGGGTCGTTGCGGTAAAATGTATGTGTGTGCATGCACGTATGTATGTACGGAAGAGAAGGAAAAAATATAACTGAAAACAGTTTAAGTGCGTGGCGGAGGGAAAAGAGGCGGGGATCGGAGCCAAAAAAGAGAGTGAATTGAAAAACAAAGAGCATAAGGTTTCGGAGGGAGGAGAGCGCGGAACGGTTCACCTCATGAGTCACCTTGAGGGCGTGTGCCAGCAGAAAATCAGCCATTAATAATTGTTGGAAAGGTTAGAATTTATTTTATAGGGTGTTTGTAAAGGAGAAATTCAGACGAAAACAAGGTCCATGGATCACAGATGTTAATGCCGAGAACCCTTGCGTTGTCTCGCTTAACTTAGATTTCGTTGTGTTCGTGGACCGTGAAATGGAAAAAAAATGGACTTGGCACATAAATCCCTCAGTTTGGAAGTCTGTTTCACTTATTATTCAGTCTAGGTGATCTAATCTGTAGTGATAGTGAAGGGGACCAATAATTCTTTTTATGCCGGAAGTGAAATAGAGAGTATTATATTATACTTACAGTTATTGCCCGACTTGTTTCACTTAATTTTAGTTTTAGATGAGTCAACTTTTTTTAACGAGACATTAATTTCCAACCCATCACCAAAGTTTATGTAAATGTCACACCGCACTACTTTGATGTAGTAAAAATGTTTCTTCCCCTCAGTAAGAGTTTTTCTCAAATCACTGTAATATTCTTTGAGTGTAATTAGTTTTGGTTAACACCTTTTCAAGTAAGACACAAACACTTGAAGTATTTCTTTACGTGGGAAATAGTACAAAAGGTACTTCTAATTATCATCATGTGGGTATTTCCGACTTTACCGATGGAAGTTTTTCCTCTGTATATACTCAAATAAGAATGAATTACACGGCAGGAAAATAACAGTTTCAATCTTCAATCGTATCTAGTAATTAAATTTAACAAAATCAAACTTCAAACTGCTACGACAGGTAAGTTAGGATCATAGTATGTTATTGCAATGTTAAACGGTATCATACATCGGTTAACTAACTTTAAAAAGAGTTAAATTGAAAAATTGCAATAGAAATATATAATTTCCACATTTATTAATAAATATTTTCTACATCCCGTATTCCCTGTAAGAAACATTGCATTATTCAAGGGGCCCAAAGGAATGTTTTGTGTGTTTGCGTATGTTTCAAATTAACTAAATGCTCGATTTTTTTTAGCGTCACTAATTTTTCCAAAATCAAATCAACTTTTATATTTTCTGCTAGAGTTTTGGTGAAAAATTCACTTCGCGTGAGAAATTAACTTGTTCCAGTGTCAGTTAAAATTCTCCAGTTCTAAGATAAAATCACAATGTACTTTAATTGCTAAGTTTTGGATGGAAAAAAGTGAAATGAGGAAGAGATTGGGAAACAGAAATAGATGGGAGCTGAGAAGAGAAGGTGCCATCGGGGGAAATAAGTGATAAACGGAAAATGTGGGAAAAAGCTAAGAAGGCAACCCCTCCTCTTCCCCCAATTACCCCTAGGGAAATCATTTGCTCTCGGGGCGAACGCCACGAACAACCGGGCTAACGGCAAAGTTATGAAAATATGGAAAAAACTGATCTAATACTTATACAATTAAAAGGTTAGATTAATTATTTACGCTAAATACCGCCATTATTTTATTATGATTTGAAATGATGGTTGCAAAATATTATCGAAAGCGACCGAAAACAGGTTAGTGACTGATGACGAAATACCATCGATGATCATGAAGCCACTCGTAATCATTCGCCGCGCTTTCCATAAGTGTGCAGTGTTGTGCATAAAACCATTCGAGGGATACGTAAATGACTACAAGAAACAAATGATTACTATTGGGTCTGCACCGGATGCTTAGTAATCACAGCTACGCAAGATGAAATTTAACGGAATCTCACACAAATTGTATTCGCAACTTCACACGGGTTATCAGTTCACTTGTGACTTGGAACTCCACCTGCCATCCGCGTTTAGATACTGAAACTCGACACTAAGTCAAGTTCCAGTTCATTTATCATTAATTTACTTCTTTTACGTTTCAACACATTTGACAAACAAACATCTCACAGCCTTGGCGGAAAAATTTAGTCCTGCAGCGTAAAAAATACCGTATCCCCCTGAGCTATCGAGACGTGGAATATTATTTTTATTCTAGAAACTAAAAGAATAGGATAAAATGATCCGTTTCATTCCTGTCGGTAACGAGAAAACACTGCCTGAAGACGGCGGAGCCCATTGTATTGCTCGATATCCTCGTTCTTTTTCGACGCGAGCATTTCCTCTCGTGTAAACAGGCGACGACGTTACCTCCCAGAAGCACGGCTTATGTCATTTACCAAATAGCTGTGTGTTTTATCATCACAGTTCTCTACGGAGCGATAACTTCTGTGGATTTCTTCTTTGAGAAGAAGGTACGTCGACGAAGATTGGCCCAATTAATTACAGACGCTAAAATTGTGTTTGTGAAGTAGTGAGAATTACGTACAATTTTGTGCCGCAAAGGCTCGGTGGTGGTGTTTGATACTATGGTAATTATTACTAACTATTAATGACTATATATTTATATATATATATATATATATATATACACATATAAATATATAAATACATATATAGGTATACATAGATATATATATATATATACTTGTATATATTAATACACATGCATGCATATATATATGTATATATATATATATATATATATATTATTATTATTATTAGGTAATCTACCGGTTAAGGTAGGTTTTTGGATGGACACCACTATCAAATAAATATTTTGTAACTCCAAACAAAACCCAATCCAGCAACCTAAGCTACATCAGGTCCCTCTTCATCTCTGAGTACTTCTTTCCACCCTTCATCCCATCCAACATCCCTATCCTGTTCCTACCCTTTCCTCGCTTGCCCAACATTCTCCCCTCTATTACCTTCTTCAACATTCCACCACCGCTCAATACGCCTTTCATCCATTTTTCCTGCCTCCATAGGATTTCTCTCAACAAACCCCTCTATATATATATATATATATATATACACATATAATATATATATATATACATATGTGTGTGTGAGTGAGTATAGATATAAGCATATATATATATATATATATATATATATATATATATATACTTTTTATGGGAACACCGTAGACGCGCATCCGACCGGACACTTTCGGATTTGTTTCAGAGTTAATGATCCAACAATGTAATCAAAGGTTCTGGAAGGGAAACATTAACTGGGAAGCGTCGGGGGAGAAGGTTTGGGAGGAAGAAGGATGGAATAGGAAGAGAGAGGTGAGGCTAAAAAAATAATGTGATGCGGGTACTGCCAAAGGTTATGGATTGTTATGGCTTTAGGACATCGTTACTCCTGCTGGCTTTCGGCCTTTTACCCTTCTATTAATCGCAGCCGTGGACCCGTGTGTGCCCGCTCGCCGCGATGATGATTACAACCCTCGGAACGAGCCCAAGTTTTCTGCTTCCGTTGACCCGGTGCAATCCATCGACTGACTGACTGCACTCCCATATTGCTTGCTCACTCGAACGTGAAATTTGCACAGTGAGCATATTCTCTGCTCGGTACCTCTAGGCGAGTGAAATATGTTGCCGCTCCAGCGTAGACCTAGTTTCAACTTAATCAAAACCACGTTTGCGCATGCTCTATCAACGCATTTCCCCAGCCATTGTTATGAATATGTGGGAGTCATTAGGGAAGGAGATCGGCTGCTAAGATGATTAACGCAATTAGGCATAGGTGGGTACTTTAATAGAGGAAGGATATTCAGGGAATTGGGGAAGGGTGTAGAGAAATCCGACGTCAGCATTAGTTTCCTCATTACGAAAGGCGTCAAGGACCCATAATTTGACGGATATATAATATATATACATATATATATATATATATATATATATATATATATATATATGCACATATATATTAATATTATGCGTAAATGTATTATATGTATTATATGTAAATATTATGCGTATTATGCGTAAATGCGTAAAATTATCAACCATCCCTTAAACCCTACGGGTTACCTTTGAAAATACCAGCCACCGCCGGGATTCGGGTCCAGGTTACCAAGGTAAGAACCTAGTACAATAGCTTCTGTACCAATCCCATCCACTGTTATGAATATGATTGGTGTTAAAGAACTACCGACTGATAGAACTAAACACGGGGAAATACGATATTGTAACTAAGGTTTTCGGAAATGTATTCCTTTCTCGTCCACGTCTCCTTTCTGGCGTTCATACAGCAAGAGGAACGGAAATTTACGTTTACACAAAGCAAATAGCTAGAAAAGTAGCTCCTACCATTGCTTGTGGTCAGGTAGAAATATTCAATTTCCAAACCATAATTACGTAAAACTTAAATGTTACTTCGAAGGAAGTAACGAAATATTATAACGAAATGAGCCTTTCTTAAGATCACCTTTTAGTGTGAGAAGAGAGGCGAAGAGGCTTCGTCCAAAGATAAATCAGAAATTTAAGAAAATCACGCATCGCTGAAATTTGAAGGGGGGCAAGGTAATTTCTCTTCTTATATGCATTAGATTTTCAAATCCAAACACTCGTCGACCGTTAGGGTAAGTTTGACATGTTCTCGTGGACCCAATTCGGTACCATTACTCGTACTTTCACGTTCGTCCATTTAGAACTATGGGATCCATTCCTTTCCCTTAGCTGTCTCAGGCTCTGCAGTAATTTATGACGGTCAGGGAATCAAAAAACTTAGGTTTACCTTACGGTTTCTAAAGCCATTATCCAAACTTAAATACTGTAGACGAATGCTTAACCCATTTTGTTACTACGCCAGGTCCTCGGAAGAATGGTAAAAGTCACTCTTTGAGTTTGGTCGAAAGTATGTAGGAGCATCACATTAGCGAGCCCGAACCTAATCTCACATTAACTGAGTTTAATGTTTACCGGTACGACAAGGCATTCATGGAAATATACTACTTATAATGCGCCAATTTTCAACTCTAGGTTCCTAGGAATATTAAAAGTGAAGGAAGGGATGTGGAATAACCAATAAAAATCACATGGAGTAAGGAATTAACACATATAGTAGGGAGTAGAGAATATATACATATATATATATATATATATATATATATATATATATAATTGCATTATTGCTTATCCTACCATCCTTTCCTCTTGAGTCCTCGTCAATTGCTCCTTTGGTGGGTGAAATAGCTCCATAACTACGTCTTCTGGCCAAAGAAACTGGGAAAATGGCTGCATAACCCCCCACAGATTCAGTATCAATAGCGATGACTCAGTATCAGTATCGATAGCTCAATGGTTAGAGCACTGGCAATTCAAATATTTGTAGTTCGACTCCCGTTCAAGGAAACCTTTTTACCATTTTGATCTGCACAATTCCACCTTCCCCTTCATTCCTGTGTTCATCTTTTACCTCTCTTGTGTTCGTCCTTTATGTGTGTTCCTTTCCCATTTTTCCTTATCTCTATTTCTATTTAATATATTATATATATATATATATATAAATTCACTGATAGTCATAACAAACACAGAAACCAAAACACAAAAGAGGAAAAATTCACTGGTTCTCGAATTTTCGGTGGTCCAACCACCTTTCTCAAGAGGAATTAGGAACAGAACTGAGCTTTTCCTCTTTTGTGTTTTGGTTTCTGTGTTTGTTATGACTATCAGTGAATTTACATTACACGTTTGTGGGTTTTCCAAAAAAGTGTATATATATATATATATATATATTATTTTTCCTTTGCATTTTGTATTTTCACTCCCTCTATTGGCCATATATATATATATATATATATATATATATATACATATATATATATATGGCCAATAGAGGGAGTGAAAATACAAAATGCAAAGGAAAAATAAACAAAGGAAATTAACGCAGTCAAAAGAAAAAAACGCCTCACCTTAATATAAAAGAATGGATTTATTTATATATTTATGAAAACATTATATGTACATTTTGTAAATGTTATGCTTGATGCCACATCACGTATCCTTAATGAAAGAGAGTCATAGCAGAGAGAGAGATGGATAAAAATAGCCCTAACCGAATATGTAGCCTTTATTAAATTGTCATTTCATTGTCAGTGCCTGATCTTATATAGTATTATGATCTGAATCCTCCCCACTCATTTCACAACTCGTTAACTCACTTTTATGATGGACTTCTTCACTTCCCGCCTCCTCTCCTCATCCCGAAGGACTTTATTTATTCCTCTTGTTCGTATTTTTCCTCCAATTACATTATTCACGGCAAGGTCATCCCGCTCATGACGTGAGCCCGATCTCCCTCGTCACTCCCTCCCTACCAGACCAGCTACCCTTCCCCCTCTGCCGCAGGCACCCCCGCGCCCTCACTCGCCGCACACAATTTAATCCATTAGGCATTATTAATTAGCGCAGGATCCGGAAAGCAAGGCAAATATCCTCGCCAATTTCTCTGCCGTAGAAAGGAGACTGAAGTAAGGATTCATCTGAGACTCAAAAAAGTAAGGGGATGGATGTATTATACTTTCCGGTAAGAATTTTTTTTTGTCCAACCGAAATTTCGCCTTGGATTCGGGACAATGCGGTAAGTTGGCATTGAAAGTTTTTGACGACGCCATCTTCGCTCGAGGCCTGTTCGCCGGCTTTGGGAGTTACTGGGGGGTGGGAGAGAGAGCTCTCGCGGGGTGCGGAGTTCCCGCGTCACACACGGTCGATGAGCGAGCGAGGGGGGTGACGGCTGAGGGCGGAATACGCGAGGATAGAATCGCGGCGAATGTGACAGCACAAGGTAATCTAGTGACCGGGCACAATGGGGTGGCGGAGAGAATGGAGAAAAGGGAGAGGAAACAATGAGAAGGGGCACAGTGCGGAAGAAAGGACAGATGGATGGAAGACTAAAGAGAGGAGGAGGAATGGGAAGAGAACGGTGCGGGAAGTATTAGGCGGAAGGAGAGAGGGGAGGGTAGTAAGGGAATTCGAAGGGACTTGCGGCGGGGAGGAGTGGCGTATTTATAGAACGTTGGCGGAAATGTGGGATGGAGAAAGGGCGAGCGGGTTACAGCGAGGGGGGAGAGGGAGGTGCGGGAGAAAAGGCGAGAGTGGAAAGAGTGCAATTTATCACGCCAGAAGTTTTTGCCCCTGTCGGGGGAAAATGTTACGATTCCAGCGCTTACGTCACGGGAATCGACGGAGAAAGCCCGGCAAGTAATCAGGGAGAAGGAGGAGATGACGCAGAAAGGGTGGAGATAGATGTGACGGTGGACGATAAGGGATGCAGGTGGTGGCAAGAGATGGGGGAAGTGATAATGATGACGGAGATAAGAGTTATATTGATACCTAATTCTAAGTGCGTTGAAACAAGCTAGAAGCACATAACTTTAAAAATATTCCGGTTCTCAAAATTTGAACGCGGAATATTAGATATAAAAATTGAAGACGAGTGTTATAGGGCGAAAAGAAAGTATATAGAAGGGAGAAGTAAGACGGCGATATATGTAAGGGAGAGAAACAACCAAATAAGTTAACTCTTTTAACTGAGGTCACCATTACTCTTACCTTAAAATTACATTTCCATTAAAGCCAAGATGTGAACAACGGATATTGACCAAGATTCTAAAATTTGAATACTTAGTAAAATGCTATTGTAGAGAGCTCTTCATGAAAATGAATTGTGAAAACTCGTGGTTATTTTTGGCAGTTCAATATGGCAACATAGGATCATGGGTATTAGTAATAAATAATCACCATAAAGATTAGGGCCATGGAATTTGTGTAGATATTTAGGATCTGGAATATAGTGATAGGGAGCTCAAAAATAACGCAAATTTATACAATTTGTCGCGTTTTAAAATCCATGTGAAAACCGTATGGAGATGGAAGGTAAAGGAGTGGAAAATGCTTCACCGTATAATGCGTTCAAGAGGACGATTGATGGAGACAAATTGGGGATTGATGAAGGCAAGCGACAGGGTGGAAAAGTAACTCTGTGGAGAAGGGAATCACCGACGGCGTTACTCGGCAACAAAAGAGAGAAACAAATTTCTCGGACACTCCTAATCGTTTTTCACGAAAAATACAGTAAAGAGGGAATAAAGAGTGACTAAGTAAGCTTTTGGATAACGTGAAGAAATAAAAATAAACTTTCATCCTTCTATTATTGAATTCTATAGAGGGAAGTCCTCGAGGGAAGGGGATTGAAATTCTGCAGGGCAAGATAACGAGTAGAAGAGGGAGAAAAGAAAGAATGGATCGAAGATGGAGAAGAGTGGGAAATGAATGGAACGGGAGAGAGAGTCGAAGTCATTAATTCTTGTTACCAGTGGTATAACTTGGCTTGCAGCAAGCAGTGCGTCTTGGACGCATAGAGAAGCATCTCACTTGAAGAAAATGTAGCACATTTAGCTGTTATTAATATTTTTTCCTTTTTACATAATTATTGATAATTAAAAATTAAGCAATCACTAACTTTGTCGCTGCATGCTTAGTGTGGAATACTCCCCTGCCGCACACACAAGCGGTGGCTTGTAGGATACCACGTAGATGTAGAGAACGGGAGGGAGGAGAGGGGATAGAGATTAAGGGTCTATGAAGGGAGGGAGGGGGGGCGAGAGGAGGAATGAGATGTTTATGGTACCGGTCGCTCCCCGTTGGATGCGCGCCAGGTTCTGAGTGGAGCACTCAGCGAGAGGGAATGGGAACAGGAGGGCGAGGGCAAGGGGCGGCCTCCACTTCGTCCTCCCCCCCTCCCCTTCCCAGCCCCTGGATGGGCTCCGGGAGAGAAGGACAGTATTTTTGATGGCTTCCCTCGAGCACAGACACGGCCGAGTTTGAGGAGGAGTGAGCAAGAGGAGCGAGGAAAGGTGAACGTGGAGGGCGAAGGGGAGACGGACAAGAAACACGGAATGGAGGAGGGAAAAGGCGGGCGGACGAATGTGAGGTCCACGGGACCGGTATGGTCACTAATTCAACTCGCGCCGGGAGGATTTATCGACTGTTCCAACGGTGAAGAGGAGGACTATTACTTTTTTAATTTTATTTCCTTGCCGCTGCCGCGAACCTTTCTCTCTCCGCCGCGGCAATTCGGTTCACCAACCAAACCGTGCAAACTCGGTTCCGCAGGTGTTTTAAATTCAGAAGAAGAATCACTGCGTATACTTTCACCGTCGAAGGACGCGTTTCCATGTCAAGTGTCCCGCCGTCTGTTTGAATGGCAAGGGGTGGGGAAGGTCAGCAGATTTAAAGGAATGGTACAGGGGGCGTGCAGAATCAATTACTACAATTGGAAGAAGGGACACTGGAGAACCAACATATTTTACGAGTAAAGCAACGCACCAATATCTGGCTAGTAGGTCCTCGTAGAGACAATTTGCGTAATAGGAATACGATATACTTTTGTATTTAATAATGTACTAATATTTACTAGACAGTTTATTCCAAGTAGTCAATCAACTGGCTTCCCTCTTATCTATTGCAGTACTGCTCGAGGCATGAACACAGTACTTGTTTGTTGGTTATTATAAAAAACTTGGTAAAAAGAAATGGCATCGTGGACATAAATTAAATTTTCTTTTCTGTTTTCACATGGTCACTATTAAAATTAACGGTACACGTAATAACATTATACATTTACAAAATATGACTTTTAGAGACGTAGAAAAAATTTAGTAGCTTTCCTTAGAACCCGCCTCTATCGCTCTATACGAGTACAAAGGGGAAAAATATTTGCATCACAACCATATTAGTTTACTGCATCTAAAAATGCGCTCTAGAGTAGTGATATATATACTCTCGGAGTGACATTTCCAATCCGAAAACTGAGGCAAGGTAGAAATGGATTGGTGAAATTAATTTCAATCGATGTACGTATATTTAGAGTTGGAACGCTGATATGTGAACACCTTTGGCATACGGAGTTGCCCCCACCTTTGAATATTTGTCTTGACTCATGCCGCGGAAAATTAAAATGGTCTACAAAAGCGTTTACCATTCTACTAGAGCATACTTTCGCAACTTTTAGACCAACCGACTTGTCATTCGAAAATAATAAATTTAATAACCTAATTCGAGTGACTAGGTGCGGTTTGAAGTCTGGACTTCGTGTGGTGCAGGGATCGTTTCATTTTGATCCGTCTGCCGCCTTTGGAGTGGTGGTAAAAGGATATGCAAACCTCAGCACAGCGGTACGCGGTTTGGCAGCAGCTGGGGGTGTACCTCTAACACTACCCGGTGTTGTGTGCGCTGAAATCTTTAAACGCGCAACTCGATCGACAAGGGCCGTTTATTCGACCTTGACCTCAACACCCACAGCTAAATGACTGAGAGTAAGTTGCGCCGTGGGTGGCAAGGCTCGACCAACCACGTCTAAATCACATCAATTAGAAGCGGGGAAAGCCAAAGGAATAGGGAGCGGATTGGTCGGAGTTATCCCATGAAGGAGGAGGAAGAAGAGAGCTGATATTAACACAGGAAGAAAAAAGTGAGTGAAAACAAATGTACTTTAGTGCTTGATTTCATCTTACGCGGAGAACGATATGAATTGGATCCATAACCCTCCCTCCATCCAGCTGAGGGCCGTCCCGAAAAAAGGATGACTAAAAGTGTGCAAATTTTTGTCTCTGTGAGGATCGGCGGGGAAGAACTTACTGTGCTGTTATTAGTAATTACTAGTCATTCACGGGTCATAATATTCAGTTCTCCTACCGGCTCGAATACAAAAAAAATCCTAAGAAACTGCCGACTGAAACTGAGATGCCGCGACAGTAACTTTTAACGGAGTCATCCGGTAATGTGCATTACAATGGAGCAATTTCTAAGTGTGAAAACCATTTTCCTTGGTCGGAATAACTATGAGACAATGATAAGGCAAATACTTAAATACGTTTCGATTTAATTAACTCGTTATGCAAAGCGTTTTCGGTTAACCACAGCCTTACAAAAGAGGAATCAAAAACTCAAACTAGCTAAGAGGAGCGGGATGTCACGGCAGATGAGAGTGGCAGGGGAGTGAAGGGCTTTCATTTCACTAAAAAAATATGACACGGCGTGATTCAATAACTCCAGAAGATGTCATGTCCTAATAAGATATTTCGTTTAAGCTTATTATTTTACGAGGATACAAGATCAAGTTTACAAAGTGTGCATAGTTTATAAAACGCTAAAATTCTCACTCCCTTTTGCCTAATAAATTAGATCCGTGTCCCTGAAACAGTGAACCAGTGTAGCTACATTACGAAATATAGTAGGAGAAGCAGAGGAGTGATGGTGGATTATACGGAATCCGGGAACAGGAGGCAAGATCCACCCGCACGAATTGCGTCGCGACGTACATACTCGTAATGTAGGAGAGATTCGTACCGACTGCCTTCAGGCGTTCGGGCATTCGTCCCCCACGAAAATGATCTCCTTCGCTCCCAACGTGAAGGGACCACGTCAGTGCACAGCCGGGAAAATTGGCCGACCCCACTCCATCAGAGCCCCAGGCGACGACGCGGACGATGACGACGGAGTTTTTACGTCGGGACAGGAAACTTTGCGTGAGCGAATCAGTTCAAAGAGAATGAGATATCAAAAGAATGAGAAAAAGGTGAAGAGAGTCGAAGGAGAGAGGGTGGGAGAGTAATGAAATGGATGTCGGGTGGATGTAGGGGAGGGAGAGTGGGAGTGGCGGTGGAAGATAACGGGCGACGGGGTAATGCGGAAAGGGGAGCGGGAGGTCAAGGCGGTGGAGGGCGGGAGGGGAAGGAAGCGCTTCCGGCGGAGGGTTGGGCGGCGTGGCAGAGGAAGAAAGAAAGAGAGTGGAGATCGAGTGGGCGTCGGCTGAGTTGTTTATAGTCTAGAGAAGGATTCAGGAGGCCAAGAGGTATAAGACTCGCGAGATGGAACGGGAGCGTAAATATTTTCGGGGAGCCTTGCGAAGCATTGATTTCATTTTCTTTTTAGCTTCTCACCAAACGGTTGGAGGAATTTTAGTCGTTAGAATAGTTCCCCATCTCCCTATTCTCATAACTTTCCCCGACAGTTCTTGGTGCGCCGAGGAATTTATTACGTCATTGATATTCAACCGTGAAAAGAGCGGGCAAAGGAGAAGATCTCTCCTGGGAGTGTGCGTGTTGTTGGTGCGATGTTGTTTCCGGTAGCTACGCACGTGGGGGATATATTTCATGCAGAGATGGTTAGAAGGGGTAAAAGGATGGCTGCGAGTGTGTCTACCAATCGACTCCAAGTATGTAAGTGGATTTCCTTTGAGGAAATTAAATGAGAGAGAGATGGCGACGAGTCTATTTCTGACAAGCCTTGCATTATGGTTTAGATGGATCTGAAGATGAAAGTGAGCGGCGAAGACGCTTTCATGAAAGAGTGAGACACTCTTAATGATTATATTAGCGCATATCTTTTCCATTTATTCCCAAAAATGGATTCTCGGAGAAAAAATATTCAGTTATTTCTGTATCTAAATTTCCCAATTAGCATATTTTTAAGAACATATATTTTCACATTTACGATTCACGGCACTTCCACAACCCGGATATTTTCAATCGCTTTCTTTTTATTATGCTTCCTAAAGAGAAAAATATAGACAATTGAAATTCTAGGGCAAGGCATTCGTCCTGAACAAGTTTTGTTCTTAAACGGTTTTGAAAGTACGTATTTAGACATTTATTTACCCCGAAATTCACCTATGACATTTATTTATTTACCCTTAGTCCGAAAACAGCACTTTTTAGCCTTGACATCGGACTCTTAACAGTGAAAACAATGGAGACGATTACAAACACCCAAGCCCTAGGTGGAGAAAAACCCACCCAAGAGGGAATGGAGCCCATTGGTTTGGTAGAGGACGTTACCCCGCCGCCATCATAAACGTTATCACCTATGAATTTCTTTCATCTCTAATCCTCATGAATTTCTCTTGATGTTGAAATGAGGTCGTCTCGGGACGCACACCTCGCTTATTAACAAATAAAGATCATTTGCTAACCATTGTATAGCCGGTTCTCCTGAAAACAGTTACACCATTCGGGAGAATTTATGAAATTGAGGTCAGCGACGAGTATTTACCGGAGACGTGGAACGCAGTGAGAATCCGTCCGGAGGTACCCCCTCGGACGGGCAACCCCCATCAGCCCACGCCGCTGAGAGAAGCATTCCCTCACGGCCGAAAGTCGCAACACCGACGCGGCGGATGTTTAGTCGCGGAAAGGTGGATGGAATTGAGGCGCTGCCCGTGGGGGACGGGTGGAAAGTGGTGGTTCATGAAAGGTTCTCAAAGGAGGATTGAGGATAGAGGGATGGACTGAGTGCGCGATCGGCGGAGAAGGAGAGGGAGAAAAGGGGAGGAAGTAGAGTTGGACGATTAGGAGAAGCAGAGAGAGGGACAAAGAGAAGATCGGATGAGTGAGGAGAAGTGGAGCGGAAATGAAAGAATCTTTCGGCTTCTCATCGACTCCCACGCCGATTGTGTTTCTCTCGAGTGGCACCGCGTGTGGAGTGGACGGATGGGAGGAGGTGTAGGAAGGCAGAAAAATTAAAAAAAAGGAAAATTGTGAAAAAGCAATAGGTGGGGGACGTTTCAGCAGTCGTTCCGAACTACAATCGAGTCCGGCATTCAATGGGGGAGGGTTAGAGTGGGGAGGGGTTTGCCAGGGGAAAAGGATCGTTAAGTCTTGGCGTGGGTCGATCTCAATTGCACAACGAAGGAGAGTCGATCGGGGCGTGTGGTGGATGGGCAGGCGGGGGGTTGCGGAGGGTGATCGGGCTCCTCGATCCCACGTGAAGAGAGGCCCCCACGTGATTACGGGGATCCATCCGGGAGAGGGCCAAATCGAGTGATCACGAACTGGTGGAATTAAAGCACGGAGACGATCAAAGCGGCGCGGGAAGAAGTGTGTACACGCAACCAAAATGTTACAAAGAACACGCAACCAGAAATTTCCAATTCTCTAAATGCCGGAAATTGCTTGCTTTCCATGAAACAAACAATTGCTTCACTTTTCAGCTAGTGTATAATGAAAATCCATGTCATATATTGCCAAACTAAAATAATATTATTATGAGAAAGGTGATATTTCAGTTATTAAAGGATAGTGTGACTGTAATTGATTAGTGCAATGCGACAAATGTGAGACAAAATCTGCATTTACGTACTTCATATCTAATCTTCGCAACATTTTCGATATTTAACACCTAATGCTCAACTGTGGACTTGTGGCTTGATGTTTATGGTCTTGTACACAATGGCTTTAGCATTTAAGACATTATTATTAATTTAAACGTCAAATATCAACAATAATTTGAATTTTATAATGCATGTTACAATGAAGTTTCCACCTGTTTGTTTAAAGTTTTTGTTTTGAAACATAAGAGAATAACTAAAATTTTATTAATATTTTTAAATTCGAAATCGTCACGTGTTCCAATCATGTTGTCAAAATATGTGTTTTCTGAAAGATATTCCACAGAAGTATTACCCCCAGGACAATGATAATGGTTTCTATTTATAAGGGCATAATGGCCCAATGAGCTTCAGACACTGACAGCAGAGCCAGGGTTTCAATCTACACACTCGCAATAACGTGAGATTTGGGATTTTTCGGTTATTACGCCTTTCTGAGAAACGACAGGCGGGGTTGGTAAAATGCTAGTTTGGTTGTCATACCCTTTTGCTTGATTATCGTACTTCGTATAGGGATCAGTACGTAGGGACGTTTACCCTCACTACTACACAAACATTCGGGTCGATTATTGTGCATTATTTTATGTGCGTTTTCTTTTTGACATCAAGAGGATCGCGCAGAGCATTTGGTATTTGGAAAATAGGCATTTTAATAAGGTCGCTCATCTTGACACAAAATCACGATATCCCTCGCGACTTCGTTCAATGGGCGAAAGAATAATATTTGGAAAGCACAATTTTTATGCTAAAATCATCCCTTCACTAAAGAAAGGAAAATAAAAATGCCGGAAAACTTATCGCCTCCTCGGGAATGGCTGCTATGTTATCGGAGATTTTCTAAAGTGACGTCTGCGGAAGAGGCGAGTGGGAAAAGTTCGTCGTCTTCTGGGGAAGACTCGGCAAGGCAAGGCCTACGCAGTGTCGGGGAGATACGATGAAAATTGCTCCTGAAGTTATGAACACCAGTCTTTTCCTATGATAAAGGGCGTTGATGCCTTCAATGGTTGGCTGCCCAAAACTCGGTAAATGGAAGAAGATATCGATGACTTATAAACGCTAGCATTTTTATTTTTGGAAGACATTCAATGTTATACATGAAAATGGGTAAAACATGAATCCATTAAGTCATTTTTTCACTTAATTTGAAAAAAAATAATTTTGCATATATTTTAGGCACATCATTTCCTCAAAATATCAGAAGTGTGAATGGTTTTTCGAAAATATTTTCATGGCTAAAAATACTAATTTACAGAATTAATTGCTCTCTGTTTTTAATATAAAAAATTGAAATTGAATTTCCTTTAAATTTATGTTAACGGAGCTATTAGAGGAGCCTTTTAAATTGTCACTAAATAAGATGATAGCTGATATGATATTTATGAATTTTTTGGTACCCGAGAGCATGAATGGCTAATGCATAAAACGTATTTTTTGTAGCCATATTTTTGCATCGAAAAGGAACTGTGTTTGCAAAGCAAAGCCCAAGAGAAACCTTTAACCTTTTAAAACATTACCTTTCACCAATCTGTAACCCCTTCACAAATATTTATTCCAAGGCAAATGCGAGAAACTCAACGGTGGAAAAACCATTAACCTACATAGGAATTCGAAGAAACCGGATATCGAAATAATCACGTTCAAATTCCAGTGTAGGCAAAGACTTTTTCACCCCGATGTATTTGCCATTTTGTGCAAATTAAATTGTGTAAATCCGCTAATGTTACCCTTGCAGTATTTCTCTGAAAATATTTTATTCTGAAATATGAGAATTGAACAGTATTTAGGTATGCCTGGGCTTGCGTGAAGTCCTTTTCAATGTATTGTAGGCAGAATGTTTTTATTTCCAGAATCCCAAATGCAACCTGGTCTTCATGTGGCAGTCAGAAAACGCGAAAGGTTTTAACGAATAAGCGTCAAACATTTAATGCTGGGGTCACAGAAACTAACAGTCCTTTCGTGTATAATGTTGTCGAATTGTAAACTCGGACAGTATACTCATTAATACAGCATTGCGACTGGTTGAAGTGCAAGATTAGGGCATTACGACTGGAAAACTCACCTGAAATTGCGATTAAATAGTTCTTTTTGAGGTTCGTGAGGGCAGTCCATCCCTATTCTACCCAACTGTCACGAGAGGCTTTAAATTGTGGAAATAGCGTGACTTTCCTTTACTTCTTCCATAGTTTTGCCCTTTTTCCAAGTATCTCACGAGAACCATAGGAAATATATTCTATAATACGTGTATGTACTTTAGCAAAAACGTTCCAAACCTGAGAAAAATAAATATAATTTCGAATTTATCTTCAGTTTATGGCCAGGTGCATTATTCATGTATAAGAACGTTTTTCCCCGATTTAAAAAAACCGAAAGGGTGCACTAGGTATTATCCGAAATTCAACAACTTTATTCACATCTTTTTGATTTTTACTTGCTCAGTCGATTGATTAAGTGTAGGGCTGACGACGTCCAGGAATAACAGTAAAAAGGCTTACCCGCAAATGTCTCAATACCATAACAATTTCAGATTTTATATACAATATTCCGTTAATTTATCTTCACGATGTAGCTTAAAATACAATAAATAATTTAAGTAGATACGTAAGTTAACTATTTTAACTACAACTTACAAATTTGACATTGACCTGGCAGAAGTCTATTGCAAAACATTTTGAAATAAGATGCACTCCAGTGGATTTTCGTGTTTAATTTCAAGTACTCATATGTCAGAAAATCACGCATATTCTAGGGAGAATTTTGAAATGAAAATGTTACAAGGGGTTTACAGAGTTCGGGTTTACTCATATGCGGAAATGAGTACTAAAATCGGGACAACAAACAAACATTTTATTACCAATCCCCCTAAAGATTTTATACTCCTTCAGAAACGTAGTTGCAAATACGTATTATAAATAATTCGTCATTTCAAAATTATGCTAAGCAAATGGAATTGTCGATACGAATTCTCGTTAAACTAGGTGGCAACTGCACTCGGACAATGACGCGGACCCCGTCGCATGAATCTCCTCGGAAAAACTGGAGAGAGATCTCGAAACTGATATATCCGAGGGAAGGGGGGGGGGAGTGAGGTCCGTCTTTAAATGCCCTCCCACGGAAAGGGACGGAGAGAGAAACCCATCTCGGTCACAGCCACTCACTGCCCCACGCCACGGACTCGGGTCATGAATGCATAATGCAAGACGAAGAGGTTTGTTTATTTGTATCGTCCATCCGACCCCCCGAGTCGACCCGGGTCACTTCTCAGCTCCCCTCTCAGTTTCTCCCCATGTTTTCTACCCGCATACGTCGATACTTCCCACGAAGAACTGTGAATTTATTCACTGAAATTTTCACCTAACCAGACACGACCATCTCTACCGACTATTAAGCATCTAATTATTTACAAAAATATCCAACACGGATTATTTGTGCTCACTGATGATATGCTTACAACTTCTCAATCACAAGCAATACGATTGAAGCATTCTATTCCATGGTACATAATTTTGATTGTACTCAGTTTTGATGAGAAAACTTTATGGTATGGAATTCACTCATAATAAAATCAAGGCGTATGTAGCGTGACAATGGGAAGGACATACTTTAACCGGTGCACCCCACATATTTGAGGGCTTTGGGGTAGAGCTACGGGTTGGAACCCTCCGTACAATCTGAGGCAATGGTCATTTTATAATGGGCTTGATTTAAGTATCGTGTTGACCAGTAGGCTACCAGGTTTAGGGTGTGGGTTCACATCTCAATGATACCGGATTTTTCAGGGGCAATATATTTATTTGCCAATTGCATTCTATGAGGAAACATGGATGCAGTACTCTGTCCGTCGGATGCGATGTTAAAATCCTTGAACCCTCAGTGCTTTTTGTTAACAGTAGGTCATTTCTGACACCGGATTTTCCTCAGTTCCATGCTGAAAATAGCTACAAATAACCATTCCCTCCCAAATAATAACAGAAAGTAGAGTAAAATATCATTTTCATCACTAAATATCATTATTTTTCATTTAAGTATACATTTTAACGATTCAAAAAAAGAGGAGGAATGTAACGTTAAGTCATCGTAAAATAATGAATGATACGAATCACATTTTAATCGTTTCTTCGATATTTCCCTTTTTCGACCTTTTCGAAGAAATAAAATATTCCATGTACCTCTCAGAAGAACACCTCACGGTAAAAACATTCGTAAATACGGCAATCGACAAAATCCATACCATGCCTACGTTCTTAGCCTGAGCATTCGATTCCGCGTTAGAATGTCGTGAAGAAATTCGAGGTACACGAGCAGAAACAAAAGTAAAAGAAGGAATGAAAAGTGGTTTTCCATCATGCCATCTATACGTAGCTTGCCTTTCAATGTTTCGTCTGGTGTTCCCAATGGGTATGTAAACTGAAGGCTTCAGTAGCTAAATTATATCCTGGAGGTTAGATTACATACGAAACTCAGTTAAATTGCGTGTTGCGTTCTTCCAGATGGCAGGGGTCAGCACGAGGAATGACCATGTAAATAGTGAGTCATGTTACAACCAAGCTCCTCGGGTCTATGAAAACTTGATTTCATGCTTAACAAATTATTAAGTGTTTTAAGGCGCTCTTTTCCTCCAAAGTACTTGACCACCACATGCCTTCTTCTTCAGTGTTTTTTGAAAGAAATTTCTTTGCTACATTGCTTACTTGGTTGAAAGTTCAATGTACGTGTTTTTAACTGATTACTTCAGCGTTTACCAAAGTGAACGTCACCATAATTTTCATAATGATATTCCGCGTCAAATTAAAATTAACATGGATCACGAAACGTACGTTCTGGTTAGTTTTATCTCAGACTAATATATTAAGTTTTTAGCGGTGTTATTTGAAAATAAGTACAGCGTATACAGTAATAATTTATCTTGAAATATGAACTCATGCATTTCTTATTATTGATCCACTCTTGTTGAAATTTTGTTATTCTATTATTGTGAATAGTTTTTCGTAGTAATAACTATTTAATTTAATTTCGCGCAATTATTATTTCCTGCATAAGCTATTAATATCTATGAACTTTAATGGATGGAAACCATCTTAAGCTCTTCCAAATATCTCCACATTACGCCTGACTGTACGTGCTGTTGATTAACACCATCATGTAAAACATAAATTGATATCTATTTATTCAATGACCTTCTAGTTCTTTCAGTTGGGAAATCATGAGAAGTTGTACAAGTTTAGAATAAGAAACTAAAGTCAAACTTAAACGACCATTACAAATATGCACACTAATTTTGTTAGCGTAATACAACCAGTTTTTGAAACACTTTGAATATAGTACATTTTCCTACGCAATAGGCAGAGTTTTGGACCATTGATATTAGCTTTCTAGATAAATGGTGATTCTATCCTTTATAGATATTCCCCATTTTTATCCATTGAATGCACCATTGCGATTAAAATCAAGGAGTCATTAAGGTGAAAAGACCAGCTTGCGAATCATTAAATTTCCTCCAAAAATACAATTGAATTGACTGATAAAAGAAGGCTATGTTCTGGCTTTAAAGTGGGAATAACAAATGTATCTTAAAACATGAACATTTTGCGTCAGATACCGTCAATTGGGTCCAAATCCACTGTTGATAACGGGGGCTATACATGTACACATAACAGGAGTACATAATTCGTGCTAGTGGTTCGTCTTTAAACCGAAAGGCGGAGTGGAGGGAGGGTAGTGCCACCCGGGGTCATATACCCTAATTGGTGCGAATTATTCACATGGAAAATGGGTGATGAATCAGATCTGCGTCACTACTGTGGTTATCCCGTCTACAACGGCGCCCGGTAGGTAAAAATATGGAGATTTTCAGAGATATGAGGAGTCAGATAGGAGAGTCATGAAATGGGCAGATGCGGGAGTTCAATGACTTCCCACCTAACCGGCAGCCGACTTCACCAAGCTGCCCGTAAGGTTCCCCTCATCATGATCGAAACCACGTCACGACATGCGCGAGAATTCGAGAAAGGGTTAACGAAATGACCTTTCACCTTAACCATTCCGTCTTTCCTTTCGTTCTCAATCACAATTTCTCTCTTTCTATTCCTTCTCTCGCGCCAAATTTAAATTTGTATCATTTTCTACAATCGTTATGATTGAAAACCGTAGGAGGAATTTGAGTTGAAGTTTGCCCTACCGAAACAATTTATAAGCAACTGACACAAAGCCACAAATTAGAGAGATATTCCGCTAGCTAACGACTGTTTTTGGCAAGTATACCTATTGATTATGTCTTTTGTGAATTAAGAATATTTCAGCTAACAGAAGTTTATCATTTTTACTCTCTATTACTATTTGTCGCTTATGGCTCAATCTTTCGAAAATTCCCTTTGTCTGCAATGCTTAGGCATCTATCAACTTTTCTATAGAGATTTAAGTATCACTGCTAGTAGTTTTATTCATTTGATCACAGTTGAAAGTTTCTTAAATATCAATGAATATTACATTGAAAACAATAATTTTTAAATTAGTGCTTCATTTCGATTATATCCGAATTCTAACGCCGAACGTGATTTACAGAGGAAACTTTTTCTCACAATAATGCAGCGACTTTTTACTAAACGTATTATCTAACTAATTGATGAAGAAGCCAATTCTCTACAATTGAATCTTGTTAGAAAAAATCTTATATCTTCTATCTCCGTGATATTTGTACTCGCTAGTTCCACTTCTACAAAAGAACGCATAAGTGACATGAAACCATATTTAGATAACTCTTCTGATTTCTTTTCACATATTTGTTTTACAATTGTAATTTGCTGTAGAGTATTCTATCGAAGATATTTTTCGGAAAATTATTTAAAAAATCATTTAGCTAGAATGAGGATAGTCAATAAAATATTTTTCGAAATGAAATTTCAGCGTCTTTAACAAAATACGCACGTTAGGAATAATGGTCAGTCACATTAGGGCGCAAATTAACCGAAGTTAACGTTTGCTTAAACAAATGTCAATCTAAAATGAATAGTACAATTTTTTAAAAGAGCAGATTTACATAATTACGATAGTAAAATTTTATTTACAGAAATAATTTTAAAAATGACTCCAGAACTCATGTCATTCACCTTAATGACTGAACGGACAAATTCATGTATATGAATATATTTTACGCCTTTAACGGACTAAACACAATTTTTCGTAATTTCAGTAGAATATTTTCGTCGAAGAAAACTGTGAATGAAAAAAAATATCAGTTTCACCACTTTAAAAAAACCTCCAGAATAAAATATCACAGTGAATTTGCAGTTTTTGTGCTTAAAAATATTTTTTTCATAACTATTAGTCTAATTTTCTCATATTTTTACACTTCAACTGATCTGAAATTCTCATCAATCACGCTTTCTTTGCACCAAACAATGTGACATTTCAAGAATATGGAGGCTAATGTTATTTTGGTCTCTCCTAATTTCTGTAATTCCTCACGCCCAAAATGTTTTAGATGATAACTGTTTCAAGTGTACGAGTATGTATGACAAATGTTTTTTTCTTTGATAAATGCAAACATTTTATTATTATTATTAAAATTTACATGTGCAAATAGACAAATGTCAGGTGGCACACAAGTCCCAAGTGTTACAATAAACTTGCCTTGGAAAAATAACATGGTTTCTGAAATACAATCAACATCACAAAAGATAATGAATAAAATTAGTCTGAAAAAAGAAAAAAATATACACTTTAAGGAAATTTCCAAACACCAATCTGTAGTACATAAAAAAAAGAAAATTCCCATTTCATTAACATTTGTTTCCCAATCAACAAGAAAAAAAAATTAAGCTATTACATTTAATTTTATACAACACATCAATCAAATGATTACAGAAGTTGTTTACATCTTTTCTTAAAAGTTTGGACTCTGTTAGGAAAGGGCTTAAAAATTTTTGCAGGTAAATTGTTCCAATCAACAATTGTTTTATTTAGAAAAGAAAATTTCTTTTTATTCGTTCTTTGTGCCCGGCATTTTACCTTAAAATAAGTAAAATAAATTTTATGCGGCATGTTTATCACTAGACATTTTGTTTTTCATACACGCGGTAAAATTTAGCATCGTTCAGATTTTTGTACATATTGGAGTCTCTTTGAGGATTTCATTAATCTATTTTAAATCACCTGCATAATGCGCATGGTGGAAAGTTAACCAACGGTTTTTCATTATTTGAAGTCGATCCTCCATTGTGGTTGTTACCTATGGGATCACCTAATTCCCGAGTACGTAATTAGCTTTTAATTTCAATTTTATTTATTATTGCAACGCGTACAGGGAGCAATAGATTACTATAGTTTTTATTTTATTATTAGCATCCAGATTTTCTCTGAAGCAATAAACGAATAAAGCAGCCACTCTCTTTTGAGTGCACCTCATTTCAATTGGCGTGTTTATTGGAGGACAAGGGTTGAGAAGGGTGGAGCGACGACGGTGGATTCCGATACATTCTATCGAAAAAAGAGTCGAGTGGGCACGTTCTGGTTGAAGGGGGAAAAATATCCGGCCGTGGAGGAAGAAAAGGGAGGACTCAGCGAGAGATACCGAGGGGGGGAGGGGGGATAGAGGGGAGGATTTACCGGGCAGTTGATGAGGACCGCCGGAGAATCCAAGCGCGTTCATTGAACACGTAGGTGCACTTGTCCCCGAAAATTGCAAAGGCCTCCCTCCTCTGCGAAATCCCTTTCGACCCTTTCCTCCATCCCACCAAGCCCCGTGTTCTCCGAGAAACCCTCGGTTGCTGGAACGGCAACGTCTCTTATCCCAATCCGTTTATCCGGGATTAAATGTGGGCGGGTGGGTGGGGGTGTGTGAAGCTCCACAACCCGGGTCCATCATGAATGCCTCCTTTTCAATTACCTACTCGAGTGACGGAAAATTTAAATGCGCGAATTGCATTCCTGCTGTGAATGTACGAATGGTTATCATGGTAATGAGCTCGGGAAACTCTTTACGGTGATTGGAATTCCAAAATCATGAGCATAAATGTGTGTGATGTGTTGCATTTCCCTCCTAGTTCTTGTCCTCGGAAACGAATTTCCTAGGTTGAGCGTATATTTGCCCTGTGAAGGGACTTTTAATCCTGAATTTCGAAAAATTTTAACGAACGTTCCCCGTTAGTGCCCCGTACAAAATTAAAGTAGCCGTTTTTCCAATTATTTCCCTCTTGAGATTGAAGCACTCATCCTATGCATATGCCAAATTTTTATTACGATGTCGAATACGACCGGTTCCATAATACGCGATTATTTTGCCCAAAGGACTAGATTTATGACTGAAGTGCGTGCATGTTTCTCGAAATAGGGAAAGAAACCAAGTGGCTCGGGAATGAGCTCATGGATATTACTTTCATAATAACCGAACTCGGGGGACGTCCTCTGCATATTGTCCGGAATTGTTTCCTCTCCGCTCGCCACAGAGTTGTGAACGGGGTTCTTGCATTGATCGAATGGCTCCATGATCTCGACGAGAACTGAAGTACGGTAGTGTCCGTAGTTATTCGGTTTTGGAGGACAATATTCTAGTCTGGGAACGAGGTTCTTCCTCCATACGCGTTCTGTGTGTTCCCCGTAAATTCCTTTATTCCACTTGTGGAAGTGTGTAGAGTGAAAACCACAAATGGTAGAGTAAATTTTCATGCCAAATATGAGATATTAAAAATAAAACACTTCAAACAATCCTTTTTACATGAAAAAAATAATTATTATTATATGATAAAAAGAATGTTTACCGAACGAAGCGTAGCTATGAACGTTGCATTTTAATTACGCATTCTAAACGAAGCATGAAAATTCAGTTCTATTTCGTTAAGAAAATCATTTGTTAAGAATTACACGAACGGCAAATAGGATTACGTTATACTTAACTTGGTGCAAAAATAACCACGTAACTGTGTATTGACTGCTCCTGCTAGGATATATAGCGCTTGAGACAAATTTTCTAATCAAAATTCATCTCTACTGCCTACAGAATGGCAAGGAATGCACGTATTGTTAATAATTATTATTCGCGGGAAACTTTTTCAAATACTCACACAAATAAATTACTTTTGTATTCATACATATAATGTATAAACATACATTCTTTTTGTGTAAATAAGTTTTTTGTGCAACATTAAAAGTTGTGGTTTTATATAACTACTTGCCATGAGTAATTGCTTTAAATGGTTATAGTCCACAAAATAGGGAACAACAAGTTTAATTTATCCGCCACACATTGTATCATTCTCTGGGTTTTGTGACGACTTTACGTTGGAAGAATGGCACAACAATCAAGGTTAACCACTACGAAAGTTGAGAGACTTCCTACGGCGGGCCGGTGAGCGATTCAATCGGTTACGCTTGATTTTGTACTCAATCGTCCCCTTTAATATTTCGGACCCGCCTTCGCCTCTGTAACTCCACCGGCACCACCCTCATACCGTTTCTCCTGTCCAACGGTCACGTGACCACTGCAAAACCGCCTGACAACCACGGAAGTGGGGTGGGGAGTTAAGCCGCGATTCCAATCAAAGTAAAGCTCTTTGGTTGGCAGAAAAAAATATGGGAAGATTTTTCCGCAACGAATAAACGAGAAGGACCCCTCGGAAATAATACCACAACCACAAACACACATACGGTAGCTGGCGAAACCTACCGTCTCCTAAACTTTTTTCCACTCCTCTCCCTTTAGTCGTTAGCGGAAAGAAGATTTAGCACTAATATGGAATTAAAAAAAAATAGAATAGAACCTTGCAATTACTCGTCGCCACACACACACACACACACACACACATATATAGTGTATATATATATATATATATATATGCATCATAACTAAAACATATTAAAGAGGGACTCACTAGTTCTCGAATTTTCGGTGGTGCAACCACCTTTCTCAAGAGGAATTAGGAACAGAACAGGAAGAGTTCTGTTCCTAATTCCTCTTGAGAAAGGTGGTTACACCACCGAAAATTCGAGAACTAGTGAGTCCCTCTTTAATATGTTTTAGTTTCTGTGTTTGCAATGACTATTTAGTGAATTATATATATATATATATATATATATATATATATATATATATATATATATATATGTGTGTGTGTGTGTGTGTGTGTGTATTTTATTTAATCAACTGGATAAACAAAATTATATGTATACATGCTATGCATTATTATATGCAATCTCCAATCGATTCTTATTTTTAGAGGGAAGAACATGATTTTTCATCGAATTTTATTATGTAGTAGGATGCATTTAGTACGTAATTCAATCCCATACTACCTTGATCAAAAAGTTCCCGGAATTTATTCAGAAAATTAAAAATACAAGTTTATTCATCTAAATCTATATTGTCCCCTTCAAAGTAATCCCCATCGACTGCAACACAGTTACGCCAGCGCTTGATCCAATCCTCGAAACATTTTTTATATTCGGTTTTCGGTATGTCCATCAGTGCTTCCTGCGATTTTTCCATTACTTCCTCTCGGCTGCTAAAACGCGTTCCCCGTAATGGTTTCTTAACTCGATTGAACAGAAAGAAGTCACAGGGAGCCAAATCAGGTGAATTCGGTGGCTGTTGGATGGTATTAGTTGCATTTTTCGTCAAAAAATTAGGAATAATGATAGAAAGAGAAGAAGAATTAGAAATGTTGGAAAAGTGTTTCGTTGCCGAAACACTTTTCCAACATTTCCAACGTCCGTGCGCCACTAAATCCGTTTTTTACGCAAAATTTAATACAAGTTCGTTGTTGCAAATTTAAATCCATTTCTGCAATTGTAAAAAATCGCCAACACACACAGAGATAGATGTACTCTTGGCTACGTAACTTTTGCAAATGTCAAGTTATGACACTAAGATTTAAAGGGAATATCAACAACAGATGTACCAATTTAACAAAAAAACAGAACTCAAATCGGAACGATGGGAGCGCCACACGGTGGTTATTCCGGGAACCTTTTGTTCAAGGTAGTATATACACATATATATATATATATATGTATTTATTTATTTGTACGTATATACTTCATACACAAAACTTTTACGATATAAAGCTTAAAACCACTAAGTTTACTCCAGTCGGTTGTGTAAGTGAGGGGTGACAGCTGATGATATATTAAACGAAAGGTTTCGCGAGACTAGGGTTATCTCGAACAAAGAATAGATTTATAGACTCATTTATTTCCTCAAAAATACGTGATAGCAACAACTCAATGTTCTCTGCTCCCAACTGATCCTTTCGCTTCCATTTTTCCACATTGAAACCCCTTTCAATCGGCCAACGGGGAACTTGCCGTACACGGTGGGTAGGTTTTATCGGTACTACAACACGTAAGTATAGATGGTAAGTATTTCAACGCAATTTAAGGTAACTACCATTAGCGTATGCCGGGATTTCCAAATCGCAATTATTTCAAGTACATACGCGTAAACGTCCCGATGTAAGGAGAACAAAGAATCGAATATATAGTCGGTAAAATCAACGCAAAACCGATATAATATATACGAGTACCCTTTCGAGAAGTAAGAGAAAAGTTCCTATGGACATATTGGTTCTAATACTATATTTTGCTTACATCTATGATTTATGTATGCAAAAATAAAACAAAAATATTATTCTAAATAATGCTGTGAACTTCCCCTCACCTTGCTTTCTAACACCAAACTAACACCATTTCTCTCCCTTATTCCTCTTCTTCTTCACCACTTTCTCCCCTCGATAATGTCAATTTTTATGCATTATTGCATGTCGTTACTTTAATAATTTTTTCGTTCGTCAAAAACAAAAACAGCAAAGACGAATAATGGGGTCCCATAGGTTTTCCCTACGACGGAATGAGATACACCCCGGTACTTTTTCAGAGAGGTGCAGACCCATCATTAAAGAGGCATTTATAAAAACTAATGAGCTGCCTACTGAGAATTTGGTGTAATTTCGCTTGCCACTTATTTTGTTTCGTTGATGTTTTCCCTTACATTACAACAACATATGAATTTGACGGTGAGCTTTGCGAAAGCATGGCAACGACCGTATTGATGGGGGAAAGACTAACTTCTGCGGGGGTGGGATATTTCTCCACCACTATCCTCCCTTTCCCTCCCCCTCCTCCTTACATCCCTGCAAACATTTTTATTCTCTTCTCGCCAGCGTTATGCTGGATTGTTCCCCGGCCATCCCTCGGCGTGGGCGGGATCTCGCCACTTTGACTCCCAGCCCCTCGTGTTCAAAGGCGCGTGTGTGTTTGCTCACGTACGTGAGTGCGTGCTTTCGCTTCGGAATGAGAAGAGGTCCCCGAAAGGAAGAGAGAGAAATTCGGAGTGAGAATGGAGGAGTCTCTAGGGAAAATGGTGGGGGGTGGGAGGGAGGGACGAGGGTACGTGTAGAGGACGAGGGTACGGCCGAAGGGTTTTGAAAGGAAAGGGAAGGGGATTTCACGAGCTTTCCGTGGAGAGGGGGATCAGAGGGAAGGGGGGTAAGTTAAGGGGGGGGGGCGCTAGGAGAACACGGTCGATATGGTATGGGGGAGGGGTTGGTTCGGAGAGTGGGCCAGTGAGTGAGGAGGTGGCTACGAGGAGAGAACCCTTTTAAAGGGGAATCAGAGCCCCCTTTAAGGAGGACCGCGCGCAGCGGGACAAGGACGTCACGTCGACCCCCTTCGCCCTTGCAACCATAGACTGCCGGTGGCGTGGGGGTGCACACTAATTGATGCGCCGTACCTCGATACTTCCAACACGACCCCCGCTCCCCCTCCCCTCTTGCCCCCCCTCTACCCCGCCTCTTGCCCGCGTTTCCTTTCCCCGATCATCCTTGATTAATTCAGTGCCCTCTCCTTCCTTTCCTAAAGGGCTCTCCATCGAAAGTGGACTCTACCCGCCCCGCCGCCACCTTTCCCCCATCCCCCACCGGAAAACACACACACACAAACTCACCCTCCTCCCTCCCCCCTTCACCACCCATCATTCCACGTAACGGCGGGGTTGTCGTCGGCCCTGATCGGTACGCCAGCATGGACGTGAGCTTCCTTCCTCCCTCGCCCGTGTCCCCGGAATTCCGTCACCCCCTCCCGCTCATCCTCGGCCCTCCCGGCTACATCTCCACGCCGTACTCCCCAGACCGGTGACCCCTCTCGAGAGCCTCGCCAGGGGTGAGGTACATGGCCGAAAAACTACGGTCGGCTTAGCCCGCCGCGTGCGGCATCATGGCGCATTGCCTCCGTTGGCGGCGACACGCCTCATTTCGCTTTTGAATTATTAGTCTGGCATGTTTTAAATTAGGTCCAGTGGGGGAGGATATGGAGAGTAAGAGGGTGGTCGGGTGAAGTTCAAAGATGAGACGGGAGAAGTGGACGCAGGGCATTTTGAACGGCGGTGGAATGTTGAAGGATACCGAAGAGGGTAGAATTTTGGGATGGAGGGATGAGTAGAAGAGGCATGTTTGGTCGGAGTGAAGGGCGGCTCAAAGTATGCGGGGTTTAAGGGTGCCTTTTGTAGTGTAGGGTCTTGCAGTGTCTACTGCCGTACTAGGTGATGTTTAGTGGGGGTGCAATCGCTAGACAACCTTCGGTAATAATATTATTTACGTTTTTCTGGATCCCATTGTAATCTGCTTGGTTGATATTATTTTCGTACATAGAGTCGAAGGGCTGAGATGGTAATCATGGAGCTTCACTCGAACTAACCGTAGACGATTGCTACTTCTCCACCATATCCACTCTCGGTAACATGGCTTGAGAATTCAACGCACTCCTGTAAGCCGCTTCTGAAACGTAATTGATGAAACTGAGTATGCTTACCGTAGCTCACAATTCCAAGTTAACCTGTACTGTAATTAACTTAAACGTCACCATTTAAGGGATATTTTACGGTATCTCTCTCTAAAATTGTCATCAATTGCCTAAGATTCAGTTATAATTTGCAAGACGGAACAGTTAAACGATTTAATGATTTTATTGATTGCACCAGAGGGACCAAATGCGGAATCGCGTGCAACAATGAGAACCCTTTGTAATATGGATATTTATCTGGTGGGACCACGTTCAGCGAGCCAAAGGAAGGTGAAAATCGTCCGCATTCCTAATCCATAAATATGACGAGTACCTAAGCTGCTGAAATTGAGTAGATTTTTAATTGATGATTCGGATACGACGAAGAGTAGTCCAGGACTTATTTAAGGATCTAGCGACGCGTTATTGATGGTCGATTGCGTGAGAAGGAAATGGAAGACATTAATGTTTTAATGTTTCATTTCCATTGACTTAGATAGATAGATAATACACCCGCCGGCTAGACCAAAAACCAAATAAATCAATACTCCACGTGGAACAGATTTTCTTCCATGCCGCCGAGTTTATTTATTTCCCTAATGCAAAGTCCAAATCATTCAATTCCTCAGATTTACCCAAATTCGTTCTTTTCAAATAAAGTCGCGAATTCAGGGGTAGGAATGGGTAAGGGTGTCACCCATTCTTCCCGAGACGCCTTCAATAATTTGATATTTCTTAATTTCGGTTCAAATATTGTTTTTGATCCCAATCACAAAAAAAACTCGAATAAATTTGAGTTTAGCGAAGAACTTAAATTTTATTTCTTACGGACTTCAGTTTGCGACATTTTTCGTAAATTCTTTACTCGCAATTTTGAAAATTTGTCGAACATAATCTACAATTTCATCTGGCTTTTTTGAAACCACGTCATTGGGGGAGAGAAAATTTCATTCGAGCCTCTTTAACTTGTGAAGCCAGAAATGCTGTCATGTGCAGGGCACTTGAGTATTTTACTTAGAATAAGTTTTAAAATGTTACCTGTAAATTATTATCATTACTTGCATTAATTCTTTCCTCACAAAGATGAATCTCAAGTCCAAGGCTACTTTTGGTAGGTGAATAAATTGATTCGTTAGATTTCCTTAATAATCTGAAGTTTTTTTATTCTATATCATCAATGCAATTGAGATAAAAATCTGAACCTTAAAAGAAAACGGCCTCATATGGATCGCTATATTTTATAATAAAGAAGGAATAATTAAAATTTTCCACAAGAAATAAATTAATTACGGCTAAGGTTCCAATTCTACCATATCACATATAAATCTTTGCGATTTGTCATAGTTGACCTCTATGCAAACGATTCTGTGGGGTTTTCATTTTTTTACTCTTAATTTATTTTTTAATCCTATTTAAATCTTTTTTATCATTTTAGTTCTATTCATATACTGTTTAAACGGGCAAAACTCTCGGCTATGGCTCTTTTCGTTAATACTCTCTAGAAAAAATATGCTTTTAATGAAAATCCGTTAAAAAGTTGAAGGGTCCTATTGCAAGTGCTCCTCAGAGGGCATACTGGACAAGTGGTGGCCTTCACATTCTCGAGAAGATTCTTCAATCAGCCCGGACGATACATACTCTTGGCTATACTTTTAAAATGGACTACCGTAGTCAAGTTCAAGGCTACGCGCAGAGGAAGCAGTTGATATCATCCCGAGGGGAATTTTCCGATAAGCATGGGCTTTGAGGGGCTTGGAGGTAGAGAGAGAGAGAGAGAGAGAGAGAAAGAGTGGGGGAGGAACGAGAGGGATGGAGGGGAAAAAGAGACAAGCGTGTGCCACATCGCCGTCATAAAGGGGAAATGGATCGATTAAACGAGGAATTTCAATTCCCAGAAAGCTATATCGGAAACAAAGTCAACTTCAGTCGCACACATGCTATATTTGTACCTATTAAGCACTGTAATTACACCTGCCTAAATATTAATTAGTTATTTAATTTCACAAATGGACGTTTTTTGAAAAAAAAATCACGTACGCGAGGTAAATATCACCATTTTTTCCCATTCAAAGTTAATCAACAGGAATTTATCAACTCGCAATAATGGTTGAAAATTTTAGTTTATGTGTAAAGCATGTTTTGGTTTATTCTATTCATTAATTATTAATTAATTTTTACTTTATGTAATTATATTATTGCAAATTAATTAATGGAGATGTTTATCACCGTTTTACCAATTTAAACCTATGGGGTTCACATATATTGCCTACATAAAAAGATGACCAATTGTTTTTCCAATCAGATAGTTATCCTTGATATCCATAGAAATTTCAAACCTCCGAATTTTCTAGGTAATAAATAGTGCGTACCGTGAGCAAAAATTTCAACAAAAAAATTACAAAGGTCATAGTCCAAATTAAAATAAAATGTTCACTGCTCACTATTTCTTTATTCATTAAAAATGTAGATTTTTTTTACACCTTTGCTCAAAAATAATTTCATAATTTCGTCTCATAAATTTCATTAATTATTCATATTTTTATTATAAGTTATTCATATATATATATATATATATATAAATATTTCTAATACAAATAGGATTTTCCCACATTTATTATTATGAGGTGGGATGAGGCGCTCTAAGTAAATACGTAAAGAAAAGACAATCGTACCTCTACATATTTTAAAAACTTAGTTATTGAGGGAGGAGGATACATGTAAATTGGAGACCTTTGAGAAGTGCATATGGAGATGAGTGGAAAAAATATAATAAACCAAAAGGAAAACAAACGAAGAAGTCATCAGCATGGTAAGGGAAGAGAAACAGTTATTTGTGGTGATTCAGAGACGGTATGACAAGTGAATGCAGATACTGAGAGGCAATGCGATGCTTAAGATGGTAATAGAGGAAAGAAGGCTTAGAATGAGAGGTAAAGGAAGGACAGGACTAAGAATTTTGAATGGACTTAAGGGAGGTGGAAAGTATGCAGATCTAATGAATAAATGATTGTAACATATAATTGGAGGTTTCACGTTAATTGTGCCAAGTTATTGTGTAGTGCCTGGGTCCATCGAAATCATTTCTTAGTCCGACCCAGCACACTAATACTAATGATAATAATTTTCACCAATGAATTATATTACTTTCATTAATCAAGTTATAACATTAACCAATATCAATATACTGTTTTGTTTAAAAATGATAACCTTTAATAAGTGACCAATGAGAACTAAAAATAATTAATCTCGTCAATATTAATTCAGTCCTAGACAAGATTATCTTATTTTCCGGAGAAACTAGCATTTGTTACAGATTTCGGTGAGATAAAAACGACAGTAAAGATAACCTTTCCATTCGAAGGGTATTGTTAAGTAAACAAAACGGTGAACATTAAAGGAAGGTATATTATAGAAAAAAATATACATTAAAAAATTAAATTCTATGATATAAAAATATCAGGATTTTACTGACAAAAATAATTTTAAAGTTTATTTTAGTGCATTTCCATTATTTTTACATGAGTTCCCAATCGAATTTATAAACGGATAAGGGAAAGATGTAATTTCAACTAAAAAGCTTAATTAAATCTCCGTAATTCCCAAATTATGATCTCAATTCCAAATTGCGTAAATTTCTCCCCGGAAGCATAACAAATTATGGGGAAATTTTTGCCTTAAACGGTAAACGCGTAAAAGGCACATAAGTTTACGCTTCTCTGCGTAGAGATCACTCAGCTCTTTGCGTCCACGGAAAAACAACTTCCACTAACATATATTTAACTAATATCGCTACCGGCTGAATAATCCATAAATATAAATTAGGTATACCTAGAAGCATTCAAGTCGAGAACAGGTTTTCAAGCGTTCCAAAGTGAAGGAACGACGCCATAATCCCGCGGTAAATTTCGTTAAATGTTAATGTCCATGTAATTAAGCGGACAAGTACGTGTACGGTGGGAAGGAGGCTCAATTAACCCTCCATAATATCCCCAATGGTTTACCAAATGATATATTTGATATACCACTGCCATGCCTGGTGAAAGTTAAAAAAAATCAAAATGACTTTCTACTGCATTAAATTTCAAGTGGTAATGATATCTGATCACACCCTGCTGGTAACTATTTGGTGTGCCTCTTTCCTCTGAAACATAAAACAAGCTTATACGATTCTCCACTCGTCTCACCACTGCCAACAAGCCTAAGGAGAGCAGTTTTGTCGCAAGAATCAGCAGTACCATGTTTGTAAATGTTGCAATCATTTACCTCGGTTGTAATTACAGGGTCGTTTCCACCAAAGCTACTTTATTGGTCTGTTCTTTACGATATTTGTTCCGTTCCGACGCTTATGGGTGGATTAAATAAATTTTATCCTTAAGGGTGATGGCGACCACCAATGGTGAACACGGTTCTTGCCGCCATTTCCCACCTAGTTTTTCGGGTGTGGGCGTTTGGGAGTTTCCGTTTGAACCACCCGAGTTGCAAACGTTTGCTCTCCGACATCGCCCTCTCAGATCAGGGATATCATAGTTTCCACCTTGATGCACAACCAGAACCGACAGCAACTCGAGTGCTGGCGAAGACCCTGGGCAATTCTTGCCGCCGTCTATTGGCGCAAAGATTCCCTCTAGGCAGGAGAATTACTCTTAGCACTTTTAAAAGAAAAATCGATAGATTATATAAAGGTGAGACCGAAAGAATAATTTTCTTAGTGCTATTATCAAATGTTGATGATTGAATCTCACTTTTGAATAATTTAAGGTTAATGAAAATATCTACGTACCAATGTCTAGCAGACAAACATATGATATTGGAAACTCTTACGCTTCTTTATATGCGCAAAAATTGCCAAAAAAAAATATACTCTTCAACTACAGCTATAACTCCTTAAGCAAAGTTCTTGCATGACTTGCAAATTTTAGAAATGATAATGAAAAAGAGTACAATGTAGAATGTCTTGAAATATTGAAATTCCAATCTTGAGGTCAAAGGTTACTAAGGCGATATATCATTGTATAATAGGCACTCCAAAAGTATACAAGTAGGTCGAGGGTGGCGGACATTTTAAGACATTACCAAGCTAATGCCTGTCTTAGATAGTTTGTTGAACATTAATTATAATTTCACACAGGAATGAAATCCATTGAGTAATAATCACAAAATATCACCTACAAGGGTTCTTGTTAAATTTTGAACTACTTCATATAGCTTTTCTGTCATTTAATATGTCCTGATGGATAGAATAATACTACTTTTTCTCGATATTAGAATGAGCACTTTAATATAAGTTTCTACACGGATTTTGCAAGAATCTATTTCTTCCAGGTGCATACTAACATTTTCAGATACGATGGATATAATAATTCAATTTTTAAAGCTATTTAAATAACGAGAATTGATTGACTGGTGTTAATTCAGAGTGTTTAGGTGAGCACTTTACTGGAAAGTGTATTGGAATTCAAATTCGAACATACAATTTAATTGGTTTCGCCGGGAGAATATAAATAAAATTTCCATCAAATTTGTTGGATTGTTACCATTAAGGATGGACGTCGTTTTTCATTTTGTAAAAACGTTGAGATTACATACTAATTCTAATGGAAGAAAAAATATTTCATGGAAGATAGTGTCTTTTAAAAAACATACAATAACATACCTAAACATCCATACAGACTATAAAGAAAGAATGTTTATTGCCTATTCCTAGTTTAACAAAAAGACTATTTTCAAGCATACAATTTATTTCGAATTTTCCGATTCATATAAAATTAGGCACTTAAATGATAAGTAATTTATATAATTGCACCCATTTAATCATGCTATGAAGTAATTAGATTATATATATAAATTAGAGCTAAATATCACACTTTTTTAATGTAGTGTCTATTAACTTATATTATATATACATATATATATATATATATATATATATATATATATATATATATATATATATATATATATATATATATATATATATATATATATAAGAAATATTTTGGTATAAAACGTTTAGAGAGTATTTTTAAATTCCTAAATTTTAAGAGGATGATTTATCGTTTAAACATTAGAATTTCAAATGAAAGATACTTCCCTTTTAACAAGACAAAGAGGTTATATATGGACAAAACAAGCTAACATCACCATCTTGTACTCATATTTCCAGTCGTGCAAGTAGAACAAAAGAAATCAATAGAAAACGATCACCAGTAACCAATCAGTCAGACAATCAATCAATCAATCCAAACAAACAAACAAACAAACAAACACGCAGCGCCACAAGCTATGGGTGAATAGCGGTGATGAGCTGTTGCAGGCAGTAACCGCAGAGGCGACAAGGTGAAGTGCAAAAAAATCTACGAACAGCAACTTCGGTGGAAGAAAACGGTGGCAATATCAGAAGGAGGGTGGAAAGAAATTAATAAGTGAGACAGACGGAAAGAGAGAGAGATAGAGAGATAAAGAAGAATGGTGCATTTAAAAGAAAAGTTTGTTTTCAAACAAAACATGTGAGCAGCGTTTGTGCAGAAAAGCGCAATCCAGACATATCGAAAACGGAGAAAATTTTGTGGGGGGGGGGCGACTGTGGGGAGGCGCAGGTGGGAAAGGTAGCGTGGGGGGATGGGGCGGGGGGGCGCGGGGGCGAGAGAAATGCCGCCGGATTTGAGGGAACGTTGGAGGACGTACGGGAGAAGCGGCCGCGAAACAAGCGGTCCCGATGAGGGTGAAGACCCCGAAGCGGGAGTTGGACAGGATCGAACCCAACTGATGGAGCGAGGTCCTCAAAGCTCTGTCTACGTGGATCCAATGCTAAAACGTCGCTGCCACCTTTTCTGCCCATTTAGTTTATAGTTTTATAAGCACGTTCGGAGAAGCTTTATTCAACATAATTGTAAAGCGTTTATAACGATGTCTTGTTAACATTTTTATTATTTCATGCCACAAAATATTTTTCATTTTTTGGTGCAAAGCGATATAATGTTCTGTCATTATGATTCTTTAGCAATGAAACATGTAATTTTACCTGAAAACTATACATATTCACTCACACACGGAACCAAAGAAAAGGTGAACTTCCTGGCACACGATACATTTTTTCTTCTACATTTTACGAAACATATTGAACGTTTCTATTATTTTTTTTATTTAAAAATATATTCAATTGCATGATTATTAACAGAGCAATGCATATAAAATATACTAAAGTGACTCCTCAGTTATAGTCTAAAGACATTGCTAAACAAATCTTTATCGTATGAACAAATGCTATTTTTATCAATTGCATTATTTTATTGGAAACTATATTTTATCAAAGAATTGCTTCGTGTCATGATGATTTATGATTTCTTTGTCATTCTGATTGCTGCGAAATCCGAATTGAGTCCAAAATTACTAGAGCTACTTCGGCCTGTCGAGAGAAGTCATCGGTAAAAGGGCTCGTGGGAAACTTTGGTGCTGTTTAACCCGTCACGGAGCTTTGTTCGACAGCCTCCACTCGACTACTCACTAATGAAAGCTGTCTGTCACGAAAGGGTTTGCCACCTATGTGGACAAGACGTTCAGAATTTCACAACCATGCATCCAACGAATTTTGCACCAAAGATCAACGGTCTCCACATACCCATGACGACGGGGGCCAAGCGGTTTCATATATATATATATATATACATATATTCTGATTCTCTCTTTTCCCTCCTTCAAAGAGATAGGAACATTTTAAGTATGTCACCCAGTTTTCAGAGCGAACACGCCTCGCAAAAGTTTTGAACGGGCCTATTGATTCTGTGCTGGCTCCGATTTCAGCTTGAACTATTTTACCTTTCAAGGGCATTCTTGCATGGATAAGAAACGAGTTAAACGGAGCCGGAAAATAAGTGCAGAGCTTCAAAATAAAAAAAAGAAAAGGGGATCGCGAAATTGTAAACGGAGCAACAGCTGACGTCCTTCCCATTCTCATTCAAAACTTGAAAGATGCCAGGGCACGTCTAGTACCTCTTATGGAGCATGGTTCATTTATCGTAGGCAGATCCGCTGAATTGAAGGCCCGCGATTGGGGGAGCATCCCGCCAAACGCTGATGCCTCGAGTTTTAGTGTCATCTCGCTAAAACCCACCCCCAAGTTCCTTTTTACAGTGAAATTTTCCTCCTCTCCGTCCGTTTTGTTATTAATTTAAGAATGCGTTTTCAGTGAAGAGTTACGAATAACTCAAACTTTGCTGCAGCGTTCAAGAGTTTTTTTTTACAGGAAGATGCCGTTTGTGAACAGATTTTCCTCAGGAAAACGCCACGGAAAATGTTTTAAAATTATTTTAATGCATTATCATAATTATTTCATTATAAATTACTGCAATAATCTATATTTCTTCGGCAAAAACTTCGAGCAGTTCCCCCGCAAATGAATGCACCGTGAACATGAGTAAATGACTCGATTGGTTTCCAATGGAATTAGACTGAACTTTCTCCATGATTACATGTGTCAACAGACTCTCACCGTTCGTCGGGACATATTTTGAGTCCTCCTTCCTCGCTTCTGGACTTTTCATCACCGTATTATACGCCATCGCGTCTACCGACTGACGGGAAGAGCGGCGTTGAACGCTTATCGAAAATTCCGCTGATGAGTCGAAGAGGTGGCAACCCTACAGGCCGTACCCTTAATTGAGCCTTTTGAGGTGCGTGCTGGCAGAGAACCGCGGTCCATCCAACTCCCGCTCGCTAGCTCGTCCCCCACGAAGGGAGGAACTTTTCCCCGCTTGGAAAAAGAATAACCTTGCATCCCCTCCACCCCGTATTACATCGCGTCACATCCGCACCCTCCTCCGGCTCCTCCTCCCGACTTCCGTCCCCCAAGGGATCGTCGTGACTCATGGGTGCGATCAACGGCGGCAATCCCTTCCACCCGCCCTCCCATTCGCAAAACACCCCCGAACCCCGCTTTTCCATCGCACACCTCCCGGTCCTCGCCCCCCATCCCGCCCAAAACGAGCCTTCTAGTTCAGCCTCCTCCCCGTCCACTCACCTGGAACGGAGAATATCCAGCTCATATTTGACAGCCGAAGGGGATGGGCACGAAGGACCCACCCCGACTCCTCCACCTCCTCCCACCCTCACCTCCTCTGATAACGTTTGCGAGAAAAAAATATGGTGATGGAGATGGAAACAACCCTTCCCCTCCTCCTCTCTCACTCCTTTTGTTTTGTGTTTTGGTTTTTGCTTGCTTGCTTCCTTCTTCCCCCGCCCAAACCTTCTTCTCCTCCCAACCCCGTTTCCACACTAAAAGAGCACACGGAAACAACAACACGCGGGATCACACACTAGCTTCTCTCTTTTTATGCTTTATTTTTTTCTTTCTCTAGATCCTTTGTGATTTCGTCTGGACGAAAAAAAAACCTATGATTAATCTAAAATTCGTCGTCGGCTTCGATGATGTCTCTCCCTTCCTTGCTCCGTCCTCGTAAAGCGTATTCACAGTTCACTCTCCACTCTGAGCAATATTTTTTCTCCTCTCCTCCTTTTCAATCGTCCGTGTTTAATCTTTATGCTTGCATTTACTGAGAGGTGGGTGTGTATATAAATTTATATTTTTTGTCTGCACATAATCAGGGCCCCCGATCACGATATGGGCTCGAAAGGCCCCAAGCCCAGCGTCTCTTCCCCCCGTCCACCACCCCCAGTCCACCGCTGCTGCCCCCGGCCCTCCACACACGCGGACGAAGGCCCCTCGATCACCACACCTCCACAACCTCCTCCTCGACCACAACTTCCTCCTCCACAGCTTCCACCGACTCCTTCACCACCACCTCCTTCACACCCCAACCAATCCTCCTCCACCACCTCCACGTCCTGCTCCCTCCTCCTGGTCACCTCAGCTAACGGTTTAAATATTGACAGCGGCGGACATCGACAAGGCGCACATGGAACGGGGATGAGAATTGAGTAAGAAACAGACATGGGGGAGCGGGCGGGGGAAGGTCGGAGAGAAAAAAAAATGGCAAAGGGTCGCGCCAAAGGAGTGGCGGGCCCTGTGACCCTTTGGCCCCTCTCCCATCTTCCTATTAGTTGGAGGACGGTTGAAAGGGGGCGGATAATGTGGGCGCAATTGTGGGGGTCTGACACGAAGCTTTTCGTCCGATGGTCGACAAATGGAATGGCGTCTGACGTTTGTGACCAAGGGGTGCGTCAGCGTCTCCACGGCGAACGCTCACGTGCCCCTCCAGTAGAAGGTGGTGAGGTTGGAAAATATCGGATGCATTTCACCCGAAGCTTTAAAGGGGTCGAAAAGTTACGTGGTAGTCACCCTCATTCAGGGTCCAGCCCCAGAGATCCGCGAAGGCTCATTCCATGGATTTGGGTCGCCGGTAACCGTCAGCAACCAAAAATTTGGCCCGAACAGAAAAATGCAACTGCTCCTTGGGGCGGACCGTATTTGGCGACTTCATTTGGACCATACCGTGAGAGTTTTGTCAGAATTGAGACATCCTTTGTTGCCGGGATTACTCATCCAGTTGATGTAATCGATTGCAAATGTCGCGAATTTGGTGTAGCATAAAAAATATGAGATTTCTCCGGACAGCGAAATCAAGTGCGCAAAGCTAAAACCGATTCCAGCCAATTATTATCAATATGTAAAATTATTTCAACCAAAATAAATGAAATATTATGTAAATCTTTGTATTACCAGTAGAAAAAGAACGATTGCTTAAAAACTAAATCGAATTGCAAGAATAATTTACTGTACGTAATAACACCAGTGAGTTTAATTTATTTGATCAAATTACATCAATATCAGTCGCTATTTCCGAAAGGACAGCATAGGAGTCAAACGTCAAAGGAAGTTTTATTCTACCGAGGCTTAGGAGTGCCAAGAATATGGGGATAAAAGAGTAAGTTACTTATAACAACGGTTCCGAAAACTTATTTTTATATTTCGGAAAATCCCGCGTAATTTCATTAAAATGGCATTTCACCGACCCATTTTGTCGGGAAGTCCGGGTCCATAAGTGACTTGTCTTTTGAAGATGCCGACGTAGGCGTCGGAGAAACTTTGCTGTTCATCTAAGTTTCATATGGGCGCTCCGCAATACGTAAAAGGTATTTACAGAAATAAATCTTCCGGAACTTGTTCATATTTTATATTTATTATTAATGGTTTTTTTTAAATCCTTAATGACCTTCATTTAAAAATGGCAGACTTGATTATTCAAGCAAATAAATGCCTCTTTTTGAACTACTATTTACGTGACAATCAAATGGCAGGGGAAATAAACTTCAATTGCACAAACTGAAAGGAAAAGGCTATGGAGACTTAGCTCTGTCTATTAACTGATCACGCTGGGTAAAAAAATGCAGCACAACGCAGTGAAAGTGGAGTGCAAAACAAGAATCAGAGCCAATTTAGATATTATTTCCGGTGAAGAATTAAAATTGATGAAGAATTTCCTTGAATACGAGATGTGAATCTGGAACTGAGAACACCAGCTATTGATTATCGCACGGTAATATACTGAGTGACCCGCAGCGGATGTCATTTCCAAACATAACCCTCACGGATGCCGAATGCTGACGGAATTCATTTAAATATCACTAATATTAATAACTCACACTAGACAAAATGACAAAAAATGAAATCCGTTTCAAAATGCCAAGAGAAAAAGTTTCAGGAAGAAAGAGGGAAAAAATGTAGGGAAAAAACGGGTGACCAATCATGGAAATCATTGTTATTGCCGGCACCTCTTTGTACCAACGGGATGGGATTTGGGTGGGCGGCGTCTAGAGGGCGCCGGGTTTCGAGAAGGAAAACATACCTGATCGGACCAATGGCGCGACCACTCGCAACACTCACGTCGGATTGGGGATTGTATCCGTGGATATGCAGTCAGGACGCAGGAGGGTGCATGGGTAATTGATATGCACAGGGGATGACACGGGCGAACTCATCGTGAATGGATGGCTAGCTAGGGAAGGGCTGATGACACATAGAGTAGTGATTTCAGTGTATTCAGAAGTACTACTGGAGCTCCCACCACAGGACCACTCGATTGAGCGTCAGAAAGGGACGTGATTCTCACATCTGCCTACACACTACAAATCCCTCGCAGCAGAAGTGAAGAAAAAACTGCATATCTCTTTCGGAGGGTATTGAATTTGGAGTGCGCGTCTACCATTGAAATTCAGGTCCCAAAGATTCACGTCACGCTCACGAGCGACGGAAAACAATTATACTTTGGTGATATTGTGCGAGCTTACATCGACGGTGGCACAATTTCGTACAAAAAATGACCAGGTTTACGTTTTAGCAATGCAAAATTCTGTTTACTTTATGCAGTTCGTCACGCACATCCGGATGTAGCGATTTATGCATGCCAATTTAAGTTAAGATTATTTCTGTCACGCAATAGTTGAAAGATTTCTGGACTCAAATTTTAAATATTGAGAAACTGGGAAAGATCATTGAATCCGTAAGGATAAAAACATCTGAGATACTAAAATTAACTGATTTCCTTAAAGAATGTAGGGTTTTTTGAAAATCCCCGATAGGTATAACTTTATTTCAATATTAATTTTATACTATATATAATCATTATTATCTTAAATTATTTTTGCCCTGTTTCGCAATTATATTCTGCCCAGCTTTCGTCGCTTTTGCACAACCGACAGTAGATTTTCTGATGAGTGGACATTCATGAAGGTTTCTCATGAAAAGGAATCGCATACATGAAGAAAGTACAAGACGAATTGCTAAATAACTTTCGATCATCCCGTTGGATCTTGAAAAGCCATCTTTGTCTATAGTGACGCAAATACATGTCTTATGTAAACACCATTACTGCATTGATTGCAGTGGGATTAATGATATGTTCGATGGTAACACGTCTTGAGCATGAGGTAGTCTCTCATGGATCAATGGACCTGATTAAGAGCTCGTTCCTATCTCGTAAGTAAAAGCCCGTACCTATCTAATAATGAATGCTTCGTTTTTTTTCATTGGCGAGCAATTTGTAATTAATTCAGATGGACGGGCAAATCTCCACCGTGTTCTCCGGCCGTGAAATTGAGAAATTTAGTTTTTAATTTCCCCATCTGGGACGGATCGTTGGGGGACGACAACAGTCTCTTTGAAGTCACACGACAGTCTGGCATCTTAAGTCGGCAAAGGAAATCGGGTCGGGGGAGGTCCGTGTGTCTCCCGAGGGGGCGGGAGGGAGGGGGCTAATTCGGGGGCATGAGTGTCCCGCTTGCTCTGTACGGACTGAAAGCACAGTTTTTAAAAATATCCACTCCATGACACGATGACAATGCGGGGCGGGCACGCCCGAGCATTGGAGCCGGTCCAAACCTAGTCTCATCACGCTCGTCACCTTGTTCATGGCTCGCCCCTCGCCGGGAGGACAAGAGGCTGGGAGCTCCAGAGTGTGTGTGCGTGTGTGTAGTTGTGTAGGTGGCGGAGGTGAGGATGAGGGGAGTGAGAGTGGAGGCGAGTAAGACGGCCAACTAATTTGAACCACACTCGCATCAACGCATGGACACGGAGGTGGTTGGGGGTAAGAAAAACACCAATGAGATGAGACGACACTCATACACCGAGGCAAAAAAAATTAAAAAATAAAAGACATGTAAGCGAGCACACCATTTATCATTATTGCTAAAAAAAAATAAATACTGGCAACTTAATGCATTTGATGAGCGAGTCACAGTACGAAGTCGAGTGGAAGATCCTTTTGGTCATGAATCCCATTTTAGCCTCGCTTGGAAAATCAAATCCTCCCATTATTAGGCGTTCGTTCATTTGATTGAAGTCAAAATAGATCCTCCCAAGTTTTACTGGTAATAAATATTTCATTAAAAACGAAGAGTCATTGATAATATTTTTTGCGTTTGAAGAACAAGACAGCATTCATTGGTCAACTTGCAACTATACCAGTCGAAATACTATATATTAACGTCGATCTCTAAATAAAATAAAACCGGGTCTTATGACTTTGAGTCCATGGTTTATTTTGCGTTTATTGTATTTTTTAATATTTTTATATTCTCCCACAATTTAGACTTTCGTTCAAGATTTTAATCCGCGATTAAAATGTTCAATGTATAAATGCGGAGTGAGGGAATTGTTTCAATTAAAACCAGATTCGAAACAGCTAGAATCCTGAAGGCTTTTTCGCCTTGGCGTGCCAGTCTAATTATGTGTGATGACATACATTTTATGTTTAACATTACAAGCTTTTAAAAACTTCACCTATTAGTCAACCAACCATTGTAGTTAATAGAAGATATTTAATTTGTGAAATTCACAAATATATTTTATAATTCATTGAATTACTTTGTGCATTTGAAAAAAATATTATTTTATATTTTAAGTTATCTGCGATTTGTGCGTAACATTTCGGAAACTTGTATGAAAATGTAATGTATCCGATTATTACACCAACTTTTACGTCCAACTAGTTTGGAATGAAAGCAAGTTTGGTAAGTATGGACGAGTGCCATACTTTTTATACTCTGAATATACACACATTGTTTTGCAAAGAATTATACACTTTTATCCTACTTTATACATTTCCTCTCTAAAAACATGTAAAAAAATAAATAGGTTCGACGAAAAGTATAGTGCTAGTTGGATTAAGGTTGAACCACACATTTTTTTACATTATGAAAAACCTTTGAATAAGAACAACTATAACTGGGAAGGAGAAAATCTCAAGATGAGGATGGAAGCGCCGATGGAGCGGCATGCGGACCTCGTCCGATCCCTCAATTTGAAGATGGTTGGTCGATAATAAAGAAAAAGAAACTCGATTCTCTGGCACTGCATGCGCAGGAAAATCCTGGCAAATGCCGCAACTCGTGCGGCGCCAGTAAGGCCCCATTTGTCTCAATTCCCTCCTTCTCACGTCCGCAAGCCCCCCGACCAGAAAACCCAAACTGCTCCACGGTCCGGGGCGGGGCGACCGCAAAAGCGACGCGATTTTCCCGCAATTTAAATTAGACCTGTACCGGTGAGGAAACCTCGGGAGGGTTTATTTTGGCACAATTGACTCAATGGTCTCATTCCACTCGTAGGCCTGATCACGATCCAGAAAGAAGGACGGCGCATCCCCACGACAACGCTTCGACCCATCACACAAACATACACACACACAACATACACGGACCAGTAACACTTCGGCTCACGTGGTGAGGCTGTGAGCCTCGTGGAACACTCAATCATGTGCCCTATTGGATGTTTGCGTCCGGGAGCAGGCGGAGGTTCAAGGGGTCCCTTAGGGGCTCAGTGAAGTACGCACGGGGCGTACTTCGAAGCGTGCCCCGAACCCTTTTGCGATGTCGGAAAATCACTGCTCCCGGAATACGTGCTCGCGAATGGGGATTTGTTCCAGACAACACTCAACACATCTCGCCGATTTTACAACTAAATCGGCGCATGGAAACCACAGCAACATGCGTTAACACCTCAAGGTTGCAAACACCAAACGTTAGCATATCATCACAAGTGAAAAATATTTTCTAAAATAAAATTACGAGTATCAACAACATGTTAGCATTTATCCCATGAAATATGAGGATCAGCATCACAATTAATCACGAAAGACACTTAGACAAACATAAAATGAGGGTAGTTATCTTAACACTGAGTCGTGAGTTATGCAAATGAATATTTTACGCGAACGTGATTGTCTTGCGATCAAAATGAAAGGAATGCTAGGGAAATAAACAATAAAATGCGATGGAGGAGATTTTTAACGTAAAGATCGAGCAAAAAACATAGAAGATGAATTTTAACCATGGATGCAAAATAATTGCGTGAGTTTAAATAACAATTATGTGTTTCTCGTATGTAAATGAGATGTGGAGTTGAAGAAGGAGTGAATTTCAAAGTTGCATTGAAGGGAGATGGAGGTGGCGTAGTGTGGGAGTTTTGGAAAAAGAGTACGTGATAATGAGCATGACAAGAAACATGTTATTAAAGACAAAATCCCTAATAGTAAAGGAACATCGCCATGTACTTTTTTCAGAAAAATAGGTACATGCGAAAGATCACTCGACAATAATTGTGCTATAGGAAAGTCTAACTACTCTGGAAATATTTTAAATATCAAGAGAAGAATAGTGTTGAAAAGCAACAATCGATTTACTCCAGACCAGGTTCACTGAGATTACAAACGGAGGAACAAGTAGGCTGCAAAATAAATATTTACTGTCTAACCAAAATATAGTGTTCCTACCAGACTTAGAACTAAGCAATTGATGACGAGAAAATTATTTCAGAGAAGATTAAATAGTTTCAGTTAAAATGAAATATTATCATCCAACCAAAAAATTAATTTGGATGTTACAAAGGATGAATCACAGGCTAAATATAAAATGATGTAAATTAATTGTTATTACTAGATAGGGAGATTATGTGATAAGGCATAACTTTTGTAGAAAAATTTACTCGAAATGAATTCATCTAATGAAAGAAGAGCGACACCATTTTATTCACTAAATAACCATTAATTTTTAAGTACTAAATCTTTCGAAACAGAAAACTTAAGCTTAATAAGCATATCTGTATGATAACTGCTCATAATCTCTACTTAGGTGAATCAAAAATAAGTTCCATATATGCATCAACGGATGTTCTTTTTAGGTTCCTCGGTTGAAAATATCTCTTGTGAGAGATACTCTGCACTTCTAATTGACTTTAAATGTATAGCTTTAAGGAGTAGTACTAATGTGAAAGTCATGAAAAGTGACTGGATTAATTTATATGCGTTTTTCTCCATTTCAGTAAGGGTGGAAACGATTGAAAACCAGCAATTAATCGATCCTTGGACTAAAGAATTGCTTTTCCATGGTCAAAGCAGAAGTGTTATGTTTTCAAACTTAATTCAGCTACTAGCCAAAGATTAAGCATTCTCAGCGGGATGCGTTTTTTCAATTACTGCCTAAGTTGAGCTGTGGGAAACACTTGGGGTTAATTTTACTGCCTGACAAGGTTTTAGAATGTTCTAAAAACGTTGATCGTATCCCTCCTCGCAAAAAATATTCTTCTGCAACTTTGTTACATTCCTGAATGTGTCAAAAGGAGATGAGATACAAACTTTGGTGCTCAAAGGAGGCAAAATTTGCAAGCCAGGGAATTTATGATCGAAAACATCTTCGGATTAGGAAGCTAATTTGCTTGATTTCAATGCAGTGATTCTGCAGGGGTATGATACCCTTCAAACAAGTTCCTATGGGAACCTAAGCAACAGCATACACATGATCGGTGAGCCGTGCTTAAAATTGAAAGGATACTGTTGATTATATTTTTGAGAATCAGGTAAAACCAACACAAAATGTGTCACTTTTAAACTGTTTTAAATATCTTCCATCTGAAGACTCCTACCGATTAATACCAACGCCGAGAGGACTGATGTGACCGATTAGATCCTGGAGCAATAATTAGGTCATGATATTGAGGTTATAATTGAGGATACAAGTTAAGTCATAAATGTTACCAGAACCACCGCGATCCAGGATTCTCTTCCCAAACGATATGCTACTGTGCATCAGTATTTGGTGCTGTGGTGAAACATTACCATGGGTGAGAGTTTAGAAATACAGATGATTTTGCCCAGTACTTGGTCTATAGTGTAAACAGTGATGAGAAATTTGATGGTGAAAGATTTACAGGGTGCGAAATTATGCGTCCGCGAAAAGGTTCGACCTATTAAGTATTAATTAATCCATTTCCTCAGAGTGCTTAGCCCGAGCGTAGAAAATCATAGATGAGAATCACAAGTAGAATGCAGGCGGCAGAAAAATGCGGGAATGAAAATATGAATCAGGCTAAATTATCTTGTTGAAAATGGATCGATTGGCGTCAAAAAGGTTGACTCTACACCTCCAAAACTTGCCTCTTCTCCACTAAGGGCAAGCATGATGTAAGGCAATGTTAAAAATTGATCCAAAACTTCTGAATCACTTTGCAAGAGAGCGATAAACGAGTTAATGAAATAAAACCAGTGCTAACCTTTAGGAGGTGGTACGAAGACTCTACGAAAAGGAAGTCACGAGAACGAGAAGGAAAAAAGGCCCATAAGAGGCCTATGAGTTAAGAGGATAAGAGGCCATGTGGAGACGAAATAGCTCACGGAAAGTTTTGCGTGAAAAGGCAGAAAGAAAGAGGCTGTCTTGTGCGACAGAGATGAACGTGATAAGGTCGCCCGTCGGGGACTTTTGTGACTGTTATCTGTATGCGGGTGTCTATGCGAAAACAAACCAAAGAGAAACGTTTAAAATTCGTAAGAATGAGAGCCCGAGATGGAGACCGATCTTTCACTAGGAGTCGCGGCTCCAAAAGTAAAGAAAAACATTCCAAAACTAAACATAAACGGCAACTCCTTCGCGATTTCCTCGAAAAAGTCCGAAACCCCTTCCCGGTCGACTCTGTCTGACCTCTCTGTCTGATAGGTGTGCAGCGTGCACGCACCCACACAAGCGCACACTCGGTGAGAGTGCGGTAGGGGGGGAGAATGATGGCTTGGAATTTAATGTAATGCGTGCGTGTGCTTTCCTACACGCCCGACCCTGGTTGAATAGCCTAGAGGCATTCGCCCATCCGCCGACCATAGAGTCGGTGTGTCACGAGGGGTGTGCGAGGAGGGGTGATTTTGGCGGGATGGAGGAGGGAGACAGAGGCGGGAGGAATGAGCGAGAACTCCGTTTGACGTCACCACACACCTTACCCCTCGAGGGAGTCTCGCCCATTCCCACCCGCCGCTCCACTCCTCTCCCCGAGGCGACAACCCCTGCCCCTCTCCTCGCCATCCCCCTCGAATAGTTCCCCTAGTCACTCGCCATCCCTTTATGCCCCACGACGCCCCCTCGACAGGTCTCACCGCCCAACCACACACCCCCCCCTCCTCGCACCCCAGGTCCACCGTCTCCGGTGGGACGTGGCGGTCAGGGTGAGGCCCTGAGAGGGGGAGAGTTAGTTCGCTCGAAGGGGCGGCGATACCCCTACCATTCCTCCGTCTACGGCATTCGTCCCCGAAACAAATTGAGGGGACGAGGGAGAGGGAGAGAGAGAGAGGTGGAAAAAGTCAAAATTTCCTTTCAGTTTTTGAGACCTCTTCCATTTTCACTGTCTACCTCCCTCTCCGAACGCCTTCGACCGTATCGAAATGGAGCGGGGGTGGGGTATAAATGGTGTGCGTATTGTTTCGTGGGTGAATGGGGCGGGGGTGAGTATTTTGTTTCAGTCGCTCTCTCGTCCGTCAAAACCGACCATCTTCGCCCCCGGGGACCTTCCCGCGGAACCCCGCGGTGGGGCTCCTTCGGGCGTAGAAGGTTATGGTGTGTCCCCAAATTTGGGTGAACCGCGCTCTAGTGCTTTGCGCGTTCGTGACACCGTTCCCGCGGTACGGCACACCTTTGGGGTTGCCCTTGAGCTTCCCCATCCGAGGTCCGCGCCGACGCCCAAAACCTGCCTGGCGAAACGGGCTAGGTGCTACAGCGAGCTCGGGTCTCGGTCGTGGAATGGAACCGGTTTGTGGCAATGAGCACACGATTCACATTTTGAGAGTGAAATTTTTTCTACGATCAACTCAACTACTCTGTAAGTACTTGTGATTTTGGGCAACCATTAATGGTGAAAACAACGAATGGATGGGTAATGAGCCACTCTTAAACTCAATATTGTGCGTGTGTTGACTGACAAAATACTAATGGTATAATTTCAAAATTATTTTTATGTCTGAAAAATAAAAAGATATTATTCCTTAAAATTATCTCAGAATCTTATGGATTTAGATATAAACACCAGTGATAATTATATAAGTTGACCCCAAACCAAACGTACGTGGGATTAATTCATTGATTACTTACTTGCTAAAATTAATTCTAAGTACGCATACCGTACACAAACTCTAACAATGTTTAAGGGACTTTTCAGCTCCTTTTAAGTAACTGTAGTGAAGTGTAAAGGAATGGAAAAAAGATTTTATTCTGCAATTATTTCTACGCAAAAATAAATAAAGAAGTGTGTGTAACATAATGAATTTCCCGTTAGGGATTTTATATTTTATTGTACCAGAAAGACCGCTTTGTCATACCACATTGAATAAACACTTAAAAGTGAACTAAGGACTACAACCACATACATATGACCACACACTCGCGTAATTTGTACATCCAAACTGACCACAAACATCACGGGAAGGCTTAGGGAAGTTTTGATAGAGAGACTTTGATTCCGAGTTGATTCATTGCGGCGCATTAAAGCGAAAGGTCTTGTAAAGATTGACAAACAGGTACTTCGTGGTTTCGTTAACTTGGAATTTGGTCGTGGAATCGAAAGGAACTCCACGGATTGAAGGTTTCGAGTGCATTTCACACCAGATCCTACTTCCCCTCTCACCTCCCGTCATCTCCTTACGAGGCATTGACCGTGGCAGCGGCGGCGAAAAATTATTCATCAGTTTTAAGAATTGACGGAAGGGGATTAAAGAGACATTTTGGGGGTGGAAAATCGATACGCAACGCGCGTGGAACGCGATTCACCTCCCACCAACTTCACGCGGCGAGCGAAGCGGTTGGTGAGGGGGGGGGGTTTAAAGAGGTGGGGGATTGTGGGATACGAACGTGAGTAAGGGAGGGGTGGAGTGAGGGAGGGAGGAGAGGGGATAAAGGAGGGGGTGGCGCACGCCGCCGCTCTGCAGTGAAAAACGCGCTCGGGGGAAAAAAATGGGTCGGAATCGGACACGCGGCCGCGGTGGTGCACATACACACACACGACCGCGTGGGGATGATAACGAAGGGGACGGAGGTCGAGGGGTCTGGGGGTGTGAGCCGTCGTGATAACAGACACAGACACTACACATCTTGCTCTACACAGTCGCTCATAAAACACCCCCCACACACACTCTCTCTCTCTCTTTCACACACACAAACGTTCATACGTGCAAATCACGCGACGGTTCAACCCCTCACCCCCAATTCCCCTCCGTCCCCGAATGTCGTAATCGAAGGCGATCACCTCATGATGATCCACGTTGGAAGAAGGCAATGAACGGGAAAATGACTGAAATCAAAGCGCCTCAGACTTTTTTTTTAATCGTCCGGGAACCGAAAGGGGATGAGGAGATGGGAGAAAAGTGAGTTAGGGGAAGGGAGTCTTTCACACGCGCCCTGTTGGCGAACATACACATACACACGTAAGCGTGTACGAACACACCTCAGATCCACCTCAAAACAGTGCCTACCGCTTTCGGCACTCTATGTCATATGGTACAATCGAATAACATTAGGGATGACGACATGAATCAAAACATAAACCCCATATGCAAACCCTAATTGCCAGAGTATTACAGTAAGGGTCCACAACCACACCGAAAACAATACACCTAATGACTAACCACTACACAATATGAATATCTAAACACTACTGATACAAATATAAAATTATTGTCGAAGAAGTGGATCCACCATTACTCAAACCCATTCTGTGCCATGATGCGTGTTACAATGTCGGTAGATATAAAATGTACAATGTCAATGTATAGTTAATACAATGTATAGTTAATATTTTATCAAAAGTCTCTATGTAGAATCTTCGAAGTAAAATCAAAATTAGCGATTTTGACAGATCGCTAGAAGTGAAACCAAACTTCTCCCAAAGGAAAGCCACTTTAATGTCGTAACCCATCATTTAGAAATATATCATGACATTCGACCATTTGGGAGGCATTTAAATTAGGGACTGGAATATCGATTCCTGCATTTTTTTGGCACCAAAGCCTTTCCATTCTGAATGACCCACAAAGGGAAGAATGAATTGATCACCGGCCGGAGACGAGGCGAGACGGGGCTGGAGGGGTGGGGGAGAAGCGAGAGCACTGCGACCAGAGGTTGCACTGCGGCGAAGGACACGCGGCAGTCCGAAGCGCTCGGTCCCGCCTCCCCGTCCCTCCCAACACCGCTTTCCCGCACTCCCCCGTTCACCTGCTCCCCATTCCTTCCTCGAGCCGCATTAAAAGCCATCGCGCCTGGAGGAGGAGAATGGGTATGAGGGAGGTGAAAGGGCGCGCGGTCGGCCGGTCGCTCCCAAAACAAATAGCCTCACCGCGTGCGACCCACCTTGAAAAAAAATTAACTGATGTGCCCCGCAGAGGACAGTGCTAGGGTCACGAGATTTCCTTGATCGACGGGGACGACACAAAACCACAATCACCACGCGGGAACACTCACCGACAAGGAGCGTCTGTCCGACCAAGTAGATGGCACTGGGTCCTCGCGTTCCTTGGCCCCGCATCAAACCATTCAGCTCTAGGTGCGGGTGCGAAGAGAGTGGGAGTTTCTCTCGAGCGGTGGGTCCTCACCCTTTCGCAGCGACCGGCGGCGGTGGGGTTTGGTGGTGGTGCTGCTTCGGTCGCCGCACCACGGCACGGTGCGGGAGAATCGCAGCTCCTCTGCGTCGTCGACAGCCCCCTACTCCCTCTCTCTCTCTCAATGAGAGGGAGGGATGGGTCGAAAAGGGCTTTCCTTATTTTACGTGTGTGTGTGTGGGCAATTTCCTCCGCTCCCAAAAAGATGTTCGATCCCGGCGCGCTCACTCCGCAGTCTTGTAGCGAGCAGGCGGCGGCGGAACAGGGAGGTTTTCGTTCGGTGGCGGTGGAGACGGAAGGAGGAGGTCGAGATGGTTCTTCGGTCTCTTGTCTCCTCTCTTGAACTGCCTCCCGGTCCTCCGTCCGTCCAAAACCTTTGCGTCCGGGTCTGTCGGTCTTGTATCCGCCGCCTGTTCCCTCCGGCTTCTCCCCTTTGGTCACAACCGCGCCTCTCTCGCTCGACGGAGCGCGGCGACTGCGCCTCTCTTACCGCACCCGGGCTCTATCTTCACTTCTCTCCCTCTCTCTTTTTCTGTTGCCCTCTCTTCACCCTTCCTCCCCTCCTACCCGCCCGCTCCTTTTCTCCTCTCACACGCCCCCCGACCTCCGCCCCCGCTCCCCACTCCCTCCTAACCTCTCCTCTCCTTCCTTCACCGCCGCCCACCCGTCCTCTCTCTCCCTCCCACTCTCCCCTCTCCCTCCTGCCGTCCCTCTCTTCCCCCGCCCTGCCCACACCGCTGCCCCCACTACGCCCCCCCGTCCCTCTCGGCTTATTGATCGGACCCCAACACGGCGCACCAGCGCGATTCCCTTCAAACCACCGCCTCCTCCACGCCCCGTAGCCCCTTCCTACGGGGGGTGGAGGGAACGGACCCTCGGGAGAGAGGGGTTGCCCCGCACGCAGCTGCGAGACGGCATGGGGGCGCGGCGTTCGAATTCTGCCGCGGGCGGACGTGCTCCCCGGTGTCTCCCCCGACGGTGGCGGACGCGTGTGTACGGTTTCCCTTCTCGCGTCCCCTGCCCCTCGTCGGTGTGAGAGATTCGACGGAATCGGCGGGAGAACGAAGTCGGAGGAGCGGCGGTTTTGAACCCCAAATCCATGAGTGCTGTCGCGCACCGGTCCAAAGGCGAAGGGGGACCCGCCGAAGACGTGCCCTTGAAATTTTCCTAAGCAAAATTTGACACTATGCATAGAGATTTCAATTTGAATTAGATAACCAAACGATCGCTTTAAGGTATTTGGCGCTACACTGATCATAAAAATAACATGAAAAAATTACACGTGAAAAATTGGAAAATAATACAGACGGTATATGTGCATCAAAGTTTAGTTTTCCTGAATATTGAATATTTCTACACGAGACCCTTAAAAACTGACAAGTAGTGTTTATATGGGTATCGCATTAATCATTTATAATGCTTCCTCCTATATTTATTCCTAATACCTTTCCTAAAATCGTTCATGACTTCAAAACTTAACTTTAGTGATTTAAATGCACTCCCTAGTTCACTACTTGATATCTTTAATACTGCCTAAGGTGAAACAAGAGTGCAACGGAAGGTAGAAGAGAATATCGACGAAAATTCAAACGGCTTCTGTTAAAATATTTTATTTCTTTGGTATTTATTAAGATTTTAATATACAATTCTCCGGTATAAAATCAATATTGTGACTATATGCTTTGCTTATTCAATGTAACGGAATTTATTTCACGGACGTTTTGTGATATTTATTCAAAATTTTAAAAATAAAATCTCAAAAAATATTTAAGTATTTTAATCCTCTTCTTGATCGGGTATTTATCTAGCAAGCTTTAAAGACTTAACCTTTTTTTTGCAACATTAGATATTCTTAACTAAAATGAACATGAATACCTCATGACAACATGCTCGAAAGCGGCTCTAATTCGTAAATCCCCAGACATTGGAATCACTGAATATCCCATACGGCACATTATACATACCAGTCTTTAGGTAAAACCATGAAATTTCTTTTTAATACTACAACTAGAGTTCGGAGCATTGAACACCAAAAATGTGACATGGTATGAGAACATAGTGAACTCGTTTCAGGGATGATAGTTTTAGTTATGGAATAAAAATATTTAGGTAATCTACCGGTTAAGGTAGGTTTTTGGATGGACACAACTATCAAATAAACATTTTGTGACTCCCCACCTAGCAACTAATCTACATCAGGTCCCTCTTCATCTCGGTGTACCTCCTTCCTCCCTTCATCCCGTCCAACATCCCTATCCTGTTCCTACCCTTACCACGCTTGCCCAACATTCTCCCCTCTATTACCCTCTTCAACATTCCACTACCGCTCAATACGCCTTTCATCCATTTTTCCTGCCTCCATAGGATTTCTCTCAACAAACCCCTCTCCTCCCCCACCATCTCTAGTACTTCCTCATTTGTTTTCCTTTCGGTCCATTTCACCTTCTCCATTCTTCTCCACACCCACATTTCAAAAGCCTCCAATCTACGTCTATCCTCCTGCTTCAGCGACCACGTTTCCTCGCCGTACATAGCTACGCTCCATATCAGAGTTTTTACGAGTCTTGTCTTAACGTCCCTACTCAACGTCCCCGTCATCAACTCCCTCCTCCTTGAGAAAGCCTCCTTGCCTAGCGCAATTCTTCTCCTTACGTCCCTACCACTTTGACCGTATTGGTCCAAAACACTTCCGAGATATGTAAACTGCTCTACCTGCTCTATTCTTTCCCCGCCTATTTTAATATTTAGCTTAGCCTTTTTCTTTCTGGAAAATCGCATAACCTTTGTTTTATTAATATTGATTCTCATCCCATATTTATCGCACTGAACCTCCAATTCACTCAGCAATGCTTGCAACCCCTTGGCTGACTGAGCAACTAATGCTTGGTCATCAGCAAACCTAACCGATTTTACCAATTCCCCTCCGACTTTCATTCCTACCTCCAGTTCTTCCCATGCCTCTTTAATCATTTCCTCTACATATACGTTGAACAGTACCGGTGACAATGGGCAACCCTGCCTTACACCTCTTCCTAACACTGCCCATCCGGACTCTCCGTTCCCCACTCGCACCTGAGCAGTCTGAGACACAAGTTAATTACTTAATATTTCTCAAAGTCGTATTTCTTAAACCATTCTTACTTAGTAGCCCGACCATCATTCCCTTCATCACACCCTCTTATTACATCAAATTCCATTGCTCCCGATATAATCTTCTCTGTTTTTGTCAAAGATCATGACTCAGAGACATGGAATAGAGCAGGTGCACGCTTAAATTAGTTGTTATCTCATGCCGAGGTCTAAAATTTTTTCTATGAGGAAACACCTCAGCGGTCATTAGTGATTTTCGGGAGCCACTCCGTCGTTAGAACGAACGTTTTCGTCTGAGCTTCCGTGACGATTGCAAGCGTCGATCATGATAAAAAATGAGTGCCTGCTTCACTTATCCTCTCCCATTGGAATCAAGAAATGGAAGAAAAATTCCATGAATAGCCAGCGGACAGTTGAAGCACGGAAGAATAGTAATTCATGTTAAATTCCGGCAAGAAATGGATTTCATAGTGTACGAGACGAAATGAGGACATTTATGGCCGAACTGCGGCAATGCAGCGAGAAAATTTTCCCAGGACCTTAACTTGTCAATGACCACAGGGATGGACGCAGTTCCTATTGGAGATATGCGGTAGTATCAAGTTCCATCCAGCAGACAGTAAATTGACATCACCCCATAGCTATATTATGCCCTGAAAGAGTTTGCGTGGCTCCTCGATTGGCACAATTTGCTAGCTTCGGGGCATAAAATCTAAAGTCACGATGCTCACGGCACGAGAGTTGCTCATCTTCTGAGCGAGGAATCGCAACATTCTCGGAGTTTCGAAGATTTTTAGTGTTCGACGACAGGAAAATATCCAGAGCCGCTGCAGTTGAGGACCATTTCAACATACTTTTGGTGACTTCAGACACATTGATTATACTTCCGTATGGAGACTTTCTCCAAAACAAGCACAAAATCTACTCTTCTTCGGGGAAGTAGAACTCCTTCCACAAATTGGAAATCAAGTTCAACTAATTGACTCCGTTGGCGGCAAGAAGGTTGATATGAAAAAAATATAATATATATGAGCAAGTGAAATGGTCTCTACTTGAAATGGAAAACGTAATTTACGCAGAAAATTTGCAATTCAATAATAAATTCTATAAACTAATATGCACTTTACTTTACAACAATGGGGAAAATAGACACAATGCACAATAATAGATCAGGTGGTCACAATACAAACAGGTAGGTTCAACATTAGACCAGAAATAGACAATATTTAGCGACACAAGAAATACACATTGAGAGCATAAAAATAGGCAATGGCACACATATTCAATTTAAAAGTGACTGTTAAACTTTTATTGATAATAATCATAAATTAGCTGATAAACTATTATAAAAGAAAATTACAATAACCTCTGCGATCGCAACAGTTATTCCATCGATGTTAACGGAAATAGGAATTTAGTGTAGCCAGAAAGTTGTGTTCCCACAATGTGCGACGCGGAAACTCTCTGAAAGTTGTGAATACACAATCGACGCTGCGAAAACTTTAGCTCAAAGTGTCAATTAGTCTTGTCCTTCAAAGTTCAATTTTGATGTAAATGCTTATATTACTTAAATAATGGGAGTTATAATGACGGAGTTTCATATATGATGGGGCTAGAAAGAGAGTTTATAGGACAAATCCGAAAAAGTCAGTAAATTGGGTGGAGGGAATATTGTAAGGTAGAAAGGGATGTTGAAGGCCGTGGTGAAAGGAAGGTAAAAGGTCGAAAGAAATTAAGAAATCAATTATTTAGGTAAAAGATAGTCTTTGCGACACTTAAAAGATTATAACCGTTGGGGACTGTCCAAAACCGACCTTAGTATAGGGATCATACCTTAAATGAATAATTAAAATAAGATAAATAAACATACTTCTCCATTATAACGATAGTTAGTGTGTTTAGCACCATGCCAAGCTTCAAGTTTCATAACTTTTAATAACACTCTGCCATCTCAACATGAGTTTACGAAAGGTTACCGCTGGTTAACACTAACTACTCTTAGGCGTGCAGTCGAGGTTATTGTAGCTGATGTGTCATTTCTAAGTTTTTTCCTCTGAACTTATGGTTTTCGCGAGTACTATTATCTCTTAAACGATTTCCTGAAAAATTGTCTTACATTATAACCATAAACCTACACCTTGAGTTCATTGGTTGTTGGCATGGAATAATGGTTAGTTGATGCGTAAAAGTAAAGTACCTGGAATCATATCAAAATGCAAGATTTCGACGGTTTTTTCTCATTTCCTTTTCATAAGATATGTACTTACGGTCCTGTAAGAATTGGAAATGCCCAGTTTGAAAAAAATAAAAGATATGCCAACGGTAGACTAGCCATTTCGCTGTAGATTCATAGAAAAATATGGAGACTGAGGAGGAATTAAAAGTCAAATACCTAAAGAATGTATGCTTAATGAAAAAAACAGTAAAGAAGAATGGAATGAATAAGTACTTTCAAGGAACAATTTCAATTTAATTTTGTAACGGGATGATTAAAATAAGGCAACAACGAGGGCACTAGGAAATTTAATTGGACAACCGAGGAAGTTAAAAATAAAAAAGTAACAAAGGAATATAATTTATTTGGTGTTATTGCCTCAAAACGTTTGTCATTTTTGGGAAAGAAGATTCCGCACAGAGAGAAAATTGAGAGATGTTGGGTAATCGCTCCCTGTTAATCACCACAGAAGTCAATTCCACAAAAGTCGTTCGTGGCCTCAATAAAAGACCGCATAGCATAGTCTTTCATTTTTTAATTGAATATCTTGCCATAACAGAATACTCGGGAAGAAACGAGGCCGTCGAGAATTAAGAAACGACATAAAAAAGAACTAAAGTCTAGCGTAGCATGTGAAGTTCTCTTTGACAAATAAAATGGCTGTGGACATTTTGTAAGACAGTATCTTTCTGCGCTGTGGTTTCCTAGTCGAGCATTAACCCATGGAGAAAACACTCCGCAGCATCCATGCACTGGAATTACATTGAATAAAGTGGAACAGAAATATCTCTGCAAAACAGCTCTTTTCATAAGTATCTTCTTTTTTATTTTTAATGTCTTCCCTTTGTTTGTTGTATTTTATCATCCAACAAAAAACGATATAAATTAAGAGAGTTCAATCTCGTAGAATTTAATTAGGGCAACTTACTAGCATAGTAACTATCAGTAGTAAGCTCCGATGTTTCAAACGGCTTTAGTTGCACTACAAATCATTAAAAAATACTTGTTTAAGCAGTAGTTATCGGTTAAGTGGAGGCCTTTGATGAACCCAGGTACTACCCACTACTCTACTACTAAGCATTGACTATCATGGCACAAAAAACATTAAGCCATATAATAAATACTAAAATAACTCATTATTCAGCTCAGCATACACTCTTCCACCCTTAATTGCATCCCAAATATGTAGTCTTTTCCCCCCACTGAATTACTAACCAAAATTCTTCCCTCTATTACTACCTTTACAATTTCATTGCCTCTCGGTAATTCCTGCAGCCACTTGCCCAGTCTTTTCTAAATTTTACCCAACAGCAGTCTCTTTTCTCCTATCATGCCAGGATCTTCATCGTTCGTTTTTCATTCCGTCCCATTTATTTTCTCTATTATTCTCCACATCACATCTCCAAAGCCTCCAATCTACGTTCATCATCTTGACTCAATCACACAGTTTCCGAGGTATGCAAAATTACACTCCATATTAAAGTTTTCATTAGGTCTTGTATTTATCTCACCTAAGATACCTCGCACAAGATTCCTCTCATTTGATCCCGCCGCTTTGTAAAAGCTCCTTTACCTGACACATTCTTTAAATTCCCCTATCACTTGGCCTTCCTTCTTCTAAAACACTTCTTAAATAGATTAACTGTTCCACTTGTTTTAGTTTATGTCTCCCAATTTTAATATGTATTTCTTAAAAATAATACCTTCCTATTTCTTGAGAACCTCATTTCTTAATATTAGTTATCATCCCATACCTATCACATTGATTTTGCAATTCGTTAGGTGATCACTGTTTCCGTATGAGTGAGTTTTATATGTATATTCTGAAATTTTCTGAGTCGGAAACTTTTCAAACTACCCACGTATATGCATGCATATTATTACTAATACATGTTATATATAGTCTGAAAAATATTATATATTTAAGTTATTATTATATTTATTATATATAAGCATATTTATAATAATTGAAAATAACAACTATTATTTGCTCCATTCGAACTGACGCAGTAGAATATATAAGCTATATCGCTTATGACTAACTATTTTACATACTTCATCCGAATGCTAAATACCAATACACACTATCGGGCTCTGAGAGAAACCTTTTACTATATTTCAAATATTTGCGGTGACACATCTACCCTGAAGTTAACGCATCGTGAACCTTGTTCCTTTAGTCTATCAGGAATGCCATTTCCCCTCCAGGTTTTTTTTATAGAAACAATAACGATTTCTTATTTGCTTTGGACAGGTGTATTATACGGTTTTTTCAATTTTTTTAGCACATGAATTTCACTCTTCATTCCAATGAATGTCACTCCAGCCCAAGATTGGCTTAACGCAATACACTATACTCAGTTTTCATTATGGTTCCAACTCTTCATTTCCTCTTATTTCTTCACTCTTACGTCTGCATTGTAACAATTACTGTGAAATCTCAAACGTTCAAGCGATTTATTGGTGATTGTTTCGTATTTCACCAAAGCTTCAGTCATCTTTAACAACTTTCATGGTCAGCATAATGGTCACTTATTTCGGGATAATTAGATGAAAAATATTTGAAGAGCTATACGGTCGTCGGAGTAATAAAGTAACTTTAGTTCCATAAACAAGAAAGAGGTGTTTTTTCATATTCTTGTATTAATAACACTTAGGCGTTAAATTATTTTGTATATTCAGGGGTGGACGGATCCGTTTTCTTATTTACGAATTCTTGACGATTTCTCTCCAAGCACGCATTTACTCGAACGAGAACTTCTAGTTTAATGCATATAAACATGAGAAACACGGGAGAAAGGGATGAGCCAGGGGATAACTTACTGACTTCCCACCCAGAAGGCGCGGGTTCGAATCTCAGAGGCGGCAGATATTTTTCAATGGTATCCTGATTCCTACTGATCCTTGATTTGCTTGGTGGAGAGCACTTTGACTGAGTACGCCGTCCGTCAGATGGGCCGTTAAGCTGTGAACCCCTCCCTAATGGTGCAAATGACCTCCCACAAAAACTATTATGAAAAACACATCCAATATGGAACAATAGAGGAGAGTTTCGGCTTGTATTTAAATGCTTAAAGTGTAAAGAAGTGAAATCCGGTTTTGCGGAATGAGCCTACTCTAATAAATTTCAGGAGAGAATTTAATTCTCAAGTTTGGAAATAAAATATTTTCATATTTACAATGATTAAAAATATAACTATATATTTAAAATTTTTAAAGTTACAATAAGTTTAGTTTCCTAGAAATATGGTATATTTGGTCGTACATATAGAAAACTTATTTGAAATCCATAAACACTCTATTAAAGTCCACTTTTAAGGCTGAGAAAATAATAGAAACACAAATGTACTTAAATTTATCAGTGCACGCCACAGCGGCAATCTGTAAGCAATCGAATATTTTATATCCTTCATTGAAAAGGACCATTTTGGAGTAACGCAGTACAAAGCAGTACATCACATCATATTAAAGAATGCATGTACTCTAACCTATGAGCTACGTATTACCCTATATTTGCCAATGTGATTGAAAAATAGATTTGGAGGAAGCACGAGTACTAATTATTAATTTGGGAGTGTTTGAGCTACTACGACCTTTAACGAAAACAAAACAGAGCAGGGATTAATAATTCAAAATCATAAAACGCCCATTGGTGTTATTACGCGTAACTGGCCTCATAGAGATCATTACTGAAGCATCGCTGAGTGTTCGCGTCTGAAAGACTTTAGAGGGCGAAGAAAAAATAATAGATGGTCAGATTAAAAATATAAAAATAACATAGAAACACTTTGGTTTGCGATTAGTTGAAAGTGAAATGGGATACAACTTAAAAAAGAATGAGTTGTTTATTCAGGGACACTCAAATTAAAAATAAGTCGACTTTAGAGTGGACTGTAAAACAGGTAAAATGAAATAAACCGAAGGAATGCGTTAAGGATTGATGAGTCAAAATTACCTTTTCTTCAGCAAGATGGTACTTATTGAAATGAATTAGTTTACTTTGTAATTCCACACACTTTATTTTAAAAACACGATCCAGGTTTCGAGTTGAACGTCATCATCAGGTTCAACGTCGAAACCTGGGTCGTGGTTTTTAAATAAAGTTTGTGGAATTACAAAGTAAACTATTTCATTTCAATATGTTATGCAAACTCCATAAAGTCACACCTGATGCAACAATTTTTTTTTAAACAGATGGTGCATGTCTCCTCAAAGAATGAGATTGCTCTGCACCCAATTAGGATACGTAGAGGCAAACTTTAGCTCAAAACTACTTTCAACACTAAAGCCATTAATTAATAATAAGGCTTATAATTTATTTTACACGAAGTGATATAAATTTGATGGGTAGGTACTAATAATTTGCGAAGACCTTTTCCCCTCTAATCAGAATGAACCGCGACGAAAAACTTGATTTCCTACTTTTTAAAATAATAAGTAATATTTTATTAGAAATGATTGGAATAAATTAGGTGGTTAGTAATTAATAATATCTAAACATAACACAATAAAATAATCGTGCAAACAAAAAATGGTTTACGTTTCCCAATAGTAGAGTTGATTTCGAATACCTGAAGTCCTCAGACGTTATTTGTTCACACATCGCCAAATTCTAGCTTTCGCTGGAATTAGAACTGTCATCCTTTGGGATAGCAAATGAGAACAACCGCCAAGATGCTTTGCAACCGAGTGGAGGGAACAAAGGTAACCTGATCCTTTGATTCTACGCAGTTAATTACTCCACTGGATTTGATGACTGAATCTCCCATTACAAGGCACTCACAAAGGAACAGTTATTGTTAAAACTGAGTTGCACATCGAGTTAATATTATTGTCAACTCAGCCGTCGGTTGAGATCGCGTTTGGGGAAATTTTGGCGACGAAAAAATCTGCGATAATAGACATCCGAGGCTTCGGCATAATTCAATGAGTAATCCAAGACGGACTCAAATCCCGAGTCGGAACCTCTTATGCTATGAACGACTGTTCCCCGCGTTGCGAGCCTTGGTGCAGAGTGTCACATTTCAGCTGCGGTTAGAGTGAAGGGGGTAGGGGAGCATATGCAAATTAGGACCATGTGTCCGTATCCTTCATCAGTTCAAACTGAAGACTCAAAATTTTTGAACGCATTGAATTTTTCTTCTCGTTATTTTTTCGAGCCTTCTTTCGCCCTGTTCAACAGCATGCATAAATCTAGTGAATTGTTGAAATACTGCGTTTCCCGTGTTTTTCTCTAGAATCATATCGCTGATAGCGCGTGAAAGAAACGTGGATCATTATAAGTTTACCCTGGATTACAATGACTAATGGGACGATCGTGGTGAAAACTTACAAAAATCTCATATTTCATTCTAATGACCTTTCCCCCCCCCCCCTTCCACAATGGGTTCATGTTTTATGAAGACTTTTTCGCCTACCGTGCCCTTCTCGCAATTTATCCCTGTGGTGCAATTGGATCGGAACTTTTCAGAAAAATGTCGAGTCGGATGTTCGTGCAGAGAGCAATGACTCTTACTTAAAGGAAGACATTTTAAAATGGACACATTCTTACAAATTTGAGTCAAATATCACAAATTTTTACTCGAACATTGGTCTTGTAATGCAAATGGTCTTCTGAAATATAAGAAGTTATCACGTCGCGTTTGCTACCAACTTTGTTCAATAATTGTTTACCACATCAGCCATTGTAAATTCCCTTCATAAAAAAATCAGTATGCTAATATTTCCGTAAGCTATTACTGGAGAAGTAATTTCACTGAAACAGCTCTGTTGTTCCCAGATTTTAATTTATAAAGGAGATAACTTCAGGCGTCACTTTAAGGAAACGATACATATTTGCAAAAGAAACACTTGTTTTTTCCACATAAAATTTTATGTGGAAAAACCAAGTGTTTCTTTTGCGAATGTTAATTTATAAGTTAAGACGACCGATTCCGTCGATGACCTCATCAAATCATCGTCATCAGGTCTTAATTAAACTCTTTGAAATCTTCAAAACGCTTATTTCATTGAACATGATAACTCAAATTGAGCCATACCATATCGAATTCTGTGAATCTTATAACGATTAAAAAATTACCGAGTTTCTCAAATACTTTTATGATACCAGAAAAGAATCTTCAAATCTGTTTAAAAATATTCCGTGCAGCACAATTTTTGATTGGATGCATTTTTTAATAGATATTTGAACAAAAAAGATCTCAACGTAAATGAGGTATTGGTTTCCTTATACATAAATATTTTATCCTGCTTATTAGCTATTATCTTAGGATTGTTTTCAACCCTGAGTTCGGTAATAATTAAATACAAATGTCAAATACAATTGCAAAGAAAATGGAAACTTCATAATTATATTAAAGTTTTCTTTCTTATTCGTTAGGAGTACATATTGATAACATTCCATGGAGTCAAGGCTTGGTTACTAAATTATAAAATTCAAATTATTTTCTCATCATATTAGCGGACAATGACACAAAATGCACACTACCTAAAAAATGACGGTAATGTCGTCAGAATTTGCAAAATTATTGCGTGAGGTAATTGTAATGGAGCGGAGATTAATTATCAAGGACCGACAGTATATAAATGGCAGAATTAAAATAAATAAAAATTAAAAATCTTAGACTTACCATGTGTAATGTATAGTAACCTACTTTTGTTACGGAATCTGAGAATAAAATTTTAAGATGATACGAGTAACTATTTCATAGATATCATGGATCTAAGATAGTAAGTGCAATGAGCAGTAAAGACTAGCAATTCGAATATAAATACAAATTAATGAATGATTTGAATCCATCATCACATTTTCTCTCTAATACTCCAAGCAATTGTCTTTTTCCGTACCGATGTCCCATCCCTCACAAAATGCATCGAATACTCCCTTCCAAAATCTGCTTTGTGGAAATCATTCGAGGGCTTATGAAAATTCCTTCAAATTGCGGGGATCGGAATGGTACCGTGGCTAACGTACAGGCTTCCCATCAAGAGGGCCTGGGTTCAAATACTGGAGACAATAAATATCCTTGAACGGTGTCCCGATCCCGACTTGAGGTGCTTTGTGGGGAACACTGAGTGAGTACGCTGTTCGTCGGATGAGACGTTAAACTGCGGACCCCTTGGTGCCTATCGACAAGAGTAGGCTAATGCCGACACCGGTTTTCTCTCTCTTCTTCCCTTCCTTTCTCTTCCATTCCTAATTGCGCAAATGACCTTAGCTATCAGTTGCCTCCCATAAAACTATTACTTCAATGTATTGCAGACGTTCCCGTCGTTTCCGGCAGAGCTCAGACGAGCAGCACCTCTTATTCTCTGGGTCCATGAAAGACCTACGTACATCGAGTAGAAGACTACTATTTACTATTAAATAATCACAAAATTTCAACAAGTTAAACAGACTTTGACATACCTATCTCATTTTTAATCAAATGTGAACGTTCAATTTCTTTGATCCGACCAAACAAATTTCTCTGATCCATGACCTGCTGCCCAAGGAAGTGCACATTAACGTCTGATACTCCGAGACGTAGGAACATGACATTATTATTATTATAAGGTAATCTACCGATTAAGGTAGGTTTTTGGATGGACACAGCTACCAAATAAATATTTTGTGACTCCTAACAAAACACAATCCAGCAACCTACTCTACATCAAGTCCTTCTTCATCCCCGTGTACTTCTTTCCCCCCTTCGTCCCGTCCAACTACCAATATTAAAAATCCTTTTATTCGAGAGTGCGGTTATTTGGGGATGGGGGCGAGGAGCAAGGGGTGGAAAAAACCCACTGTAGCCCGGGCATTCTTCTGTGCTAATTTTCCGCCCGAGAGGTTACCTCACCCCGCAGATTCAAAATGAAAGCGTTGCGTAAGCAGTTTTGCGGAGAAAAATAATGACGTCTCCAATAATAACGTTTAGTGTTCAAAAACAGTGGAAATCCTTCAACGCGGCCCAAGGCGGGTGTAATGGGATTCATCCCCGGCCGCCGCCTTCCCCACCCCCCCCCACTGGGGCGAGAGAGACGACGACGCAAGGGCGCGTGTGGGGCTCAGGGCGGAAGACGAGTCCTGGCTTCGGCTCTCGAGATCGTCACCTCGTCTCGCACCCTCTCTGCTCCCTAAGGCTTCTTCGGTCGCGGTAGAACAGGAAGGGGGGCTTGGGGAATAGGGAAGAGGAGAACATTAAACAACCCCACGGCGAATGGCGAGGCAGAGAAGTTAGTGTGTACGGAACAGCTGAAGGTATATTCGCGGTGCGATAACACCGGGTAACTACTTAACTACGTAACAGTTTTCCAACTATTATGACCCCAGCTCCTCGGTTATTAACCTAAAGATTAGTTTGATAGGTGAGGGAAGAGCTCATCTCACACTAACTGCAAGCCCTACAGCGTGTAAAATTAACACATTTAATGCAGGGAGGGAGAGTTCCTTACCCGGTATCGCCTGTGGACTTCCAGGAAGATCTATTTGTAATTATAATCAACAGTATTTCTGCAGGAAGCTATGAGGGATTGGAGGGATGGGCATGGAACAGGATAGCTTGGAGGATGCCTATAAACCAATCCTCGGATTGATAACCCATGATGTTAACCGATGAAGGTTGGTTTTGTATGAGCACATAGATTAATCACTGCTACATATCTAAGCTTCACCTAACATGGCAATACTTGATGCCATGGAAAGAGTTCGTATCCAAAACAATACACAGCCGGAATGAACTCGGAGGCATCCAGAATCACAGAGAATCGAACCCGGACTGCACGGCTTGTAGCCTAACGCTCTATCCTACCTATAGGCACGATCTATTATGAATACTATTGGGGGATTGTATGAATAAATGTCACCTAAGCCCCGGAACGCCAATTATTGTAAACAGTAATCGGCGTTGTTGAAACTAGGATCATCATATTCTTTGGAATATATTAATGTGTATTTACTTAAATGAGATCGTTTAACATGCTCTGGAGAATACTTCATAGTCTGCTTTGATACACCAGCGATACTATTACTATCCAACTAACTCGATGTTTATGCTCCTCTCTCCGGACATCTCTTGTGGTCCCCAGATTCCGTATAGACCAATCTCAACTCATTAAAATGCGTCTCCGGTGCGGGACCGCCAGTGTTTACACGACATGCACGAGAGAGCGATCGAACCCGCAACGTTTGAGGTAACAGGCATCCGCATTACTCGCGCGACTAAACTGATCAGTTAACCTACCATGGGTTTGAATCCCACCTCCACCGCGGAGGTTTTCTTGTCACGTAACGCTTTTCCTTGGCGAAATGCGAGCAGCGATATGACTTCAGCCTTGGGAGAAAATCCCACTTTCCACTCGAAAGAAAGTAGACGTTTATTTCAAAAATTTAATATACAAACGAGATATTTTTCCCGGACAAAGGGAAGCAGGCGCGTGCGACGTTTTCAAGACGCAACGACCTTAAGCTTGAAGGCGGAATTATTCGTCTGTGTGACTGCTTCTCTGATGAGAAAGTATTCGCACCTTATGGAAATTTCAAACATTACCTAGGAATTGTCATGAGATTTTATCCATACAACTTCAAATATTCTGCAACGTAGCCATCGGATTATAATGACAGTTTACAATTATAACTTTATCAAAAGAAGAGGAAGAAAACTTAATACCTCTTGAATTATATCATCGTCAATTTCCCTCGATAAGAGTTTCCCAGTTCATAACTTTCCAATAATTTTCTAAATTGATTTATCTAATGCTTTAGCGGAGTTGAATTAGATATAAATGGGTGCACATTAACAGAAGATTTAACACATTATTAGTTATTACAAGTGAAAATCGATAAATAAAAATCAAAATATTGTTATTCACCTAGCCGACAGAGATAGGCTTCATCACTTATGATGCATTTATGTCGTATCATCAAAACATTGCCGATTGTCTTTTTTACCCGCTCTGGATGTTTCTTATCTTTAGTGCGTATGTTAGAGAAAGGCAACGAGAATTCTTGCAAAGTCACCGCCTGAAAACAAAACAAAAACAATTCTCTCAAAGATGAGTACTCGATCGCTCAATGCTTGAACAATATCAGTGATTGGTAAAATTAAGAGTTTTATTCTTTCCTACACAAATAAGTCATTTGCGGCATTTAACTATTAATTACTTTTATATACAAAAAGATGAAGAGGCACATAAAAAACTTAGCTTTGGGGAGAATTCAATTAACCCTTATATTTTCGAGAACTATTGTATGATTTTGTATTATATAACATTCATTTACGTTTGGCTCCCATTTATACCCTTGCAAGACACAATTAGCTCTATAGCTTTTGCGTGAAAGATTAACTCGGAAATCCAATAACGTTTGCCACTAACTTTTTCTAATAATAACATTTTGATTTGGGTTGAATTTAATTAATACGTTTCCTTTTGTCGGAACAACATACCTATCTTATTCAGTGGTCCAAAAATAAAACCGTTTCTCCGGAGGTGAAAAATCAGCAGAAAATTATACGATAAGGGCATCTGAATACAACCACATTTTAATATAATGTTCAAATCATATGTTACATTATTTTATGGCATGTGAAATTTCCATTCCTTTGATCTAAAATCATTGAGTACAATATCTTTGTAGTCATTTCTTAAATAGTTGGCGCCGCGGAACCAAATTCCTAAGGCCCTATCTCCCATATACATATGATTCGGATAGTTTCTACACGATAGTCAAACAACGCCCGAAGAATACATATTACGAAACTCGTCAAGTTCTCGAGGACTCGAAGAAAAAGATATTACTGCCGAATAATGGCGGTGTATCGAACGATTTTGAAAAAAAAGATGGGGGTAAAAAGAAATGTGGAAGAGGGTAAAATATTGAATATTTATGATGGAGCTCGTGACAACGGATAGGGTTGCACCATCAAAACCCACACCGCCAATCTTTCCGCACCCCGAGTTTCAAATGCCGGCCATCTCGAGGGCAACGCCTTGCTGCCGATAACGATGGGCGACCGATTCCTTTCCTCAAGGGGTTATTAATGATTTTTCGTGAGAGGTTGCAGACGTTGGGTGAGCCCTTGGGGCCAGACGCAATATCACCTTGGAGATAGCAGCCCCTTCTTCTAATCCTACTCTCCTTGGTCTTCGGTTTTCTTGCACGACCTGCTCGCTAAGGTTTTGCTAAGCCCCCGTTCCCTTTGCAGGATGTCATGAGACACTTTATTTCACATACCGTACAGTATCCATTCCATTCCGAGAGTAAGATATTTTTTTCGGGAAAATCACGCGTGCAGTCAGAGGTGCCCCGGGGATATTCATTTAGCTAGGCATGTTTTCGTGTGGCCAAAAACTTGAAAAATAAAAATCGGAATGAAATACATGATATATTATCATTTAAAGTAGTCTACTTAAGTAAAATTTACATAAATTGACAAACAAAATATGTGCATCTACATTTCACACTGCGAACAGCTACAAGGTCGTGGATGGAGTAATAAAGGGCTGGATGTTGGAGTAATTTAGGCGCTTGTTGATTTGATAATGTATCGTAAATCTGTAAAGATGTTCCCAGCTGTTGCAAAGACTGCATTTAAGTCATTTCATCCAATTTCATTTCCAGGGATACAAAATCACAATGAAGACGAAACAGAAATTTCTTCTCCCTTGAATAACAATTTTTACTTTACTAATAAGGAAGCCGAAATAAAATACTGCATTCATCGATATATTCCTATCTTTTGGTTATTTCCTATCATACCTATCGTATTAAATATTTGTCACGTTAAACTAAATCAATGAATCTACTATGGAGCACAAGGAAAAAGCTTACCTAACACTTGCAGTCGTGAGTGGCTTGTAGTCATTTCAAGACTTCTAAACCTGTATATTCGAAATGGGTAATTTTTTTTGAAAAGTTGTTTCAGGAGAGTTAGTATTTACGGAATTTATTTACTCTAAATCAACTCAATTGCTTCAGCTTAAATCAGCTGCTGGCAGTCACAAACAACGATGCTTTTTGGATAAACATGTTTTCCATAAAAAATGTATCAAAAAACCACTATTCCTTCTATAAGCTGGATGTCAGTTTCAAGGACTGTTAGTTTTGGTGTGGGATAAACTATAACCTTCCAAGCCACCTCCAATGCCGATGTCAAAATTGTAGGTAATAATCCAACGTTTCAAACATATGTTAAGTAATTACGTTTTTAGACAATCCATTTGTAAAACTGAGGCACTCGGATATAAGAAAACGCTAAAAAGCAAATTATCTCCTTAATAAATATGATTTGGTATTTAAACACTCATAATTCATTATGAACTTAGGAATAAGAGTGTGCCCAATTCATCGCCTTATTATCCGCCTAAATAAGGTTCTGTGGTAGGTCCAAGATCATTGAAGATCATCGAATCCATTTGGGAGGGGTAAATAATTGGGTTAAGATAGTTTGGTGTAATTGCTTTAAGAGAGGGTGGAGGAGACCGGGAGAATCGATCGATAAACCACTCAAAATACCAATTCGATCACCGATGAGACTTCATACTACGGAATTTGTCGATCGATAGGCCTCGAGTGAAATGATGCTCCTTGTTGACACCTTTCCACCGTAAACACTGTTTCCTTCCCTGGTTGAAGCCCTTAAGGTATGAAGCTTGACGGCAATCCATGCGCCCTTTTATTTCTAGCCTATGGACCGAAAGGTGAACTATTGATAGTCTACAGGGGAACGACATTTTAGCCGTAACAATCAATTCCACTATTTTTACATTCAGAGTGAAAAGGACGCATATTTTTCTTCTTTTGTCAATTCTAATTGTAATCTCTTCACGTTTCATTTATTGATCTGTAAAATTAAGTAACCCAGAGAGCTATTCCAAGTTTAGACATCAGTTTAATCTCATGGCCGTGGTGTTATAATTATGCGGAATATTCATATTCAATACAATATCGTATGCATTTTAGTTTCGACTTGTTCGTTTACGTTGATAAAATAGAGAGAATTTGACGACAAAAACTAGCCATTAACAATTTCGTTTTCAAATGATAGCGTATTTCATTTGAAATGCTTTCAATCTAAAAATCAACAATGGTCGTCTATTTAACGTAATCCAAAGATGTCGCACTTAACCTCGAGGCTCTCCAAGCAGAATCCGAGCACTCGAGCCATCAATATATTAAATATGCTACACCGTAGAACGTACATAATTATAACATGTAATTTATCAGATTTAACTAATAAATAAACACCCTCAAAACAAAAGGTAGAAATAAAAGTGTAATTCAGTATTTAAGCTCGGAAAATGCTCGCTAGAAACATAACCTTCCCATTATAATGTCTCGACTCTTCAAAAAGCTATTGCCTTTAAATCATCGTAGGACTTCTTCCATTGGTTGAAAACTAACCGTTTTTAACAGAAATTATTTTAGAAGCATGCAAATTTTTACTGTGAAGTTTCGCAACAACATTTGCACTTGAACATCATCAAATTAAATAACATTTCAGAAATATGACCAATTGACGGGATGGAGCCTCTAAAAGGGATTTCTAACCTCCGAAGCGCAATAGAGTACAGGTAGCAGGAAATTTGACACCCATTACTAAAAACATACAGTTTATCGCTCATGGATTATTTTATTAGAAATGATTTTTATGAGACCTAGTGACAGTGAGAAAGAGCGCTCTCGGGTGCGGCAAACGAAAATAGGGCAAACGCAATCGTCGCGAGGAAAAGACGCCAAAATATAATGGGTTCGTAAGTAGATTCACTGGGAAGAGGCACGTGGGTCTTGACAGACGCGGCACAAGGAGGAAGGAGGTTCGGGCCGGGAACAATCACCTTAAGTTTGGCGAGGAAAAATAATGTAGAAGAAAGAATCGGTAATGAGTTTAGGAGGCGCGAAGTCAGGGTCGCGGCGAACACCCTTTCGAAATAGGATTCGTTAGAGGTGAAATATATGACTTGGACCCACTTCTAAGGAGTCCGCAATTAGTAAAGTCGGAATACAAGGTCTGTCCCACAACTGTATTGATTTATTTTTTCCCGGATAGACGGACGGGTGACGGCTTCTCTGGCTGGGTTCGAGGGTGGGGAGTCTCAGGAAAGGCTGGAGACCGGACGGCAGTTGGCTCCCAGCCTTTGCGTAGTTCGGAGAGTTCGTTTTCGAAACCTCTATAACGTGACCTTGTAATGCTTCGTCATGAACCGGTTCTTGGAACGGCGCTACGCCATCAAATTTCGTGTGAAATTGGCCAAAACCGGGAAAGAGACTAATAAGATGCCCAGCGCAGCTTATGGTGATAACACCATGGGTAGATCGGGTGTTTTTGAATAGCACAAATTGTTTCGGGAGGGCAGAGAAAATGTTGAAGACGCCGAACGTTCAGGGCGCCCTTCGACCTCGTAAAATGACAAAAATCTTACAAGAGTGAAGGTTTTGTTGAACAGGGACCATAGATTAAGTGTCCGTATGGTTTATGATGAACATGACATCCCTAAAAGTGATATGCATCGAGTTGTGAGCGAAAAAATATTCATCAGGAAGTTGTGTGCGAAGTTGGTGCCGCGGGTGCCCTCGGACGAACAAAAGGAAACCCGCACGCGGATCTTTCTAGAGCTTCTCGACCAAGTGGGCGAAGATCCAAGTAGTCATACATTATACTATTCATAAAAATTATACACTCGTGTATTAATTTATTTTGTTCTGTTTAGGAAGCAATCGTAGGGTCATAGCAGCCCTCTCTTACCAAAAAACGATTTTGCCACGTGTGCACGTGTTTGGTTTCGTTTTACTCGAGTCGTGAAGTTAATTCATTCCTTTCCTCTTTTCTGTCCCTTGACTAAGAAAACAAATTCAATATTGTCGGCAGGATTTTCCTTTCCTTATCACTTCTCCGCGGGTGGCGGTGGTCTAGCGGGTAGAGCGTTGGACTGCTGACCAGAGGGTCCCAGGTTCGATTCGCGGACAAGACACTATGGGCACCTGCAGCTCCACCCAAGCTAGTTGATTTTTCGGGTACCAGATCTTCCTGGGAAACCATAACCGGCACAGGGAAAGGAACTGGCCCCCCTACCCTGATGTGTGAATATTCACACGCCGTCGGGCTTGGTACATGGGTGAGCTCTACAATCACCTACCAAACCGACCTTCGGGTTGATTACTGTGTTAATCACTTCTCCATTTCTCTTCTTCATGATGCTCGAGTAACATGGCCAAGAACTTGATCGGAAAAATTCCCAACCATATAGTTAAAACAAGAACGAACTGAAAATGCTTCCAGAATCCAGGATCCTGGACTTTTTTGTAATATACTCATTGCAAAATGATATACAAGGCGATGATATAGGGCAAATACGATTTCATGTAGTACGTTTGCGGTTCTCAGTATCTGCTTTAGGTGTCTTCGCAAAGAAAAGAGACTCCGCTTATCCATTTCAATTGTGAAGTTAGTAAATATTTGGAGTTTCCCAGTTCTCGATTCTCTTAAAGGGATTTGTATTGTATGTTGATTTTATTTGCTGAATTTTAACGTCTGCAGTGCAAGTAGCGGAAATGGAGCAAACTCATACAAATTACAATGTTGATGGAAATAAACAAATCATGAAGGAGGGAAATAAATATTCCATAAACTTACCTTTATATATTCTAGATTAATGTTATTGGATAGAAAAAAGTTGAGAGTTTCGAGGCTTGATTTGGGCATTGAAAATTGATAACATCCAATTCCATCAATGAACAATAAAAAGATCTAACCATTTGAATATTTCATTTTCACATCATAAAATGACGTCGTTATTTATAGATTTGCCTCTCAAGGATACAATTGTGATGGAACAAACAATAAAAATCGCACACATTTTAATAATAAAAGAATGAACGACCACCAGATAATTTTTGGTGAATGCAATAATCAGCGACTTCACTAAATTTATCATTACTCCACATCGTACGAGTGTATAATTTCGGCACGCAATGGACAAATTGGACCTGACTAATTATTTACTGAGAGTATTGTGGATCTTTTATGACGACTCAATTATTCAAATGTCAGAAATGAGGATATGAAACCCAGGGGCTTTACCTACATGAATCAATGCGGCTTAAGCCAACTTTTACGGGCTTGGACGAGAAATTTACGACGAAGAGAAACTTTTCAAAGCTTAGATTACATTTCATTATGGATTTTTCGCTAAGTGTTTTTTTGCAATAAATTTCACATAACTATCGCATCTGTCCGGAAACAATGATTATTTTAAGACCTCTAAATGGCCTAATAAATCTTCAACCAATTACATTAGCTCCAGTTTTCGATTCTTGCTTGTCAGAATAAATGCAGAAAAATGGCCTCAAGATTCAGAGCTAAATGTATTTCCACGTCCCTCGAGTTCATTTTATCATCATTCACAATATTTTCTGTGGTCTTTAGGAAATATTTTTCACAGCAACCGTATTTAACGTTAAAAGTTTTTCGAAGAATTAAATTTGTTACTCCATGCGAAAGAAGTCTTCAAGGTCGTTTGGGACGAGGCCACATAATGTGTTAATCACACATTTATTATTAAGTTGCCAGAAAGGTTATTTTTTAAATATTTCACACCAAATTGACGTTTTACAAATTAAATTAAGAGACAATTTTACATCTCCGCAAATCCTTTCCCAGTCCTTATTCGACTAAATTATTTTCTTTGCTGCGACAATCAATACAAGCATACATAAGCAGAAATTTTGAGGAATATTACAAGGCATTAATGGTCTTCCCTTTATCTTATCGATTATCTATGAATTACATGTTAATGATCGACATGAATCATTTACAAAAGTATTTGCTCAAGGTAACTAGGTAACATATGTATATTGTACTTCTCTTGACCCTTAATGTACTCTCATATTCAATTCTTGATTTTTTAATAACACTAGAAATGGCAAATATTTTTATTTCTGTGATGGTAAACTTTTAATCTTGCTTGAGGATAAGTTTTGGGAGGTGTGGCCGCTGTTTTCATGACAACTCAATCCACGTCACTTGGTTACTGTAAAACATATGATAGTGACAAGCAAAAGGGCGCTTACGTGGATGGCTCTTTTAGTACAAATTGTATTGAGTGCAGTAAAAGTGACCAGTCTAAACAAGAGACTGTCGAAATTGATCACCCAGCATTGAAAAAATGTGTGGATGGAGAAAGTTGGATAAGATAATATTTTGGTCGACTTATCATGGGTTGGCGAGCTACAACCAGCATGCAAACCTGGTAGATACCTTTCAGTGGTTACAGTGGCTCAGTGGTTACATACAAGTTGTACACAGTGCTACATTTACCAAGAATTAGCTCTACAATACCTAGCTTTTGGCTATTTACACCGTAAGCCTTCTGCTATTTTTACTATTTCCCGCTTACTATCCAATTAACAGGGGGCCATTCGTGCACATCACCATGATAAAGAGTAAACCCATATCATAAGGCAGCTCCTTTCGTCTCTTACTATTCAACTAGTCTCTCTAACCGTTTAATTTAATTTGGAACCGCCTCTTCCCTAGTAAAGTCTTTTTCTCTCTCCAGAGAGTTATAAACCCCTCGAAAAGCCTCCCCCAACTCCTGCACTTCAATGCGCCTTCTCCTCCTCTGCTAAATCCTCCAGTTTATCCCAATGAGGCGGTATTAGCCATGACCTTTATGCAGGCGGGCCATATACATTAGAATACCAAACAGCACGCGCTGGCCTTACATCATTCCTAGTAACCCCGTGGGGTCTCGCAGTTTAGATAACTTGGGAGGTGTATGGCTAGGTGTTTATTTGAGACCAAACTAAGTGGTAGACTTGAGAGGGAGAGAGAAATATTCCTCTACCCTCTTCTATTCCATTTCACTAACGCACCGGCGAGTTCGGACTAACTCTGCAGTGTTTGTCAGAATTTCAATTGCGAACGCATTGCAGTAGATTTAAACTCGAGTGATGAGTTTTTCAAGGCACATTTTATAGAAAAATTTGAAAAACACTGCCTTTCGCGGAAGCGTTTCATAACACATAAATTATTCGAAAAAAAATTATTTTTTCCTAATATGAGTAATTTGCACTTGAGGTGTAACACTTCAGTGCGAGGCTGCGGTATCATGGTAAGATTATAAAAACGAAGCTTGGTAACCCCGGATACCAGATATCTGACGTCAGTTTTGAGATACAATTAATCCCCTAGTTAGCAAAAATATAAGGCATGCACTTCCAAGTTTGAAAGAAACAATCAAGCACCCCTTGAAAGAGCACAGAATTTAGTTAAGATCATCAGTATTAGGTCCTTATCATGAGATTTTTTCGAGCTTTTTACGTGTAGATTAAAACGCAGCAGCATTTTCATTTCACTCTCAGAAAGTTTTAATCATTTGAAGACATTTGGTTAGTAATAAAAATTAATATAACGAGAATTGCATATTTTGCGTTGGGATTATGTAAGTAGAATAAACTCGTTACCCATATGCTCTCTACGCTCTAACCGTAAAGTTATATTCTAATTAGATAAATTAATTTATTATAGTTTGCTGTGAAATCAACACCTTTCACTAAATACGCTGAGAACTTAGTCGTGATTACCCTGTTTTCGGAATTAATGCAAAATAGTTCAATGACAATGTTTTTATTTCTTTAGTCGCTTCATTACTTATTTTAAAAGTGTAACCATTCTACAATTTGAAAAAAAATTTACGAACTGAAAGTATCTGAGAACAGCTTGCGTATCTTTTCCATTAAACCGGGATGGACCATAAATGCTATTCAGTCGGAATATAATTGAGTAGCTCATGCAATTTTTTAACGAGTAGTCTAGGTGTACATAACTACATTTATTTTTTATAATAGATAAATAATCTTATTTATTGGACAGCATTTATGCCCAAATTTTATAACTTCAGATTCAATTTGGTTGTCATCCCGGTAACCATCCTATCGGCCGTTCCCTCTCAGGCAAGAAAAAAATTAAAAAGTCTGATTTGGAGTTATTTCATGTGCCAACTCCCTTTGAATAATTTTCACCACACATCCCTCTCCTGGCACGTTTCACTCACATCTGCCACATTCACACATCGTTGTACACACGCACTTTTTTGCGACGGAGACTTCCAACATTTCTCGTCTCGAGGGTCTTTGAGTGATCCCGGTAACATTCACCCATGCCTTCCTCTGTCTACCACTTGCCCTCAAACAACTCACTCATCTATTTTTCAGTTCAGAGATCGGAAATGAAATCGGCTTCTCCTCCGGGACTTGAATCCGGTCCCTCGGGGTACCACACTCCAGCCACCCAGCCAGTACCCCAAACTCACTCCCAAATCTACCTACCCTCCGAAGTAATCGCCCAGGGTGAACTGTGAATTCATAATACTTGAACGCCTACGAATGTGCAGTTGTATAGGGAGGAGTGTACTTTAAAATTTCGTAAAATTTAAAGCATCTTGAGGTGACGCGGCAACGTTTGTCGACCCTCCCGCGGGGCTTACACGAAGGTCGGCAAAAATGAAACGAGGACACAAAGAGACTGTGTGCCCCCGCGCGGATCCACGCTAAATTCCTCGCGTCAACTCCCGGCCTGGCTGCCGCACTCCGTCTGGTGAAAGTTTACACGACGGAAGGAGGGTGGTAGGTCGGAGAGAGATGGAGAGAGAGAGAGGCAAAGAGAGATAGAGGGAGGGAGGAAGAGGAGGAAAGCCAAAAAGAGAAGGAAAACAGCACGAGCGCCCGCCGGTTAATGAAACTCGCCGGGTCATAACTCGCCGTTAGGGACTCATTTGGGTTTCGTTCGCCCGAGCCCTTAACCCCCGTCCCTGCCCACTTTCTCTCCCGCAGTAAAAGATGCAGTTCAATCTCAAGTGGATGGCGTAATGGCCAATCCCAGCAACGAAAGTGATGGACGGCCTTTCGACTTCCAAGAAATTTTCTACTAAATAAATAAATCGCGGATGAGCTGAACAATTTAGCAGGTTCCATGACATTTCGTTTGCAGGGCTGATCTAGATTCTCGTGTCTATTGGATATATTTCATTTTATATCCTTCGATTCTCGGCTACGGGCATTTATATTTCCGTTATTTTCAAGCCTGACTCTAATTTGTGGAAAAGGATTTTCAGTTGGAATAAACTTGTATCTATTTTCCATAAGGTAGAACTTTGACTAGAAACCATTTTCACTATAGAAACCGTAGGCACAGTCATTTCGAGTGCTTGATTTGTTTACTCAATGAGCAAGTTAAGAAATTCCACACTAAATCAAAGAGAGATCACCAAATTAAGGCTGGGTTGGGATAATTGCTCACTTTTTTCCGCTATCGGAATAAAATCTAAGCAAAAGTTGTACATAATTATACTAAGGAGATTGGTCTATATTTGTTTAAGTATCCATAGTAGTAGTTATTAGGGGAGGTGACCGACAGCTGAGGTCATTTGCTCCATTAGGGATAGGAGGGAAAGGAAGAAGGGTGGAGAGAACCCGGCGTGGGCATTAGCCTACTCTTAACGAAAGGCACCAAGGGGTCCGCAGCTTAACGTCCCATCCGACGGACGTCGTACTCACTCAAAGTGCCCTACACAAAGCACCTCAAGTGGGGATCGAGATACCACTAAAAATATCTTCCGCCTCCAGGATTCGAATCCGGGCCCTCTTGGTGGGAAGCCAATACGTTAGCCACAGCATCAACCCGATCTCCTTAGCTGTCCAATGATGGATGTTTTACATGATGATAACGAATTAAAAGGTATACCTCAAAATAGTAAGGATCTTATTCCATCGTCTTTTTAGAATCTAAAGGCGTTATCCACAAAGAATTTGTGCCTCAAGGACAGACAGTGAACAGTAAGTCTTTAATGAAAGTCATCGAAAGGCTGCAGAAAATAGTGCAACGCGTCCGGAAGGAAAGCACAAGATGGCAACGCACGCTGTCCCAGCGGCCCTACAACACCGATGTGGCACCCCTGGATTATTTATTGGACCCAAGAATAAAAAGGAGCTTGAAATACAATCATCTTAGAGAGCTGGATGACGTCAAAGAGAGCGTCACGAGTTTCCCGCAGACGTCTTCCAGGAAGCGTGCCGTTACTAGCAGACGCGTTGGCATCTGTGTGTAGATGGGTAAGGAGAAATTTGAACTATTCCACATTTGATTAGTAATAAATCAATTTAAACTACTTTACTGAGTCATATTCAAGGTATATTAACATGATTTAACCGTAGCACAGTAACACAAATATATTTTTACCACGAGTATGACGTAGTAAAAAAGTTTAAATCAATAATATATAGCAAATTTTGCTAAACCTAAAAAAATGAATTTATCGATATGAATTGGTTAACTCTTCCAAGAAATATGGAAACTTTTCATGACGATAACTTAATGATACGTAATTGATTCTCTTGTACAGCAAAGCTTGTCACCGTGGAGTTTCCATTTGTATACATAGAAATCAATGTAGAGTGATTAAGTTCGACGGCGTGTACGTTAACTAATCCATGCGTGTAAATAAATGAGATAAGATAAAAGAACCTGCGGTGGAGGATATGTGGGGAAAATGAAAAGGGACTGAGGTGACTAGCTCAGGAGAGAATTCAAGGCTGAAATATAAATCAAATTTGACAAGCTTAATTTCGCATCAATGCTTCCTAGCCTGGTACAGTGAAAAATTCATACTCTATACAAACAGAATGTTAGAAAAATCATCGATAAGCCGTTGAACTTCATTGCCCTCATGTAACATACCTATTAATGCCAAATACCGACCTACGTGGCTTGTGTAATAAATGCTCAATTGGTGCAATCCGGCGGTCAGGACGCGGTCCATTACCCCGCACACTACCGTCGCCAGTTGCTTGAGACCCAATGAGCCGTCTGTGCTTGGCGAATCGTCGAGCTGTGCGTATGGTGCTAGTTATGCTAGTTTTCTGTTGTCCTTGTTTTAACTGTTTGTCGAAAATGGAAATTGACGAAATCACGGAGCAACGAATCGTCATCAAGTTTTTGGTGAAGTGGGGTAAAAGTTACCAAAAAATTACTGAAATGAAGACAGCTGTTTACGGTGATAATTCTCTGAAGAAAACATCCGTTTTCAAGTGGATTAAGCGTTTTAAAGATGGCCACGGTGATGCAAGGCCGGGACGATCTTCAACCACCTGTGTTGACGACAACATTGATCGTGTGCGGTCCCTTGTACTAACCGATCGTCGAAGAACTGTCCGAATGATAGCTGATGAACTGAATTTAGGAAAATGCCCACATTGCACACTATTTTAACCGAACATGATTGGTTGGATCTTTCACCTTGACAGTGCATCTGCACATTCAGCATTGATTGTTCGCCAGTTTCTGGAAAAAAATTCAAACACCATCCTTGATTATCCTCCTTATTCGCCAGATCTCGCCCCCTGCGATTTTTTCCTATTCCCAAAATGCTAAAATGTGATGAGGAGACATCACTGGGAAGATGTGGACACAATAAAGCAATATATGACGAGAAAAATAAAAAACGACTTCCAAGGGTGCTTTAAATAGTGGAAAAAAAGATGGAATCAGTGTATAGCAACAAATGGAAAGTATTTTGAAGGGGACAAAATCGATTTAGACTAAATTTTGCAAAATGAAGTTTTTATAGCCTCAGTTCGCGTATATATTGGACATACCTCGTATAAACACCATCCTCCAAATTAATCGCTACTTTCGTAATCAAGACTTGGATTGGCTCTACTTCAAATTTAATGAAGAATAAAAAAGAAGAAGTAATATCGAATTCAGATTTTTTCTTACTTACAATTGTACACCATTATGAAAGAAACGGGTATATCCGAAATTGTTACCCAAAGCTTTCAAATCCAAATAGATTTTTTAATTGTATTTCGAAGGAATAATGAAAGCATTAAAATTATTACTTACATTGTTACCTTGTGAAGAGGCAAAGTCTTACCAAAAATGGTGGGAATAAATTAATGATAAAATATGGAGGAGGGTAGAATAGAGAGAAACCTCTCCACAGCTGTAAGGTGCCATTTAACAGAATGGGAAACATAATTTTTCCTAAAATGGGCAAAATTAATAAATTCTAGCAGTACCCCACATAACACCCAAAGTGATAAAATAATGTCCATGTCCACCGTCAGCATGACAAATCTGATTCAATTTTAATTTCCCGAAAAACAAGAAGTAACGTGAAAGTTGTATCCACATTCCTTCATCTGTCACCCCTCCACTAAAAACAAATCGAAAAATTACCATTAACGAAAAGAATGCTGTAAAATGCAACAATTTCAGAGCGTAAAATTCATTTGCCTTGGCCAGGATTTTTACACTCTGAAATTGTTTCATTGTAATGCACACTTGGCGGATGACTCCGTTAAACGTTACTGCTGCGGCATCTCCCACAGTTTTTTGGAATTTGTAAAAGAATGAATGCTCCACGTGGATGTAATACCAGCCGTGTTACAGCATTGGTTGCAAACGTCCATGGCCATCAAGTTAAGAACAAGTTCAGACGATCGAACCATCGAAACGTACGCATAAGAAGGAAAGCCTTTAGTGGCCTTAAAGGTCATTCTGATAAAACTCGAGGGGCAAAGGGCTAGGAGGACTCTTTCCGTCTAAAATGAAACATGCCATGCTTCTAACTGAGACACAACGGGAGCCATCCGTGAGCTCATCGCTGCACCTCGTTCGACTCGCTTTGAGCTTCTGCTCACTCCGGGACCTTGGGCGAGAACTTCGCTAATTTGTGAAACCGAGATGGAGGCGAGAGAGAAGGGGAGGGAGATCAGCAGTCATTCCAGCCGACCCCAGACGCTCACGACCCAGAACTCCTCAACTTACCGCGTCACGACGGGCGGCGACTCGGCCGAGCGGAGTCGACCCGACCTTATATAACAACTACTCACTAAACGTTGAAGGCGTCGCCGTCATGCACCCCGGGACTGGAGGGCAGGTAATGCGGTAGAGTTCTGAGGGAGAGAGACATAGAGGACGGTTACAACGGAATTCCCGGAGGAGGAGAAGACCGAGGACAACACTTCACACACACACACGCACAGAGACGTGTGACAAGCTGCCGCGTATTGCCGTTTCTCGGAGCTTCGTCGCCTGGTAGTTGAGTTTGTTAACATTTAAATTGACGGATCTTCCAGCCTCGGGGGACTGAACCACTCCGTTGATTAATTTTAAGGGAGTTGATCGCTTCTCCTCGGTTGCTGTGTGTGCATTTACGTACATATACACAGCGCCGTCGTAGACGTAATCAAGTCGGCCATTCCCCAGCGGGGGTGCTCGGGTATCCCACTCCCCCCCTTTCCTTTCCCCGAGTTGACGCCTCGGCGTGTTCCCTCGTATGCTAGACACCGGCGTGAAATTGAGTCTTTTAATTTTCCATCTGTGCGAGGAGATCCTTCTGGGAACTCGTTGGTTTGGTTACTCGAGTGCTCTGCTTCCGCGGAAGCATATCCCAAGTTTTAATCGCGTTTCGGACTCGACTCGTGGGCGGAATTACTAATCAATCAAATTATTAGAGTCGTTAGCCCGACGCGGAGGGAATTAAATAGTGCCCTTCTCGCTTGAAAGTAGTTTGATAAATCGTGAGCAATAAAAACTCAACTGTTATTACGTTTCAAATTGAAGAGAAATAATTTAGTGTTTTCCTTTTTTTTAGTAAACAAAGCGTTTGAATTAAACGTTGACTGTGATCAATTTTTTGCACGGATCCAATTTTATGAACTTTTTACTCCTAAAATGATAAAAATTATTTTTGAAAATCAGCCATGATTTTGACCCAATTGAATCACCCAATTGATTGACCTGATTGAATCACGCTGATTCCGTGAAGGGGGTGGTGATACGAATAAGGGTTCAAATCCCGGTTTCGTAGGATATATTTAATTGTATTCCAGAACTTAGGTACTGGTGTGAGGATGAACTTGTAGGTTCACAAGCATTTAACAATTATTTAAATCTATAAATGCAAGGATTCCAATGAAAATTGTTGCGTAAATTATTCCTAGTACTCAAACGGTATCCTGTATTTCTTTTTCTTGGGCGGTAACATGTGAAATAATAGTTGGCATGATGAGAATGTGCACTTCCAGGTGAAATAAAAATCAGAATAAGTGTTGGTAAAACATAACGAGTCCCCTCCAACAGGAGGGTAGTGGAATTAGAGGCTATATTTCAGTTTTGCAATAGTGACTGAAGATTTAATAGGGAGTTGGAAGGGCGGGATAAGCAAATCTCCAAGTTGGAAGGCTGGACCCAATTATTGCGCCGTTTGGTTCAGTAACTCATCACAACCTTCAAATTCTGATTCTCGTCCCTACATGACGAATCAAATTTGGCCATGGAAGGAGCTTGGGATTCCCACGTCGTATTTTTCTCTTCTATTTCAAACAAAGATAGCTAATCGGGCGTACGACAAAATAAGATAGTGACTCGTTCATTTAGTAGATAAATTATGCCAAGGAAAAAAACGATACGAGACCCCAAAACTAACGAATGCTTTTGCCACTCCTTTTGAGCGACACCTCCTTGGAGAGATGTGGTGGAAAATCTCCTCTCTGGGGGTTAAGTGCACTCAACCGGGCCGATAATGTAATTAGGAGCCAAGTAACGCTGGAGTTGCCGACGGCGAGGGCCGGTTCCGACCTGGGCGTGCGATTAAATGGATGACGCCGCTGCCGGAGTACCTACCGGCCGGTCGCCCACCTCGGAGACTTTGCGTGGAGCACTCAGGCGCAGATCTGAGTGAAGGCGAGGGCTATTTCCGTCCTCTCCGAATCGCAGACTCCGCCTCACCTAGTGGCCTCAAACGGAGGAGGAAAGGGTGGGAGAAAGAGAGAGAGGGTACAAACATTCGAGCATCGCAGCGCGTGAGGTGGAGTGAGGAGAGGTGAGGTACGGGAAGAGGGCTGGGAACCACAAGGGACACTGGGAGGTCAAACGCGGGGGTTGCCGAGTCAATCGAATTTCGTTCGCTCGCGAGGCAGAGAGAGAGAGAAAGGCCGAACCCATTCCTGATGAACCCGCTCCCACGAGGTCTCGTTCGAACGTAATGGAAGCTGTGGACTACTCCTTGGTCCACACTCGGGTTTTAATTTTCCACGGCGGATTCATTCATTCGACCGACCTGTTACGGGTGCATCGCGTCAATCAACGGCAATCCTAGGTGAAAATTGAAGTATTGTGAGAACAAGTTTCCCCTGAAATGTAAAAAGGAGAATTTCTGCAGGCGAAAAAATGCAATATCTAAATAATCCCAAGCTAGGAATTACATGATCTCCACATGCAGAAACCATTCTTTGAGGAAAAAAGGTGGACGGGAAGGAAGGAATATTATCATGGAATGTCACTTAGATGACATTATAATAAGTGGATTTGTCTGTACACAAGTTCGTGGACCAGGAAGAGATTTGGTAAACAGTACCCGTACTAGAAGGGGTGAGGTTTTGTTAGACAATTCTGATTAATAAACCACAGTTGTAAAAATACATAATGGCACTAAAAATTTAAATTTTTTCAGGATCGACTTAGAACTTCTACCTAGGAAGACAAAGGACCTGTTAAAGCGTGCGTGGTCCACACTTCCAATCCATTCATTCTGTGGGTTTATTCAATTGCCAGACTTATTTCCTTCCTAAAGTTCAACTCCCTATGGATTATCTCATATTTTAAGGTTTTTATTAAATTATCCATCATTCTCATACTAGATTTCATGAATTGGCTATTAAAATTATTTCTGTGTAATAGAGCGGATTTAATTAACATGACAATCTGAATAAATAAACTGAATTTTTAATGACTTTTGCATTTTAAATTTCACTTAACGGCGATTGAAAAGGATACTATTAAATTACCCATACTTCATTTTTGCCGAAAAGAATAAAGAGTAAACTAAATTTTTCATATAATTCCATTGTAGTTTTTCCATATACCCAGAAGGCGTGGGAATTTTTGAATGCGAAAGCATTTTTTCCAGGAATTATCTTTCCGTGCATCAGTTGTGGGCTCTGTCTGTTATATCATCTTCATCCGTGGTAGTATCAAACTTAATATTGAAATATCTACGCATAAATTAATTAATTAACATAAAAACACATTATTTGCTCCATAAGAATATTGCACCGCTGACACAGGAATATTTCCGTAATGTTTTCAGCCAAATACCCTTCTCAAAACTCAATGAGCAGATGAACTTGGTTGAAAGCGCCAATCACGACCTTCTTGGAGCACCCATAAAGTCCATCGCATAAATATCTACATTCGCGCTCATTTCTTTACGAAATGGCTCCATTTTGCAAAGTAATTAATACACGATTCCTTCCCCGCTTCTTCGCCTCCAAGTCATTTCGGTCTAAACGGGAATAAATCCGGCCGTGGGAACACGCGACCTCTTCTATCGCCGGGGAGGTTCAGGTACACTCGAGAGGGTACACCGCGGGATTTTCCCTCCCGGGCACGTCTCGGCACCATTCGCCAATGGAAATTGTATCCCGCGGGCAGTCAACATTTGGTCTCGGGCAACTGGGATAATACCGTACGCCGCGATACGACGCGGGGGGCGACCCGGAAAGTGGACAATTCTGCGGAGATGGATTCACGGCATTTTTTAGGCGGCGCGGGCAAGTCCGCCGGCACCCCGCGACAAGAGTCGTGACTCGCTTGCGGGAAATCGTTCATTCGCTGTATACGCGGGGGGCACTGGCAAAGGGCTCCCGCATCCGAGTGTACAGAACGCCTCCCATGGATCGTGCCAACGAACGTAACGAGTGAGAACGTTAAACTCGAGTGGGACGTCCTTTTGCAAGCCCGCAGCAATAGAACCCAACTACTGAACGGAATAGGAGGAAATTGAGGCGACATCCTAAACTGACCTTTTGATCCTCATCTTCACATGTATCAGGTCGCCATTTGGCTTGCCTTTGATTACCCTCATCAGCATTCCTTTACATGCAGACTCAAAAGAGTGGCATTATGTCAATGGTGCCAGATTGAGCCTTGTGGGCGTGAAATGAGTAATACAGTGGGCCTTTTGTGCTTTATTCAGTGAGCTATTGTGAGCAAGTGTCTGAAGTGTGTTAGATTAGGTATGATTGCGGTAGGAAGCCGCTGTCTGTTATCGTTACGCTGGGGAAATCGCTGCTTGCGCAGTTCGCATTTCGGACCGGAGAGTGCCTACTGCATTTTTGTGGAAACTTCAGAGCCAACGGACATGATTAAAACTTGGTGTGTCGTTAATCTACTAAGAAGTTAATTTAAATTTCAAAATAATTTTAATCATTAATTAGCAGTGACTTAATAAAAGCCGTACTATCGTCGCAAGGGAAAATCTGGTTCGGTTGAAGTTAATTGCTCAAATGTAGACATATATTCTCAAATAATCTAATCGAATCACGAGTTTAGCTATTTTTACCGTTTTCATTAAATTTCCCGAGTTACGTAAATTTAACTTGATTAGTAGAACATTAAGCTTCATCCGATAAATTAGCCATTGGTCGAAAGATTTTGGGGGCTTTATAGTTTCATAAATTTCTGGAGTCCCTTTCACAATATCCACGAGCTATTCAATCCAACTAAAATCATTTAAGGAATAATAAAAGAATCAACAGATCATGTGCGGCTACATTTCAAAGAAATACTCATGAGAGCAATGAACATGTTTTTTCCAAGTAAAAAATCCAAAATGAACGCAAAGCCTGAGTTTTACAAGACAGAGATTAGAATTTTAAAAAGAAAATTAAGAGTAATCATGCAAAGAAAAAAAAATAAAGTAAAATTTATGATGCAATTTATAAGGAAAGTTTAAAAAAAAAAATAAGTATAGAGAAGAAGAACAGACTGGGAAAAAGGATTTATTACAGAAAGAATACAAAGAATCAAAGAGGATTATTAAAGTTAAGATTAAATTATTAAAGTTAAGAAAAAGAAGTTAAATTTTATCATGCGCATTCTTAAGAATGAAGTATACAAACTAAAGAAAATGGTTAGTTAGTCTTAGTAAGAGTTTGGGTCAAGTTTATGGGTCCCTCATCAAAATCAATTAGAGAAAACATTGGAAAGGGTCCAAAGGAATGTTGCTAGCTTCGTTTTAGGTATATTCCAAATGGAAGATAGTATAAGTGGCATGATTAGGCAATTGCGATGGGAAAGAATGAAGAAGAGATGGGCAATCGGAAGGCCGGGCTTTGCTTTGCACGTGGGAAATGAGGCAGGCATAGGGAGAGGTCAAAGTAAAAGCACATGCTGCACGGTACAAAGGAAGGTGAGATCATACACAAAAATTGAAATGGTCCATTCAAAGGATTGACATAGGTAAGCATTCCTTCCTAAATAAGGACACTGGTAATCAGGATAAATTACCGGGAGACGTTTTTAAACCTTTTCCTGTAAACGTGAGGCGCTTCAAGAAGAGAACATCCAAACATCTGGACTGAATTCCTTATTCTTTCTGATGTTTGGATTTGCCTATTATCTGGCTTGCTTCAAATTAATGATTGAATCAACTGTTATTTTTAATTATTTTTTTGTGACTCTAATTTTTAATTATTGATTTGTTTAGCTGTATATTGCCAACTGGATAATTGCCGAATTGCGTTTTAATAAATATATAAAAATAAAAAATAATTTCTGATCGTCACTATTTCGTTGCGTTGAAAAATAATGGTCAATTTTTCTCTCAATATTTTAGACTTTTGAGGCGTGTTTTCCTGCAAATATCAATCAGAAATCCTCTGGTAATAATATTGGAATGACTTAAATCTCTATTATTATCTTTGTGCATATTTCAAAAGTTTTGCTTTCATTTCTGATCATTAGCATAATATTTGATCAAAAAATAAATTTTACAAAATTAATCAGAAACACAGCATTTAATTAAACTAAATTAAATAATTTCACAATTATTCCGCGCAATCGAGACATTTTTCGAAAATAAATTTTATTTGTCATTCAAATACCCAATTATATTCAGAGATTATTTGTATTGCTTTTCCTGTTTAAGTTTCACATTCCCTTTTTCTTTCAATTAATGCCATGGAAATGGCGTGTTTGTTTAATTAATGCTAACATTTTGCAGATGAGCATTTTGAAATTCATTTATGCAAACATTTCTCATTTGGCAGCAATTATTGCGCACCCAAAATCTGGGCGCGTATCGAATATACTATATTGCTTCCTCTAAATCCATTACTGCCCATGACATAGAAGCGGTGACCTTTCAAAGGGTTCATTTCACCAGATGCCCAAAGCGTATTAACGCTTACTTCCTCCAACATTGCCACATTGAAATTTAGATGAGTTTCCAATTCAATATATCCTCAATGTACATAGACAGCCGTACCAACAGTGCCTAGTGTGATTCAAAATGGAACCAAAACGTCTGTGCTGACTTCATGCATGTTCAACGAATTGAACATTGCAAAATTATTAGGGCGGAAAAAAAGGGCAATAACGTTACCAATCATAAAATAATCAATTTTACTCGTAAAAACTACTTTAATGAAAGGCGTACGAAAAATAAGTGAATAAAATTGCGACCACCATGCGGCTGTAGAAAAATCCGATTATTTATGAGGGCGCTAATGTTTTTAGGGAAAAATTGTTTAGCACTTTGGTACAATTGGTTTGAAAGCTAAATTTTTCATTTCTACCCCGGCTGCATATCCCAGCTAATATACGATAGCTAACGAGTCGTCCGCTCTGCCAACAATCAGATGTGACTTTTTACGAATCAAAAGTCTGAGAATTTGAATTATTATAAATAAAAACTACGCTAAGGATTGAATGAATCAATAAATGGAATAGAATCATCGAGCACGCACGGCAAAATTTAATGTCATCATGCACAGATTCTTTTAGTTAAAAAAATAACCCCGAGATACTTTTTTCCCCCTTTTTATAATTCTGAAGTGCAGTGGTGAATTAATTACTATGATACAAAATAAAACTACTGTGTAATTAAAAATAGATATGGGTTGTGGGGCTCTGCTACTGACCAGGGGCTCGCGTTCGATTCACGATGGCTGAGGGACAAACTCGGCTTCACCCAAGCTGTGATTTATTGGGTGTGCAATTTTTGACGTATCTGGGGGGTTATTCAGGAGTTTTACGCAGTCGAGTAGATTGAATCGATTCGACGGAATGCCGATCGGTCAGCCAACTGAGTCTATTGAGCTTTGATATTCGGGAGACCATTCGGTTAGCTATCCATTTGTTTCAATCTCCCAGAGTCTTACTCAGCCTCAATCTTGTAGAAACATGTTACGACCGATGTCATTAGGTAACATAAGCCAATGTAATCTGGAGGCAACATATTATACTGGTGCTTTTAACCTGTGCAACACACTGGTTTTTGATGGGTTGCCTGGTATTTATGTAGATGAGTTAAAGATAACAAAGCCGTACAATCTAAATTTTAATCTTCCTTTCAAGATATGTATGCTTATAACATGGATCTTTTAATTTAAAAATTATTTGAAAAATATTTGAAGAGGCTTATGATTTTTTTATACGACATTGTTATTTGCTGGGGAATCACAAACAAATGTTTTTTTTTCAGATGAAATGTAATGAGTAGTTCATGCCAACTTCATTGCACTATTATTTATGATGTGGAGATTAATAACCTATTGTCTTCCCCTGTTCTCAATCTTAATTATTGGTATGTACTACAATTAAAGCTGGAAATTTTGCCATGCTCAGGATTATATTTCTGCTCAACGAGTACAATTTCACAAGAGAAAAAATATTATGAAATTGTTACTGTTTACGAAATAAATAAACAATATCTACTTAACATGCATGTGCAAAATCTACTATGGGAAACATTTCAATCATATTATAATAAATTTGCTTGATTCATTTGACTTAAGAACAGTATCAAAGTTACTGAAAAACAACGACAGCAGGTATTTAAAATACATAGTAATAACAATTAATTCTATGGTGCAACAACCCTACTTCAATGAGATGAACACCAGTAGGAAAAACCTTTTCATTAAGAATGTTGCAAAACCTTTTTAAGTAACGCAATGTTTAACCTTCGTTTAATAGACTTAAATGCATAGGTGTTACACGCTCGGGCTCTCGAAAATATTGATAGTGGGAAGGCATAATTATTGATTGTTAAATATGCTAAAATTATACTGGTATTTATTTATTATCAAATGATAATTATTTCACATAATCATATTTGTCCGTAGTAATAACATGATACAATACTAACAAATAGTCTCCAGTTGTATGACCTTCAGTAAAATTATGTTCTTCCTGGGAATATCGTGTTATTTTTCTTTTTATGATAAACCTTAAGTTATACATGGTGTTTCAAATTAATTTATCCACATTAGAAGTAAAGTTACAGGTGAGTTGCAGTTTTTTCACAGTAAATACGGACTTTTTACTGAAAGAGGAAGACAATAACCATACAGCAGCCCTACAATAAACTAGAAAACATAAGAGGTGCAGGAGTTCCCAAAGCAGAAAATAGCCCTACGGAAAACGTATCTACTTGCCAATACCAAAATATCACACGATTAAAATATTTTTCAATTTCTTTTTTTAATTATTTCTTCAATATTTATACTCTATATGTGGCATATGAGGATCCGTACCGAATCAGTCGGTTAGCCGTGTCGAGTGAATTGTAGTAATCGTTACCACGGGTCGAATAATTGGTACTACGCCACCGCATCTATCGGGTCGCTTTAAATAAGCAAGTTTATCGCATGTTTGCTCGACTGTGACGTCAAACCTAATCTATAGTCTCGAACCTATGGGTTCAGAAATTCCTGAACAACCCCCAGATCTTCCTTGGAAACCAGTCTGCTTGGAAATCAACTGTTACCCCAAGTCCTTTTACATGGATGTTGATGTATATATATGTATAGTACGTTCCTCAAATTGCAAGCTATTGCCATTAAATTGCCAAATTATTGCCATATTCTTGCCATTCTAAGATTTCTGAAAATTCTTACATATATCTGATCACACAGCAATGGCTACAATAGACACACTATAACAGAGCTTAAATCCTCAAACTTAATTCAGTTGACAAGCATTAATATGCTGATTGTATGCCAATCTACCCTCAAATAACGGGATGTACGTTACAATCGGTGACCAAGAGAAGAAAATTCGGAAAAAAATGGCAAAATAAAAATGTCGGTAACAGGAAAAGAACAGAATTAATTATTGCATTTCCATGCTACAAGTGATAGTATACAGTTAACTACTCCCTTCCTTGTCTATCTACCAATAGTTACGGTGAAATGTACAGCTTGTTTACGACCGATCAAGATAGAAATAAATATTGGTGTCCGTCCGTACTTTATTAGTACTGATCAATAAGGCTGTCCCTGAGGAAAATATAACTTCCGACACTTACTTGAGTAGTGGCCAATCAAGTCACAATGAAATTTCATAGGATGTTGTAATGCTTACAATTTGACGGCCTTATGGTAATGAATGAGACATGCATGCCAATGATTTAAAGTTTATAAAGGAATTTTTGTGTAGCAAGAAGTTGTGTGAACGAATAACTGAATAGAAGGGTAAAGATATCCACTCTAGTAAAGATTGAATTCCACCGCGGTTTTCGTCGAACCAACTTCGTAAATCGGATCGAAGTGCATGCTCTTAGTTTTATTAGCCTTTGAAGTTTTTCCTGAATATTTCAAAGGGCGAGCGGTTCCATTGAGAGAGCATCAAGTGTTTCAAAGAGAAAAAATTGTGTAGTCATAGACTGCGTGGGATTTTAAAGGTACGGACGTCCCAGTCCGCGTTTTCCGAAAAAAAATAGCACTTAGGTGCTAGTAGTTTTTTTCAGGATCACAAACATCCGGCGGGGATTAAAAGTATTAATAGTACGGTTGGTTCGTATGGTTAATATCTAAAACTGCTATTTTATGCCAACTCGTTAAGATCCACGTGGAAAATTTCAGCGTGGGTAACATAACCAGTTAATAAATAAGAGGGCAGCTACTCGGGATTGACTCCGGTCCGGATTTTCAGATCCACTCGTGCCGTGAATTTTGGGAGTTATTCTGAATTATTGGGAGTACGTGCGTGTGTTTTCCGTCGTGGATGTGCGTGCGCACGCCGCCGCACACCTCGTTACACTCACGGCGATCATATTCAAAACAGACCAACGGATTGGTGTTTTTTTTTGTATTCGGGATCACAATATCAAAAATTGGAATCATATTTAACACTGTGGTAAAAAAAAATCTGACACTTTTCCGTAAGTCCATGTGCAAAAATGTTTTTTTTTGCGGTTAAACCCATACGCTTAAATCCTCCAATTATTTTCCTAGACAGTTTTTTTAGAGCATTCATTACTTTTTTGTTCCTTTGCGCTTGGGATTCATTATATAATCGTGAATCGAGAAATAACCGAGAGACGTATTTGATCATGTTGAGTGATTACTAAAACATTTTCTTCATGACACATTTGCTGACAAAAGTTCACAGGGATTTGGAAATTACCCGAAATGAAGAGAAGAAAATTCGTTAGTCATGCACTGATAGGCAGAAAAAATCGAAAGGATCGCAGTCCAAAATCCCTAATGCGCTGATCGATGTTCGATTAATAATATCTTATTCGGCCTTGTGGATGAACATCGTTAACATCCGATTCATTTACTTTTCAGGGCACAATTTTTAAAGAAGCCTTTTTGAAAAAAGCGTGTTGCAGAGACCTAGGAAAAACGTCCGGCTGCACTTTATGCATTATCTGCGTTATCGCAGCTCCAAATATCGTTTGGACTTAAGTTTTGAAAGCGAACTGAAAGAGAAGTACATATAGACTTCTGAAACACTTCTGGATACAACGACACTTCCGTCAAAATTATCTTCTCTAGCAAGTTATAATTTCTATTCCATCATACTACAGTCCAAAAAGTTATCTTTTGGAATCGTCCTTCTGTCTCTTCACCGCAATCCATCCATGGCGACTGACAACAGCAACTCACTTACTCCGCCGTCAACACCCTCATTCTTTTTCCAATTTCTCCCAATAAACTCTTCCCATACCATATCCGCTCGACCGCTCCTTGTTTATCTTCCCCTTGCCAGCTAACCTTTTCCATCCTAATCGAAAAATACTTCTCAAACCCTACATCTACCCTTATTCTCTATAATGAAAATCACTGTTCATAGGCCGCGTTTCATACAAAAATAATAATCTATTTATTCTTTATGTCTTCGCTAAAGGCAGTGTCTACCATTTTGTACATCTTTTCTTTGCTAATACAATTCTTTTTCAAATAAAAGTACGGATATGCAGTTTTTCTCACAATGCTGACGTTTTAAAATAAATTTTCGCTGGAGCAAAATTTTATGTACGAGATACTGGAAATAAGGTTTCTTTAAGGTAAACTAAACTACAGCTATGAATTGTATCACCCATCTGTCTTACTACTAGGTAATTTAAATGTTTACGCCTTTCCCGGTTTACAGCAATATCCTACCTCTCACACCTAAGCTCGTATCTATAACCGTCCGTCTCCCAGTTTTTGGAGGATCTAAGAGTTCTCTTGGTTCCAAATTTTCCATGTGATTTCTAACTTTAGAGACTCCTCAGAAACCCCCAGGTCTGCAAAACCATATGGAAAATTTTGGCGTAGGAGATCCCCTAGATTCTCCCAGATGATTTTATTTTTAAAATGGGCTTTATTCTGCAAGGACTGAAAAATGTCTGCAATATTGTAACTGATTAACTACAGATTAACCAATTAAAATTTCAACAGAATTATTAGACTACCTGCCTAATATAATTCATTCTCACCACCAGTTCAATCCGTTATGCCTGTAAAAACCATTCGCCAGCCGGCCGACTATGCGAAAACACTCACATAGGAACTGGTAAATTCCGACTGATAAACAGATTTCAAATATGTTAAATGTAGGTAGTCTACTAAAATATTATTGCCTTTTTTCTTTAATTTATTATATTGCTGTCTTTGGTCAATCTATTCGATAAAATACCAATTCGAAATCCAAACTTTAACATGAGAGGTTTCTCAACGTAGTTAACATTCCCTGTTCTGCATTTTTTAGCGTATGTTCCCAATACTTCTATGATAGCAGGCGCTTCCCTTTTAGGAAATCTATAAACCTAGTCCTGTGACTAGGTGTTTGAGATTTTCTCCAAAATTTTGCTGATGCATTTTAGCATCTAGTAAGAAATGATTCATTTTTGATACTATTTTCCTCAATTTCGTGGATCTACTTTGTCATGAAACTGGAATTATACACCAAACCCAGAGATTCCAGGTCACAGACCAACAGGATACATTTCATAGGACCTAGAGCAAGTTTATGAGATTTTATATCTTCCTACCACCCTAATTTGCCTTGATTGAATATTTGATACGTAACCGAATGGATCTCAAAGCAAATAAATATTATACAGGATACTTTATCCAAACTAATATATGAATATAATCAAGCAATTTGTTGGAAAAATGTGAAAAATTAATTTCCTTCATTTCAAACCCAATTGGTTGAAATTATTGCAATCCTCCTCATTGCGTAGCCATTCCATGCATTTCCTGATAGCAACTAACTAGACCTTTTAAAGCACTCCAGGGAGAAAAATTAGGGAAATCACTCAATAATGAGGGAGAATAGGGAAAAGCAGAATCAAAAAGAAAAACGAAAGTTGAGAAGAAAAAGGAATCCAATGGGCGAAAATAAAAGGAGGGGGGCGACGGAACCCCGAAACTCTAGCCGTAAGCCCCGCCGCTATATTTATCCATTCGACTCAGTATGATAAATATAAAAACCACGGCGCATCCTTGTGGAATTCTGAAATAGTTATGCTCAGTGTTAAGAACATTTATGAGCAGTGTTGCCTTCTTCAGGTCATAACTCCCTCACTCGCTCACCACTCCCTCCAAAAGGGCTGCTCTCCTCAGCCAAATTTTCCCCGTTAACCTCAACACTCCCCCTCTGCCGATGGCTTTCAACATCCTGTCCTATCTCAATATTTCCTCCGGCGCTTGTTTCTGTCTCGTTGGAATTCTCTCCTTTCGTCCCACCCTGTCTGACCTTTGTCTTCTTTCTTCCTGTGGAGTTTTAAGTTATTTTCCTTCCTCCCATAAAACCACATCCTGAAAACCGCCAAAGCCTTCACCATTCCCCCTTTAACCTTCAAGTTTCATGGTCGTGCGACGCTAAGCTACGTAAGGAGAAGTCTTCACAAGACTCGGACGAAAATTAAAATTCATAAAATCTCACGAGGCTGTTTACTCCTTTATTTTTGCGTTCGTCCGTCGAAAGCTTGAGTGTTCGCGTAGTCGGTCTCCTGGGGCAATAAAGAGCAAAGGACTATGCCCTCCTAACCTCTCACCCCACTCCCCTCGGGGCAGCTTTGGTAGTGGAATGCGGAGTAGGGGACGCGGGGTCTCTCCTCTTTCGAACGAGGAGGAGCGAGTGGGTCAACGCGGCAAGAGTCGACCGACTATCGACTTGCATCTTCTTCCTCCCTAAAGCGGCCCTCTTTCGCCCGGCCTGGGGAAGAAAAAAATAAATAAAACCTTGGTGGAGAGAATTCCCAGGGGGCAAGGGGGGGGGAAGGGGAGGTTTAAGACGCCCGAGACAACGAACCTCTCTCTCTGTAAGCCTCCCGGGGCCATATTGTCTCCCATCCCTCAAAGCACACACACCTACGGGGCCGCCGCGCACTTAACTTTGGTGGGAGCGCGCCGTCTTCAGCAAAAGCCGGTGGACTCCTCTCTTAGACCCCTCGAAGCTCCCTGAACGAAATCCCCTAAGGAGTGCCCGGCCGGCCGCAGCACGAGGTTGGTTTCCATTGAATGTAAGAACTTAACTGAAAACTCGACTTGAGCCGTGTACAAGACAAGAGGTCGGAAGTGCGTCGGGTGCAAATGCGCTCATATCCGACTTTCGAAGGAATCTTCCTGGTGACCTAAAATCTACACCAGGACCACCTTCGGCAAAATTTTATACTGAGAAGGGAATAAAAACGAATCTGAATATTCTGATAACAAAAAGAGAGATTATGGCGGCCGAAGTTAATGCAGCGTAGGACTAATTTAGTTTTTAACTAATTTTGGGAAGTAGTTTAAATTATTTTAGAGTAGCTTTAAATCATTCATTCATCAAACTAGGTTTGTAATAATATTTTAGAATATTATAGTGTGTTAACAGCATCATATAACTGAATTCTTTAAATTTGCAATTTTATATTTTTAGCTCCTCAGTGCCAGTAGTACAAGTACTTCAAATTTTGGCGTTTTTGCCGTAGCATTTCCCATTTGACATACAAGTACATTAGTTTTATTTCAATTAGCAGCATACTTTTTCATCGCTCGGTTTTTAAAATATTTTACATATATTTTTACGTATATTTTTTAAAACATTTACATCTGGGGTTTCCTTTAAATTTTAGTCTGTTTTTTGATAGGTCAGTATTTTATCGTCTCTTAATTTTCATTTCACTTCGGTTATTTTCAATTTATATTTTAGAAACTACTCTAATCCTTTATAATTCATCTTTCAATTTGAAATTTAATTTGATATATTATTATTACTATTAAATCTTAAATTTGCAGATAGACAATGTCAGGTGGCACATAAGTCCCAAGTATTATAATCAAACTTGCCTTGGAAAAAAAATTACATGACATGAATCAATATCACAAAAGATATAAATAAAATCAGTCGGTAAAAAAATACACTTGAAGGAAACTTCCAAACACAAATCTCGAACACAAATAACAAAAAAATCTCCCTCTCATTAACATCAGTTTCCCAATCAACAAGAAGGAAAGAAAAAAATCAAAAATTAAGCCGTTACACACGATTTTACACAACACCTCAGTCAAATTCACATAAATTTTGATTTAAATTTTTAAAATTACCGCATTTCAGATGGTATTTTTCAAGACGTTTCCCCCATAACCTCTCTCTCCTTCCTTTCTCATCTTTCACCATAAGTTCACCTCCCCCGATTGGAGAAAAATTGGTTTAGGTAAGATAACTTAATATGCGTTAATGCACTCTTTGGATGCCGTCAAGGATCAACGGATGGGTCTTATTACGGATGATGCTGAACCCGCACACATCATATACTAATATATATACTAGTATAATATATACTAGTATAATTCCACCCTACTCCTACGATTCTCCACTTTGAGATCTACTAGCGCTTAGAGAAGTGCATTACTTGGGCACTTCTAGAAGACCGTAATACTCCAGTCATCGTTTGAAAAATTCCGAAAAAGTCTGAGATTCTCTTCAAGAGCGTGCGGTGTTTTGGTGACGGGTTTATACTTTTTTATAATGCCATATTGCTTTGAAGCGAATATAAAATTGTGACATTAAGTTACACACTGATAGTTAAAATGGATTTGGAAGGTTAACGTATTGGATGCTTCACTCGCTTGTTTCTCCATCCCGTGCGCCGTTTTTATTTCATTGTTTACGAGGGTGCTGTGATATTTGGTCATCCGTGACGCTGTAGTGCGAGCCGTGACCGCACGCGATTGGAAAACAAAGAAAACATCCTCGCCTCGAAACCTGTTTACCAATTTTGACAGATGAGTCAGTTTCTCTTATTCCTGATATAAAAAAAAGGAAAATTGGAATTCTTAAAGTGGTGGTACAGCTAGTAGAGCGCTGGGCTGTGGAATGGTGAGCCCAGATTCGATTCTGGGTGACGCATCTGAGAACTCTCACTCTCTTGTGTCTTCCATTTCTTCGTAAGTCGGTGAAACAGCTCCCTAACGCCATCTTCTGGCCAACGAATTGGGGCACTTGGTAGCATAAATCCCCCGTAGATTTGAGTGTAGATAAGGTTTCCTCGATAGCTCAAATGGTTAGAGCATCGGCCCGGCAAGTCGAAAGATCCGGTGTTCAAATTCCGGTCAAGGATATATTTTTGCGCTAGTGATCTGCTCGATTCCGCCTTCCCCACCTCTCCTGTGTTCGTCCTTTATGTGTGTTCCTATCCCTTTTCCTTTTACCTATTTCCTTGTGAATGAATGTGTTCACCGTATGGCGTGATTTCGTATTTGAATGTGTGTGTGTGTATATATATATATATATATATATATATATATATATATATATATATATATACATACACACACATACAGACATATTATATACTTATAAATATTTCGCTGCCCGCTTACAATGCCGTCATAATTCACATGCAAATTTTAAAATTAACAAAAAATGAAACATTTTAATTGAATAAGGCAAAATTCAATAGTAATCATGTAATTTTTTATCGTTTAAAAATATGATGTAACTGTTAATATTCATAATTACATAATGCCGATTATTCTTCCATCCTTACATATGCGAATATTATACCATAAAGATCATTAATTTATATCTGCCGTTATATACCATATTAGTAGCGTATTATCATAAATACATCATAAAATGTCACTTATAATTAATACATTATGATATTTGATGGTATGAATCAAACGAAATTAGTTCTAAAATCACGTAGAAATGCCAGAGACACGTGAATTTAAAGTTGATCATGGGTCATCTTCCTGGTTACGCTATTATTCTGGAAGCGCATGTTTACGGACCTTTTCCCATGTACATGCTCGACACCAAATTTAGACAAATGTATCAAGTCTTTACGTTAAGCAATCACAACACTATATAAACCGACCTTTAGAGTCGGCCGACGGGAGTCGTTTGTCCGCTCAGCAAATTGGATAATGGACCCCGCCTCCGGATGCTCTTGCACTTAAGAGCCATTTCACTCGCCATCGTTTGGATTCGAGCGACGGGGTCGTCGGAGCGAAGTTTTTCTTCCCCGTCCTGTATTTGCGATGAACGGCGCGGCGGCTGGCCGGATATGCGAGCGTGCTTTGACGGCGCGGCGTGGCCACCGTGACGCCATTGGGGAGCGGGGAAGGCAGGCAAGCAGTGATGCGCTTATTCCGCATATCGTCATAAATCCGTCGCGACCGAATCCCACCGCCACTGCAATCGCCCTCGAAGGCACGTCGAGCCGCAGTCGAGGGGCATATTGATTGGTTCCTTACACAATCCGCTCGCTATCAAATTCATCGGCGCTCTCGTGAATGCTTCAGAGGCGCATAAATCATGTATGTCTCCCTGTCTTCTCCGAACACCCCTCCCCCCACACACCAACACAGCCAACCCCATTATTCCCTCCATCGGTTGCAACACGGCTGCTCAACCTTCTTCCTCTTCTGCTCAGTCTTCTCCCGGTTCGACCTACGCCAGCCTCTTCTCCGCGGAATCATATTTTCCTCATTTCCCGTATCTCCCAAACGCGTTTTTTCCAGGGTGCATTTTCAAAAAGCACCTGCCACCTGGTAGCCTTCTATGGAGAGCTATTTCTTATGTATCCTCCAGTAGGGAAACCGAGCGACGAGGTAAATGACGGGGTTTTGGGTTCAACCAAGTTTAGGTAATAAACTCGATCGAATCAAAAATGGGATGATAATTTAATAAACTCCATTATAATTCATTTCCTTGAATGAATCGCTAATTCATTCAATTTTTGTCACTAACTCTATCCTATCCTTCAAATATTTTGTCCTCACTTGTGGATTTTCCTCGGCACCAGATTATCAACCAGTCAAATGAGGAAATCATACTGAAAATCTTCATCCGTGATATCTTCCACCTCAACCCTTGCCATTTTCACTCATTACGTTCGTGTGGTTGCAGCACAGCGCAAAGCAGTGTAACGATGGTGATCGGACTCTTGGCTAACCATTTGCGAATAATGCCCAAAAATTAGTATTCTAGCCCAACTGGTATTCATACCGGTGAATATACACTTTCTCCGTAAAGGGAATATGATTTTTGGCTGTTATTTCGGATTTATTACAGCATTTAATTCTATATTTTGGCAAAAGGGTAGATTCATTCGTGCGTCGAATGGATTTAAAATCTTCCAGAGCGCAGTGTGGTGGACGAACGACGATGTGAGATTCTGCCGCGACGAGGGCAACGATTCCACGTGGGACTAGCATCCTGCAGTTAAGCTACATTCTACCCCGAGAGTCAGTCACCCCTCCTCTCCGAGTGTATTACTCCATCTCAGAGGAAGAAGGGGTAGCCGAGTTCATTTACGTGGGGGATGGCGCACCACCCGATCATGATAAAATAATTCATCACATTTAACAACGTACGGCTGTAAATCTAGCAAAGCTGCTTTCAGCTATTAGGGAATACGATTATGAAATCACTTCGGGCATTAATTCGCGTCTACTCAAGATATGTGACATACTTCCCCACACATAATGTGATGTTCCAGAATTGTGATATACATCTCATTCGCCAACTTTTGCCGCCCTATATTGGAGAATGCGCAACTTCCCTCTCCTTCACATACATGCACTTAATCACCACCATTTAAATTAATACAATTCTGCCAATTATTCTTAGCCCAATGCTTCCCATGATTCATCTACTTTTCGACTAATAGTTCTCTCTTTCAATCTAAGAACCCCTCCTCGATTCCGCCCCCAATCTAGGGACTATGAATCTTGCACGTACATTTTAACGCTCAAATCGCCTATTACAATCTTGCTCTTAAAAATATCTTTAGTACTACAGTTTTGGTATACACAATACGTTCAATAACTCTTCTCAAAATTTTCATAATGAGCTTTGATGAAAACTCAAAATGATATATGGAGTTTTTTCTTTGTCTATTGCACGGATGTAGATTTATTTTTTTAATCTCAGAGTATCACATTAAAGGTTGTTCTCCAAAGAAAAACTAGCTAATGTACTGGTTTAATTATTTATTATGATACATTGGTACCCATACACATTTAAGCCACTATAATTGAGGTACGGATGGAACAAATTTCTGGTGATACTAATATCGATCCTCTCGATGCAATTTTAAATCTCCAACGTTTACTCTAGTCTTCGCATGCAACACTGGCCACAGCAGAGGGCAAAAGCTTTCATATTTCATTTTATGCATGATGTATGGTCTTTAAAAATGTCATAAAAATGGTATTTTGCTTTTTGAATGCTGAAGTTTTATAAGCAACGAGTTGCGGAGTATTTATTGAACCATTTTTGAGGAAATGATGAAAATTGACCCACTCGTTGCTTAATGCAATTCATGAAACTAAGTCCATATTGCTAAAACATAATAGTAAACTATTATTTACTAAAAGAGCTTAGGCTATGACAATCGTACTAGAGATAAATTATTATTAGCAGTTGTCCACCGGCTTAGAGCAGGATTTTAATGGATCCTGGTACTACACGCTACTGCACTGTAAGCCTTATATAACATGTCACAAAATACTCTTTAGCCCCATATAACACTTTATTAAGTAGCTCATCATTCAGCATTGGATATTATCTATCTCCATTTACTCCATCCAAAATAACTATTCTTTTCCCCATCTTACTCGCTTTCCCAGCAGTTCATCCTCTATGATCGCTTTTCCCATCCCATTTCCTCTCAGTACCACCTGCATCCACTTGACCCGCCTTCGAATTTTTCCCATTAACCTTTTCTCTTCCCCTGCCATGTGTTGGGATGGGAGAAAGTTAACGGAACGGAAGGAAGGACAAACTTCATCGTTTTTTTTTACTTTGTCCATCTTATTTTTTTCCATTCTTCTCCACACCTATTACTCAAAAGTCTATCAATTACTACTCAACGTCTACCTCAACGACTAAGTTTCTGGAACATACTATTAAAATAAGCTCCAGAGTAAAGTTTTCAGCAGTAGTTTTCTTTGCATTTTTTTCTTAAGGTGCATCAGCTCACGCCTCTTTGAGAACGCTTCTTTACCCAAAAAATTTTTCATTAATGTCCCAGCAACTCTGCCCACCCTCCTCTAAAGTACTTCGTAAATAGATGAACTATCCTCCCTGCTCTAGTTAGTTAACGTCCTAAAGGAAAATAGAAAACCAATTTCTTGAGTTTAATAAACTGCTTTTGCAAGATTATTAGCTTTAAAGATCTTTTGTTATTGATTCTCTGAAAGATTATTAATCAATATTTTAAAATAAATCGAATGCAATTTACTTTTATATAAATAACCAATATTGTATAAGTTGTATGTATCAATTTCGTTTTTCTGAATACATCAATGTATTTTCTGCTCCTACCGTCGATGCGATTTTTCTGAATTTGAGACAAAAGCATTGCAAAACGGTTCCTCTGGAGATGCAGTAATATATAACGACGATTTTGGAAGCTATCTGTTTCACATGTGTGCTCTGTCAAACGTATTCGAATCAATTAATGAAAACGGATATTTTTTTAAAAATCTAGGAACGAACTGCGGACAATGTGTTCTGCTTTTAATCAGGTGCTACCTTTCACAATTATAGCGTTATAGTTAACTTCGCCTTCTCGCCACTTTATAATGCAACAGCTGTAGGACCGTTAATTAAAAAAAGTACATCCAGCTCTGATAAAAGGTTTCTAGATGTCCAGGGGTATAAAATTTTGAATTTAAAGGGTAGTTAAAATAGAATTAAAAGTTAGTAATTAATGTGAAACGTCCGGTATAACACCCTTCGTTAACATATCAGCAACACATACGAAGCGTCAATAGAGTTATAGAGATGAATCCAACAAAGACTGCCGTTAACCATGGTGTTAATCACGAGAGTGGCTGTCTCATTAATTGATAAATGGAAATCATAATAATTAATTTTCCCGCTGGCAATAAAAGCGTGTGTGTGCGTGTATGCATAATCCGTGTGTGCTTGCTTGTCGAAGCTTGAATGCGGTTGGCCCACAGCGCGGGAACAACTCTCCCGCAAATCACTTCGAAGAAAGAACGACCCTTTTCGTGTAATTTATAATTTCAAAAATATTCACCCTTATTTTGACTACAAGACTGGTTAACTCTTGCAGACGAGGGATATTTCTCGCTGTCCTTTTACAACTTGGTGTTACTCGAGTAAAAGAGAATATTTCACACAATATTTGGTCATAAATAGAATCACAAACAATATGGTTACCACGAGCAGTGTGACGCACGCATAATCACACTGAAAATGTGCATTGCATTTTTCATCGTGGACTCAGAATTTCTAATTTTCTTGACGAGTCGATTTATGCTAACCATCCAAATTCTTAATGGTTATGAAATACCAACTGTTATGGAATACTTTGTAAACTAAAATGTTTACAATCTCTTTGCAGCCCACGGCATTTCGTGTGCTATCCTCCATTACGATGCCTGGATTTCAAGGATGCAGTACTGACCGTGTTTGAACGGCGAAGGAAAACAGTTCGGTAACCCATCAAACTGAGAGTGGTATCGTAGTAGGTACGGGAGTAAATTTCCTCCCGATCAAACGAGGAGCGGGACGAATTTTATCTGAGGCGAGTATGAAACCAGCAATACTCCGTCCACAGACCATTGTATTCGTACTCGTGTTCACCCTCACCCACTTAGTCATACATACGATATAGAGCGGATTTCTTCTAATGGAAGTCACGTCGGTGCATCCATTAGCTCACATTTTAATCATTTTTGAACGGCACAATATCTGCACTAGCGTGATATTTGGCATTCGTTTGCTCCTTATGGCAGACTCCATGGCGCACTCGAAGCGTTTGCGTGTCACCCGCTCGCTGATTACGGGCCAAAAAAAACCTTAATTCTCAAAGAACAAAACGTGCAGGACAGAATGGAAATAAAAGAATGGAAACTTACAAACCCTGCCTGACATTATTTATGAAGGGCGTTCAAGCACTAACGTTATCTCTGCACGCTCTCACCACAACACGCGGGCACATCATTTTCTACGCAAACTGCGACAGGAATTCGTACAGTTCGCCCCTGAAAACTCAATTTATGTCGGTGTCCTTGTCTATTTTGTGACGGCTATTAGAATAATCAGGTACGTTTAACATTTTCATTTCACAGGAAGTGTCTTCCGGTCAAAATGGAAACATACCCATCCGGTTACTTCCACGTTCGGTCGCACTGGATCGTAAACATTGAACTCTATGGAAAAGGGAAGCATGGAAATTCTGCATCTATCGAAGCTTATGTATTTATAATTAATTTATTTGCATTCTTAAAGAATGGTAGTCATTGCGAGACAACTCTAGCCGAGCGAGTTCCGAGTTTGGGGAAAGGAGACTCTTCATCATTATCATAATCTTCTTCCCCATCATTACAAGTGCACCTATTCTACTCTGGTGTCAGTGGACTTAAATACGATAAAAATAGCTTACCGTTTACTGCAAACGAAAGGAAAGGAAATGACTAAGCTTGCGGACGTAAGGAAATAATGGGTGGGATGTATGGGCGCAAGCCACGGTTATACGAATATACTGTTGAACCATGACGGAGAGATTAATAGATATCGGTAGTAAAGGAGGAAACACAAAAAAATATATAATTTACAGAGAGCAAGATACAAGTGGTAGGCCCAGTATTCTGGCCGATGAAATTGTTTCGCAAGTGGAACAAAAACTGCGATGTGATCGTCGATTGACAATTAATGGCCTGGCTGAACAATTTCCTCAACTTGGACGCACTACTGTCTACAATATTGTTACGGAAAACCTCGGATACCACACATTGCGTGCAAGGTGGGTACCGAAAATGCTCACCGACCACCACAAAGAGCAAAGAATGTCCAGTGGACGAGAGTTTTTGGGTCGTTGGGAACTCTTTAAACCACCCACCGTACAGTCCTGACCTTACACCTAGCGACTACTTCCTCTTCTTGCACTTGAAACAGTGGTTCGGTGGACAACGTTTCGAAACCGAAGAGGAACTCAATAATGGCGTTGTCGATTGGTTCAACCCTCAGGCGGTGAGTTTCTACGTAGAGGGGCTAAAGAAGCTGGTGCAGAGGTACGAAAAATGCTTAGAAGTGAACGGCGATTATGTAGATAAGTGAAGTAGGTTTGTAGCTAACTAAAAGTGCCAATAAAATGTGTTTCATATGAGTACATTTTTTCCTGTGACCAAATGGGCCTTACTTTATGAACGCGCCTCGTAGATAGAGAGGAGGCATACATGAATTTTACTGGTATGAGCAATATAAAATAAGATAAACAAAATTTTTAAAACATTTCTTTTTAGTCATATTTGTGGTTTCATATTTATTTTGATATATTTTGGATGTTTGATGCGTAAGTAACCAAAGAGAAAAACTGAATTGAAAACTTCAAGCGCAAAAGGTACTGCAGAATTCACAGTTGCGCAAGCAAATGCAGGCCCTTAAATAATAACGCTCTACAATGAATGAGCATAACAGCTAGATTTTCATTTTAAAATTTCCTGGCTGGCTCGTGAAAGATTGTAATTGAGTTATTTTAGTGATTTGACATTTAAGAGTAGTCTGAACCCAACAAGGGAGAATGAATAAAATTGTAGAAAACTCACCGAACTTTCTTTTGCCTCGTGTGGACCGTTTCTTTTTAGACGCAGTAACTTCATTTTATAGAAGTAGAAATTTAATAATTTTTTACTGTTTACCAAAGTAAAAACTCATCTTTTATTGCAATCGGATGAGTGTAAATGACGAAGATATAAATTTTATTGCTTTATTTCATAACTTCAAGGTTTTGCCTTAAGTGCAGTGACTCAAAAGAGAAAGCAATTTGTTCACTTGTAAAACTTTAGACGTGATTCCTCTTTCATCTTAATTGGTAAAACCTCAACTTATTCGTTGATTTTTTCACAGTCAATTAACAAATGGCATCAACCTTTTGCCAGGCTAAATTCGCTACAGCTAAAACTCAAAAAGCTTCAAAGGCTTCATGCAAAATAATAGGTCTCTCGTGAGTTTGGTATGTCGTTATCTAATCGTTCACTTCAATAGTTACGCTCCAATGCGATCAAAAGCACTCTGGAAACACGAGCACTTAGAGGAAAAACAATATGAATGTGATTGCACCTGAATATGTATCCCATAGTCATTCACGAACAGCGATGACTGAAACACAGTTCGAGTTCAAGTGTACGAACCACTAGTGTATTGCGTCCCGATTCTGTAGGAAATATTTTTGCCTATGGATACACTTTACATAGAAAACATAGAAATGGGTGCAATCAGAACGTCATTTTTGATAGTAACCACTGTCCAAGTGGTTTAATCTTTAATTTTCACCGTTTCATCCCAAAAGCGAGTAAGTACATGCGAAATACGTTAAGAGGCATTAGTTGGAAAGGTATGAAAATTGTTTGATTTCCGAATTTTAGAGGAATGGGGGCAGGGTACGTCAAGTGACACGCCATGTCAGGGATTTTCTAAAAAATATTTTTTTACCCCTTCCAGGTAAAAAAAATAGAAATGCAAACATTCAGGGCTGGGGAGGGAGCGGGTGGTTCTTTTCCCCGTGCCATCGTCCAGTGCCCGACGAAGTCAGGTTAACCAGAAAATTAACCAGTTAACCGGAACCCTGCGGTCAGTAGCTACGCACTGGATTAGCGCTCCGGCCGAAGAACGACGCATCGATGCAGAACTGAACGGTCACGCGCTGATTCTGCACCGACCGGGAATTCGACGGCATCGGCAGGCCGGAAGAAGGTGGCCGTAGCGCGGGGGCACCCACTTCCATCCCGTCCGTCCCCAACTTTCCCAATTAGTACGGAAAGCAGGTGGACCTTTGACAAAACCGAGATTCCCTCCACGCTCCCTCAGCTTCCCCGGACCACGACCTTCCCTAATTCCCAATTCACAGTCGAGATGATGTCAGGGCTTGGGTTACCTCACAAAATTGGGTGTAACTTCAGCGGACGATGCAACAAACCAGACGTTTTATTAGTGATGAGTGGTTTTAATGAAATGTATTTATTTAAAAAATCTTTATTTTATGTAAAACTCACGGATATTTCCGGTGGCCAGCCTGCCGAATTGGTGGTATTCAGCAGGCGCCTTGCTGTAAAGTTCCCCATGTGTCGAATCATCAGATTATTCACTAGAATCATGCCAGAGCCTTGATAAACCTACGACGGTTAACAGATTAATGTGTTGTCCATCGCAGTAAATCTGTCGCTATAATTTTTCTAATGACCTAAACTTACATTTTGAGTGATATGTTGTGGCGAGATTCAAAATTGTGTTTGTTGCAGAAAAACTATATTTGGTGCCAGAAAATCGATTAAAAAAATTTGATTCAAGAATTTGGACTTACTACCAAAAAAAGAAGAAAATATGACACTATGACGCGTAATACTGAAGATAATCGTCTCTACACACGTCATTACCGTGTCCAAAAAAATCATGCGTTGCGTGTACGTCAATATAAAATTTTCTGACTTGTACTACTTTCTCAGGAACTGCGATGTTAATTAATATCGCTTCCTGAAACTGACATCCTACTCTTTCCTCTTTAAAAAACGATTTCGCTAGCGCCGAGGGAAATTATCCCCGAGACATATAGAAGCAAGTAAGCCTCCCGCAGATTTTTCTGGATAAGGATCTTCATCCTGCTGGGAGCCGCGTAAGCCGTTTCCTTTCAAATAACGAGAGCACCGCAGTTTCCTAAATGGAAGATATAACAAAGAAAGTAGTTTTTCCAAAGTGCTCTCAACCAAGACTGATTGTTTTATATTTGATATCCGCTGTCCCAGTCCTCGGAGGACTCGGGCTATCCTTCGACGTGAGTTTTTGAAACATGGTCAAGGATTAACAACAGCGAGAATCTCAAGCGGTATCTCCACCCGTATAAAAATGTACATAAATACACGCGTACATACGAGCGATAAGGGCGTTGCTCTCTATGACTCATTTTATTTATCGCTGCGGGAGCGTATGGAAGGGACTTTTAAGCGATGAGGATGCTTTCTGGATCGTCCTCGACCATTTTTCATTGTGCCTTGTCATTGACATATATTTCTCGAGGGAGAGACGCGAACTGGGGGAGGGGGGGAGGAGAGGGATAGGAGGACCGGAAAAACGAAAACAAAAGGATGCAGAGGGTAGTCCCGTCCCTTGGGTGCGCGCGAGAAAATCAATCACGCGTCCATAAAAATCGAGAGCGTCCTCTTGACGATTGGCTGGAAGGGCACCACACAAAATTCCCCTTATTTTAACCCACACTAAGTCACGTGACCGGAGCGTTTAATGATTGAACGACTGAGAATTATGGAGTGGAGTGATTCATTATGATCGAACGACATAATATGGCTTCGTGGTTTATCTTTCGGCGTTTTGGGTACGGAAAATTATTTTACCTATCTAATGCCTAATACACTGTTTATGGAAGAAAAAATTTGAATATCCTTCCCCTCGATCCAACGCTATGTTTGATAAAACACGTTCACGGGAATTAATTTTTCCCATTTTGAATTCCTTTGTGGAGAACTGGTGGCAAGTCAAGGACGCGAAATGATTGCCATGCTTAAAATAATGACGTAACCCATTGGGTATTCGTGGCGATTCTTATTTATGTCCAAAATATGGATCAAGGGCTCTGGAGAGGCCGTCAGCCCCAAAATATTGCGGGCAATAATACTTACGCATGCTGTAAACTATCATATAAAAGTAACCGTTCGGACTGTTGAATTAATAAGAGTAGCTCGCTCATAAAAAAAGATACTATTTTCCAAAAGGCATCATTGTCATGCTCAACATATGCAATTGAATTTTTCCGTGTTACGAGGGAATACTGGCTGTTTGAATGGCACATTCTAAAACCACGCCTATATCACCTACGATTATTTTGTATATATTTGGGCACGACAAATATTTTGTTGACATAATTGACGGATCAAACTCTGTCTTGCCCTTTTTTCCCAGAGGATTTTTCATGACTTCAAAACAACTTCAATCACCTTCATTTAGTGCTGTAAATGCAGAACATTTTTTGCCAGGGACTTATATTGATAATTTGGAGAAATATTGAACTTACCTCTATTTAATTTAAACGCTTAATATAGAAAAATAAGGATATTTTTCTCACTTAGAGTAAATTTCACAAACCGAATGGACATTCATTCATGTTTTATGGATGAGACGTATATCTACTATTACTCCAGTTCATTTCCATAGCAGACACATGTCGGTACATCACCATGCCTATTAAAATAACCAAGAAATTATTTAATCCAGTAAACGTCAGTGAGTCATCCATTGTCTGACTCCGTATGACCTAACACCTCACAAATACGAGTAAATACGTACCTATAACTTTATCCTTAAAATGTTGTGCTCAAGAGATTCAAGGTCTAGAAATGAAAAAGGGTAAATGTATGAAATTACTGTAAACACAATTAATGCTTTAGATAATTATTAATTAGCGAAATCTTTGTGTTTTAGCGTGTAAGCAAAAGTCTACACAACATACTTGGCGGTATAATTACATACTAAATGAACTAACAGCATATTCCTTACCCTTGTATCAAGTGCATCTGTTCTACCTCAAATTTTCAATTAACCCCGCAATATTAGCTGGAGAGAGGTTTTATTTTAAATGGCAGTACTTGGGCGCGTCAATCCAACGAGAGACAGTATACCAATGAATTTACTCAAATTACTCAGTGGCTGCTACAGACAGCCGCATTTCACGCATAAATCTTCATATTCAATAATTATTTCAATCGGTTCCAGCGTTTTTATTACACTTCGATCAACCATCTGAGGCGTTCATATGTGCTCGATCGTAGTTTTCTCGACAAGGCGACCCTCGTAGCTAAATGTTTCCAAATTATTATATTTCCTCAATGGCTACGAGGTTGCTTCCAGGCCGTATGTCACAGGTTGCATGTTGTAGTTTTTTCACGGTGTGAATTCAAAAGAAAATAAACCAAGAGATGAAGGAGATTGTGATCCTGCCGAGCGATGATGACAAGGTCAAACGAAGGAAGTCCAACACCAAAAAAAAGTTCGTTGAAGGATGAGGAAAAACGATCCAGGAAAGCGTCGCAGGGGAAGAACCCAGGAAATGAAAACTGGGAGGACATTCGAAGTGGCGCGCGTCCTAATTGGAAATACCGCGATATAGAGAAGAGGGAATTGAGAATTAGAGGTCGGGAGGAAGAAAATTTCACATGGAATAGATATTACGAGCACCAGGGATTTGAGTAGAAATTAAATTCAAGAATTGTATCCACTGTCTTTTCCATTCTCTCTCTCTCTCTCGTTATTCAGATGTCAGATTCACGTCTGAATTTCATTCATCATAATGATGATACACATCTTCATGTACAACACCTACCTCTTCATTTTCTGCCTCAGATATTCCTTACCAAACGTCTCCCAATTGCTATTTACATAATTGCAAATGCTTTTCACACGAATCCTCAAAAGGGATACGTTTCGCTTCAGTTGATTACGCAGTGAGATCGTGATGAGACCGTGTCGCAACGAGGCTAATTTAAAGCAATGTGAATCAAAGGAGCGCATTATTTATGCAATTGGTTTTCATTATATCGTCTTTTGCATTACAATTTATCAAAGAGCGATTAGAACTATTATCCCCAAATGATCGCAAAATTTGGGCGATTTAGTACACGCTTAGTTTGATCCAAAACACCTATGTCGTAGGGTAATGAAAATTTCATGATTGAATTTATGATGCAGGGTTTTTTTTACTGCCTCTTTAACTGAATTAAAGGGAAAATTAAATTTAAATATCCATATAACCCATCGCATAAGCACCATCTTGGATCGTCACTTGCGCTATGGAGCTATTCGAAGGAAAATATCATATTCATTTCTCCTACGCCTAATACCACTATTTATACGAAATGAGAAATCGATATTTTACGACTAAACAGGTATTTAAATAAAGGCATATCTTTCCCCGTGAGTAAATTTTACATAAGGTCGCTGAAGAGCAGAATGATGATTCATGTATAAATATTGCTGAAATAAGACTCCTCTAAAGGCAAAAAAATAAACAGTTTTTCGCCAAAAAACGTAATGGGCACAGGAAAACTTAACTCAGCAACCTCGGTTACTTTCAGCTGAGTTGTATAAGTACTTGTATGTTTGAATATTTTTCTTAGCTCACTACCAATCCAAAACAGCCAAAGTTGGCCAGTATAAAAGTAATGGTTTCAGGCGTAACTTTGTGGAATTGCTTCATGGTAAAAAATTGAAACACTGTAGACTTCCACATATAGAATTTATTAAACGACCCGGGTTTCATCGCTGAGCGACATCATCAGGTGAAAATTTTTCGGTTACATACCAATATATACCCTCTGAGGCGAGGTAGGAGATTAGGGGAGGCAGCGAGGGAGGAGGAAGGTTCGGTGGGGGGGGGGAGAAACAATGTAGTCAAGAAGGGGTGGGGACACACAATGGGGAAGTCATTTGCCGGGTTATGAGATGGGAGGCAAGGGAAAGGAAGGTCACGAGCGGGGGGGAAAGAGTGAGAAAGCCTCACCGGGATGGGATAGGGTCTGAGGCAAAGTGGTCAGGGAAGAGTCGGAGGTGGGTTCTTCCCATCCGTGTCTTGGGGTGAGGGGGCGGGAGAGGTAGTGGTGATTGAAGAAAAGGTGGTAGCGTCGGTGTGAGTCACAGTAACATTGCAAGGGGAAGGGGGGTGGGACGGTTTGGGGGAGCGGGGGTGTGGACGGTTAGGAAAGGAAAGGTTCAAGAGAGGGGAGCGGGATTGATACAAAAAATCATTTAAAATCTTAAATTTGTCCGTTTTTACAATTTTTAAAATTTCTATTTGTTCTAAGGCGTCCAACTTGGGACCTTTCTTAGCAAAGTGCAGGATTTCCGGGTGGAAGTCACTAAAATGGTTGCAGTCCAAAAGGTGTTTGGCGAATAATGAAGTGTGTTTTTCGTTCCTAAAACACGCCTCATGTTCCCTAATTCTTAACTTCATATTTCTGCCAGTCTGGCCGACATAAACCATATTGCACACGTTGCACATCAGTTTGTACACACCACTCCTCAGCAGAGGGTCCACTTTGTCTTTTCCTCGACTTATTAAATTGTGGAGATTTTTTGGGTTGTAAAAAGCTGGCCTGATCTTCTCCTTGGGTAGACTATTGCTGATATGGCTGGATATACTCCCCAAGAATGGAATTTTAACCGGAAACTGGAATTTTCAATCTTCCGAAAAAAAAACTTATACTGACCAGATCATCCACTCATCTTCCAGACATCACGTTTCTCAAAAATTGGCCGCCTTTCATTCACTATTACACAGGTTACTCAGTATTCCAATGTCAGTATCCAACATAGCCAAAGAACTAGACATCATTAAACAAATAGCGCTCAACAACGGCTATTCCCCCACCCTTGTTGATTCCCTTTACAAAAGAAAACGGCATAAGTTAGCTACGATGAGTATCTTTCCCACCCTCTGTTCGGAAGAGGGCACTCCCAAATGGCGCAAAATTCCATTCTTGGGGAGTATATCCAGCCATATCAGCAATAGTCTACCCAAGGAGAAGATCAGGCCAGCTTTTTACAACCCAAAAAATCTCCACAATTTAATAAGTCGAGGAAAAGACAAAGTGGACCCTCTGCTGAGGAGTGGTGTGTACAAACTGATGTGCAACGTGTGCAATATGGTTTATGTCGGCCAGACTGGCAGAAATATGAAGTTAAGAATTAGGGAACATGAGGCGTGTTTTAGGAACGAAAAACACACTTCATTATTCGCCAAACACCTTTTGGACTGCAACCATTTTAGTGACTTCCACCCGGAAATCCTGCACTTTGCTAAGAAAGGTCCCAAGTTGGACGCCTTAGAACAAATAGAAATTTTAAAAATTGTAAAAACGGACAAATTTAAGATTTTAAATGATTTTTTGTATCAATCCCGCTCCCCTCTCTTGAACCTTTCCTTTCCTAACCGTCCACACCCCCGCTCCCCCAAACCGTCCCACCCCCCTTCCCCTTGCAATGTTACTGTGACTCACACCGACGCTACCACCTTTTCTTCAATCACCACTACCTCTCCCGCCCCCTCACCCCAAGACACGGATGGGAAGAACCCACCTCCGACTCTTCCCTGACCACTTTGCCTCAGACCCTATCCCATCCCGGTGAGGCTTTCTCACTCTTTCCCCCCCGCTCGTGACCTTCCTTTCCCTTGCCTCCCATCTCATAACCCGGCAAATGACTTCCCCATTGTGTGTCCCCACCCCTTCTTGACTACATTGTTTCTCCCCCCCCCCACCGAACCTTCCTCCTCCCTCGCTGCCTCCCCTAATCTCCTACCTCGCCTCAGAGGGTATATATTGGTATGTAACCGAAAAATTTTCACCTGATGATGTCGCTCAGCGATGAAACCCGGGTCGTTTAATAAATTCTATATGTGGAAGTCTACAGTGTTTCAATTTTTTACCTTGGCCAGTATACTAAATGTATCGGAATATTAACATATAATTATAGAGCAACAAGGGCAATTCAGAGATGAAGAGAGACCTGATGTAGAGTAGGTTGGTTAGATTGGGTTTTGTTTGGCGCTACAAAATATTTATTTATTTGATAGTTGTGTCCATCAAAAAACCTACCTTAACCGGTAGATTACCTATTAATAAGGGCAATAACTGTGTAATAGGGAAAAAAACTAACCCAATGTCTGAAATAGTCAAAGTCAGTGATTCAGTGCACTGTCGATGTGTGTAATTTTTATCACAGTATAACGAATCTCAAATTATGGAGCTATCTATGTCTCCAGTTATATTAAATCCGTATTCGACCCCAAATTCATTCGGATCAAAAGATGAAACATCAGCAACAAAATAATGCATCAATATTTTTAATACCGCCGAACAGCTTTTATCGATGGAATTTTATTATTACTTTCTTATATTCATGCAAAATTCTTTGTAAATGTAGGATGATAAGAGAATAAAATAAATATGGGAAACAACTTAGATTCATTTAAAACTGTGGGGAGCAATCACCCCTTCAATTTTGCTTAACCATTCCATAACTTTGGGGAGGAATTGAATATTGATTTTTTTGGTCTCGGCATCTCATCTTTCCCTCCGCATTCGAGGGCTCCACGAACCCTTCCTAACGCGCATACGACGTTGGATCCTTGACGAATTGAGCCCATCCTCGATGAAGGGTTACGCGGTGTAAAAAATTGTCGTCTGTTCCAACTATCCCGTGTGCTGATCATCCATTTCCCGAAGGACCCTTGCTCTCGTTCCCGTCCCCCACTCCGCACGGAGGACGGGAGGTTGAGAGCGGACCAGGCGAGACGTCTCCCGAGGTGTGACGTGCATAACTCGCGATCCTCTTTCGAGAGGGAACGGTCGTTGTGCGTGTGTGCTCCCCCCTTCGGGGGTGGGGGCAGGGGAGGTCGCAAACGCAGCGGCTCATCCGAGGCCTTCGCCCGCGGGAGAACGATTCTTCCTAACCCGTGGTGCTCCCGCCTATGTATCCTAGAGTATGGGGACGGTAATTCCTTCCTCAACTACCTCATTTTTAGGAGAAAAATTTGCGAGTTAATCTTTGTATGCTATCTAGACATTTTACTTATCCTAGTATTTCTACGAGATATGATCGTATGATATTATCTTCTATTTCATTAACTTTCTAATTTTCAATTTGTACTTCTTTTTTATTCTTTTTCTTCTGAAATTTTAGTTGCAGTTCCATTCATGGATATGTAGGTAAATATTTTTCAAATGTTCAACATGATGTGGAGAGTCATTAACGTAGTTCAGCTGTTGAAGAGCCTGAATCAATTCGCTGAATTTTCTGCATTTCATTTTCTTTTCTACCATGTGAAAGTCTCAGACGGCTCATGCGCCGGATGGAGAGTCGGGATAGGCAATGCTAGGACGATGGTTAAGGTCCATTACATCGTGTAATTTTTAACGTAAACGAGAAGAAAATGGTTACAGAAGGAAGGGTTGAAGATAGGGGTGAAAGTAGGGTGAGGGATTCAATGAAGAACAGAAAAGGGAGATGATGTTTTGATTGGTGAGGGAGTATTGAAGACTGTGATAGAAAGGAGAAAATATTAGGCGGGAGAGGTAGGGGAGGAAAAGAATACGCATTCCGGACGGATTTACGGAGAGCGTAGAAAGTATACGGAAAATGAGAAGAGTTCACTGCGAAATGGGATTTAGGTAGTGTCATACGAGTGTTAGGCGAGGCTTAGGAACAAACGTAGCAGCAGTTAGTATGTGTGCCTATTCAAAACACACCTTACACAAATTATTTATTATGAGGTTCCTATTATAACTAATTTCCTCTTCTTATTGTGCGTCTTCTATGCTGGTGCTGTCGGTTTTCCCTTGCAACGGTTTCGTGGGATGACGACCGCGGAAGCCTTGCCTCCCCCGCTGCCGGGCACGACACACGGCCGCTTGGGCCGAGTCCCGCAGTTGCCAGGACTCAATTTCTCTCGTGTCCATCACTTGGTATTGGGAATAATAATTGAGGTGGTTTCCCACTGCCTTCTTCAATAGTTTTTTTAACGTGACACCCTAATGGGCGCCCCACTGGGGTCAGACGCCTTTGCAGCCGCCTCAATGAGGAACAGACGCTGCGTAGACTACCTTTCGTCTGGCTCCTAACCTTCGACCTATCTGGAATGGCATGGGCATGGGTGACCCTACCAGGAGCAATTATTATTAATCCCGCCATCACAGCTTAAGCGGTCATCGGAACGCACAAGCCCTTCCACCATGTCAAGGTTGTAGGGGAGGGACCTTAAACAATATATTAACAAATAAAAATATTGTGATTGTGTATTTAACTTTAAAAACCAGTTTGTATTCTTTTTTCGTGTGTCACATTTACGTCAAATCGATAATATCAGTCAACATTATCATTCCAGTTATTTTGTGCTACGTGTATGAATTTTCAGTAATTGCGGCCCTAATCCACTCTATTGAAATGCTCTAATGGGGCTAATGAATGAGCTGATGGGAGATAGATATGTCAATTTTCAGTACCCAACGTTATGAAGCCCTTTTTCCCTCTCTCTTACTCCTCCCACCACCTCTCCATCACGGGACCTTGACTACGCACCCATTCCCCGTGACGCAAGTCAGCTCAAGATGAAATAACGCGAGGAAGGAGGAGTCTGAGGCGAGGGGGAGGGGGGGGGTGAGGAGAGGTCGCTCTCGCGTGAAACCCGAGACGGCTCGGGCACTTGAAATCAATCACGCTCCTTTTTCCGCCCGACTACATTTCTCGAATCGAATGGAATTCAACGAGAAATTTCTTTTTAACGAAAAGTTTTTTTTCACGACGTGTGCACATGCAGTTCTTATTTCGTTGTACACCCTGTTTACATCCCTCGTCAAGTCTTGTAACTGATTTGTCACCATCGGTATTCGTTGAACAAAAATTGGTTTCCTTCAGTTTTCCAATCCGTTTTCCTTGTTGGAGAGCCTCTTGATTTATCCATTAGTCCTTGGCGAGGAAGTCAAAATCGTATCGATAACATGAAAATAATTGTGTAAAACTTTATGTCAATATCGGTTCTTCGATTATTTTACAAATTAGTATCGACTGGTTTCTTCAAATGTATGCAATAGAAAGGTTGGCTGTAGATAAAAGGATATTTTTAAAAGGGTGACAAGGAAAAACAATTTTATTTCTACGAATAATTTTAACGAATTTAACACCCATCTAAAAACAAACACCCCCTAAATACGTCACAAATGTTCGATGCATAAAATGATTCTTAGATAAAAAATCATTGCAAACTGAGAAATGAAACAGAGAGTCCTCTAACACTGAAGGCTAATAAAACACTAAATGCAAAAATACTGAAGAAAAATCATTTATTATGAAAATCGAAATAAAGCCTTTTTCAAACCTAGCAGACCTCACTGTAAGCCTGCGATTGGTTGTTCACAGAGCGACAATATTCGTGGTTGAAGACTATGGGTTTAGCACATCATCAGTAAATAAAACTGTGAGCGGGTTACAAGGGAAGGAAGATCAATCAGAATTTATACACGACTTTGGTAATTCGAGTGTAAATAAAACACTTTCTGGCGTAACTATGTCGTAAGAATAATTTTTTTTAAAGTGGAAAAGCCAAGTTGTTTAATTTTCAAATGTCAATAATTCGAGTTTAATTGAATAATGACGCCTGAGGGCCTCGTCGCTTCTTCCGATGATCAATGAAATCAATGAAAAACAGCTGGGATGAGATTATTCTTAAATTTACTTATACTTAAATACTTAAAAGTTTAAAATGTTAGTATATAATAAAATAAAATGCAAACAACTGACAGATTAATGCATATTATTTTACAAAAAACGCAAATGGTTTGCAAAAAAGTATTGGGAAATGTTTCGGAAAAATAGATTTATTTCAGATAATGCTGCAATGCCTGAAATTTCTTCAGAGTACATCCCTTGAGCGTCGACACACTTTTTCCAGCGTCTTTTCCACGACTCGAAAGCTCCCTGGTAGACGGATCCCGGAAGGTCCTTAGGGTACGTGAGCAACCTTCTTTGACTGCACTTCGGGTCCCATGGTGGTATCCGTTGAGGGAGGATTTTACTTTTGGGAATAGGAAATAACCTTCTTGTGCCAGGTCGAGACTATAATGGGGTTGGGGAATCATCGCGTTGCTGTTGCAGTAGGCTTTCGCAAGCAAAATCACTCGACTCTACACTTGGTCGTCCGTCAAGACCTTTGAGACGGGTTTGTCGCAGATCTTTTGCATAAACAAAATTTCAGTGATAATGGTAAGCGCTGCATCTCATTTCTAATACGATCATGCGCACACTTCACCTGCGGTTTGAATTCAGCACTTCACGCACACGCGTCAGGAAAAAAATTGTTAACGATACTATTTATAGAAACCTTGTAAATATGTTCGATGCAATAAAATTAGTCCCGAGAGACCCACGACAGAAAAAAACTGAAAACATGTGCAACCCATATTACTAAATTTTGAGAATATGGTTGCCGTGAAAAAGTTTTTTTATTTTATTATATAATTTTGAAATTTTACACAGCAAGCAGGTGGCGTGGTATGCTCTTGGTATGTCGATCTTTTCCATTCAATGTACACTGCTGGGGAAGTTCCGATTTCCATTTCGGAAATCTAAACAGATAATAACATCAAGCGAATTTCAAAATAACCGAAAAAACTGATACTTTTCAATTATATCGTTTTATTGGCACCTGAAAGTATTCTCCGCCATTTCACTTTATTTTTCCAGTTAATTTCATTACACGAAATATTAATTTTGAATGTGGATGAAAAGATTCCCTCGAGGTATTCACTGATGTATGCATTAACTAACTCAAGCGTACATAAACCCGCGCAAGGCCCTTCCTACCATCTTGACTGGTATTGATGATCTCATGCGCAAATAAGTTCTGCTTTGATACACGTTTTTTTTTAACCATAATTACTGTGTAAATTTAAATACAAACTCCTCTAACTACACCAGCTACTTAAAACCATCAGAAGTTTAAGCGAATTTCAAGATTGATGAGAGATAAAATCAATGTGAAAGACTCTAAAATTGTACAAAAAAGCAACACTCCAAACTTGCTTTCGGGAGGAAAATTAAAAGTATAAAAGATTTCTCTCTCAAAAAGCTTATTTGCTGAAATGGGGATTTTTAGGGCCTAATGAACTGATTGGCCACTCGAACATGAATGCAAATGAATTTTTTTTATTGTTATAATTCAATATCATATAATTAAATTTTACATTTTTATAAAGTAATTCCAATAATTAAATTTAAGAGTGACAATTACAATATTGTATATAGATATTTATCATCATCATCAGTATTTCAATCCTAGGATTGGTTTATTGCAGCCCTCCATTCGCCTCTGTTTAATGTCAATTCCCTCAATCCCTGATACCTGTTCTGTTTTACGTCTTTCTTGATTTGTCCTATGTGCATGTCTCTTGGTCTTCCTCGTGGAATCTTCCCTTCTATATTTCCTTCTATTATATTCCTTATCTATCCATTGTGCCTCAATGTGTGTTCAATACATATAAATAGTATCGGTAGTATATAATATAGGTAGTGCCGGAATAAAATCCGCCGCCTGATTACACTAACTGCTAAAAAATGTTGTTCAGGAAAGATTTTCGAGGATTGTGAAAATAATATGTCACGATGCGTGGAATAATAGGAGTAATGCTTAGCTCACGTAGGATACCTATCGATTGGTAATCCCGCTGATTGGCACGGCTGCATCTGATAAGTCCAAGGTCCGATAGCACAACAAGTGAAGCCAAATGATGTTCAGTGCGAGAGAGTTTAATCAGCTATACGAGCCGTTATGCCATAATGAATTTAATCAAGAGCGAGAAAGTGGTCGTTTTGAAAAACATTTTTGACATGAATAATCCTCGAAGGGCATTACTTAAACAATTAACGAGTGTAACAGGATGAAAGAAGCATGCAAGAAACAGGGCAGAATGTCATAAATTAGCACACGGGATTAAGTTCCTAAAAACATCTTGAAAACAAATTTTTTGACATTGCCTAACACGCACGAAAGTGACGTGAATGATACGTACAAAAAACCGCAATTTATCGATCCTACAATTCGCCGAGTTTTGACCTATTTTACACGTTCACAAACCTACCAACCGTATTTGACACACGTCATCCGGCACCGAGCCCTGGGTGAAATGGTGCACTCGGGATGCGCAGCCCAATGGCATCACTTGTGACCCCCTCATGTCCGCGAAAGAGAACAGCGTGTGTTTACTTGGTGCTGCGAGTGGAGTGCACTCGGGTTAGCAGTTGAGTGCTCCGCCCGTTACACTCATTACATTTATATAAGACATGCAGAATTCCCTCTGATGGTGCAGTCGGCGGGGGATAGCGATGAGCCAAATTGATCCCTTCGAAATCCCTTCCTCTCGAGCGTTCCGGCGGATCACTGTCCATATCGAATTCATAGGCGACGGCGTCGACCGCGAACGTTCGGATCCGAGAGACAAACACACCCGAAGAAACATCGGCGCGCATTCCCCCATCCAACTCCATCCCTCGCCTCTCTCAGCGGCCAACGAGCACTCGGACCGCACCGAGAAACGCACCAAGTAGTACCGCGCGTTCGCTCCAACGGTCGCTGCGTCGGGAGGAGAGGGATTGCCGTGGATTGTAGGGACAGATCTTGGCCCGAGAAAAAGGGTAGGGTGGGGGCGGTTTAATAACGAGAACGTTTGACCTCATCCACCAATTGGAATCGATTGGATAATTCACACGGGTCGAAGCAAACGGACATCCGGTTCCAACACTAACCAGGTGAACCAATATGAAAAAAAAGTTAATACTCACGAGGGATATGGAGAATGAAACGCTTAAAATATACAAAGAGGAAATTTCGAATGGTAGGTAAATTAAAACTTTCTACTCTCACGGCGCCAATGGAGGTTACAGAATGGCGAATCGATAAACACGCGGTATTCTTTCACATCAAGTTTCACGTCCAATGTTGTGGAGGGACTAGTTGAATAGTTCCAAAGGGAGTTTTTACTCCCTCCGTCCTCGCCTCTCGGATAGTTTCTGAAGCGCACTTGCTCCCCTCGCATGAAAGACGCGAGCTTTAATTAGGACCCCCGGTAAGGTACCTCGGGATAATTAACTTCCGAGTTTCCATCCTTTTTCCTCCGAGTCTAAATGTGGAGTAAATGTGGGCGGTAGGACTTTTAACAAGTTGGTTCATGCCCTACTCACTCGAAAATATTCCTCACGCTTAATGAGTAAACGGAGAAACTTCTCTCTCTTGAACCGGTAAATATAAATCGCTGGAGGAGGAGTATCAAATAAGTTTCACAAGTGTCCGCGGATGGTGCACTGAGCTATAGAGCCAGCCTCCAATGACTTCGTGGATTTATGTGCAGTTAGCATTGCCATCCCGTGAAAATGAATGGTTATAGTTGTGTGGATCACAAAACGAAACTTACCGCGATAATTTCCAATTGGATATGTAATAATTTCAGCTCTGACTCCTTAAACACTTTACGTCTGAGAGAAACACGAAAATAGGAAAGTTGCGGGATTGAAGTGGGAAAATTGGTGAGAAATAATTTCCTTAGGGGAGATTTACCGGGATGAGAAGCAAAACATTCATTAGAATGACAGCGCAACGGTAACACTACCTCTGTGGGGTATTATTAATTTTAGTCATATGATCGCCTTAGCACTGATTGAACTCTACCATCACCTACCAACCCGACCTTCGGGTGGATAACTGGTTTTATAATTTTTTTTTATGATCAGTGGGCATGATAAAATAGTGAAAAGAGAAACTTTATAATTCCACATAGATTTATTAGACGGACGACCCAGGTTTCTACGTGGCACGTCATCACCTGATGATGACGTGCCACGTCGAAACCTGGGTCGTCCGTCTAATAAATCTATGTGGAATTATAAAGTTTCTCTTTTCATTATGTTAAGTCGATTCCATGAAGTCACGCCCGAGACAACGAATTACGATAAAATAGAGTTAAATGTACCACGAATGATTACAGCAACACTATTGCTCGTACTTATGCTTCCATATGACGCAATGGAGTCAAATACGTGGAGCGAAATTCAATTTCCAAACAAATAAATAACTTCATTCCACCTTACTGTGGACCATATCCCTGCACCGCAGGAATAATTTGAATTAATTTCATGCATGAACAATCTTCACTTCTAATTAAAATCGTTTACTTCCAGAAACAGTGCACAAAGCGAAGGGTCTAAAGTCTGTCTCAATTGGAAGATAAAAATTAGTCTGTTTTCTTGCCAATTGAAAGCAATAAGTTGGAAAAAAAGGGAGAAAACGTTTAATCGCAAACCCTATGCAAACGCCACCATACTACTGTGGTTAATGGGAATATTCGATGGTAAAATCTTAGCAGAGCGAGAGCAATTCACCGACATTGAAGAACGACGATGTGATGCCGTAATTTCAAGGGAATGCTATTCGTGACGAGAAATCGTCGATAGCTATTCCGAGTAATGAGAGATAACTATAATAGATTTTAGGTTATAGGCCCGAGAAAAATCATTGCCGCGATAGAAAAGATATTCTGCAAATTTTATCATTCCGGGAGAAGAAATTTGTCTGTAATGAAATAAAAACTACTATAAAAAAGGCAATAAACTAAAGAGATGACTTGATAGAATAGGATGGAGCTAGAATAGATTTCCACTAACTACTACGGCGTGAATATTCACATGTTAACGTTAGGGTAACCAACTTCTTTCCCTTTGCCGCATAGAGTTTTGAGATCTAATGCCCAGAATTTTTACACGATGTGTGTGAGCAAAATATTAGCCGGTTTTTAACCGGAAACTTACCGACCCAAAAGCCATATACCTGGCTGGGCGAAAGGGGAACTTCCACGAAGCGCTCTGCTCGGATTTACATGCCATCAAAAACCATAGAGGGAGAAACATAAAAACGACGAAAATGTAATAACACGATTTGATGGGTGAGAGGAAAAGAGGGTGACGATTTGCCATTGCCGAAACGTTCCTCCCGCATTCGAAACTTTGGCTGAATTCATCAACGTGGCTGGGGGAAAAATAATGGAAATATATATTCCGGCTCTCAGGAATGGATATTAAGTCATGCCGTAGAGAATAATTCCGACGAAAAATAACCTATAAAATGTGGGCGCGGGCTTAATATTTCCGTGCGTCACGCACGCCATTTACGACAAGAGTCGGACATGTTTGCCCTCGAGGGACATATTCGGATCCATCATTAACGTTCGCATATTTTCCCACTCTTTCTCTGCCATTTTTCGTTCTTGACAATAAGCTTCCATCATATATGTTATACTCGGGTGAATTATAAAATATTTTCCGGTTTTGGAATAACTATTTGCCGTCGCAAAGAAATTAAGGCCCCTACGGTCCTTACTTTGTTTACGGTTCTACCTCAGACAATGGCTCGAAAATGTTGAATGGCATGATTATGTCATGTCAAAAGAACAGCTTGAACAAGTTCTTCGCAATATAGCCCCCATCGCGGGCACGCAGGCGAAAGTCGCAATTGCGGGTAAGCCGCTGAATATTAGTCGGTTCTTACCCAATTAGAGCAGGCTGCACTATGAAAATGCAGCGGACGTTAACCCTGGAGTTTTGCTATGGAACTGGCCTCTGGAGTCTATCTCATTAACTGGATCCCACGGACGGACCTTTAATTCATCTGTTGTCCTCCTTCTTCAGGTGTAATATGACTGATTGGGTCCTGGAATTCCACATGGGCGGAAGTTGGCAGGGTTTTCCAATATGTCCGGCTTAGTGGGGATTTGACGTTCTCCGAGGCACCGGACCTTATTGAATTCCGTGCCTCGGCACTCATTTCCTGACGAATCTATTTCTTTTAAACTCTTATTATTTGCTATCTCCCAGTACTATAAGTTTTTCAGTATCCTTTTTCTTTCGGAATCATTACCTCAATGGTCATTCTATTTTTACTAATATCTATAATAAGAAAATTTTCCTACCGACGAATGCCTCGCTGATCGTCCAAGTACAGTAAGTTTTACGTTTTTGCATTGAAATATTTAGTGAATAATCAATCACTAGGGAACAATTAGAACTCCAAGCAGCTTCTCACGAACAAAAACTTTTTTCTATTGTCGATTTTACTCAGTAAAAAAATTATGGCCTGGGTTTGGGCAGTTTTTTTTACGAGTCCATGAGTTTTATATGAATTGACGCACTTCCATATTTCAGTGATAATCCACACGGATTATCTGAATTACGTTACGCCAGATAAATATAAAAAGAGTAGAGTTACAGTAATTTCTCCTGGTCTTAAAATGATGACTGTCGGAACTTCTTTCATATATCATTATTATTATGTCGAATCATGGATTTTCGGGGTTGGCTACGACTATTTAAAAATACTCGACGTTTCACTCCTGACTCTAATTCTCCCGATTTCTCTTCCAGCAAAAAGATGAACATTTTTATATTTTTAAATTCGCAGCCAATCCCAAAAATGTACAAATTTAATTCCTCCTGGTGTTCATTCAGACGAGGGGTTAAATTCCAAATTTAACACACGGCAAGGAAACAAATATTTTTGACTTTGACTTTGAAAGCGCATAAATACCCGTAACTGACGGCCAGAGAGAAATCTTTGGTACACTCGGCTGCAGCATCATAAAAGAAAATAACATTCAGTGGATGCCGCTTATTGATATCACCAATTACTACAGTTCCCACGGCAGATCGCCAATCCTCAAACAAGCCGCCCCGGCGATTTTCCTCGTGGTGATCGTCACCTGAGGTCCACCCTCGTCTCCCGCGCCAATCATCGTCACATTGGACCGACTGGACGTGCTATAACTTATAAGGAACTCACTCCCTGCCCGTTCTGCGTCGCATCGATTATCGCTCTACGGTCGACCTTCTTGTCCAGCGAAAGCCGAGCGACGTGCCCTGGAGGCAGAGAGGTGTCCGGAGTCGGTCGACGCCAAAAATTTAGCGCGGTCCCGCTCCTGAAAAATAAGGGCGCCACTGTCAAACGGTGTGACCTAATTAGTTTTGGAATTTCCAGAAAACGCAACGTTAGCTCTCCGCAAGATATTTCTATTAGAAATTCGACCGTAGTCACAGGAAATTATTACACCATAATGGTTCCTTTATTTCGTGAGGGCTGTTACAGTCCTCCACTTCTTCTCCAGCTGTTTCTCTCTCTCTTGTTCTCTTCTTCCCCGTGTTTGGTTGACTGCAGACGTGTCAAATAAAATAGGAGCACACGTCAGAGACAGGTTGCAAAGTGCATAATGATCATGTATATAAAACGGGCAGCAGAACCATAGCTTCTGTGAATTTGGTTAAACTAGTGACATTCGGTTTTCGGTATGTCCATCAGTGCTTCCTGCGATTTTTCCATTACTTCCTCTCGGCTGCTAAAACGCGTTCCCCGTAATGGTTTTTTAACTCGATTGAACAGAAAGAAGTCACAGGGAGCCAAATCAGATGAATTCGGTGGCTGTTGGATGGTATTTGTTGCATTTTTCGTCAAAAAATTACGAATAATGATAGCACTGTGCGACGGTCTCGACGCACTGTGCGACGATTTCTGGTCTCTTTCGGCGAATTGCTTCACGCAAACGTCTCATAACGCCCAAATAATACTCTTTGTTTACTGTCTGGCCTTCTGGCAAAAATTCATGATGCACTACACCGTTGTAATCCATGAAAACCGTCAGCATTGCCTTCTTTTTTGACTGAAAACGACGTGGTTTTTTTGGTCTTGGCTCATTTGGTGAACGCCATTCACTTGCCTGATGTCTGGATTGCGTGTCGTACTCATAAACCCACGCCTCGTCTCCAGTAATGATTCTTTTGATGAATGTGGGATCGGATTCAGCCTCGCAAATCATGTCTTTTGCGACGTCAACACGGTCTCTTTTTTGCATGAAATTGAGGTCTTTTGGCACCAACTTTGCTGCTACACGACGGAAACCCAAATCATTAACCACAATGTCTTGGGCGGATCCATAGGCAATGTTCAAGTCCTCCGCTATTTCTCTGATGGTTAATTTGCGGTTATTGACCAACATTTCTTTTACTTTATCAATTTTTTCACCGACTTTCGATGTCGATGGTCTGCCACTGCGTTCATCATCTTCGATTGACTCACGACCACTTCTGAACCGCTCGTGCCACTGGTAAACGACTGTTTTTTTTTAGAGAATCGTTGCCGAAACACTTTTCCAACATTTCCAACGTCCGTGCGCCGCTAAATCCGTTTTTTACGCAAAAATTAATACAAATTCGTTGTTGCAAATTTAAATCCATTTCTGCAATTGTAAAAAATCGCCAACACACACAGAGATAGATGTACTCTTGGCTACGTAACTTTTGCAAATGTCAAGTTATGACACTAAGATTTAAAGGGAATATCAACAACAGATGTACCAATTTAATAAAAAAAAACAGAACTCAAATCGGAACGATGGGAGCGCCACACGGTGGTTATTCTGGGAACTTTTTGTTCAAGGTAGTACTTGCTCAAGTGAATAAAATTGATCCAACCTACACTGTACCGAATATAATTATTTATTTAGCTTTTCCAACAGTCAACACAAAAATATTATTCTCGTTGCCAGACGTATCAGACTTGGAACGCAGAATCTCCGAACGATGAAGGGTAAGGATGAAAATATTCTCACCTTCCTGCTACCTACGCCTTCAAGCACGTAGAGTAGGCATATATTTCTTTCGATTGTGCAGGAGCTACTGATATGTGTTTATTTCCCTGAATAAGTATCAATTCCACGTCATGAAGCATGCATCCCATCTACCTGTTATTACAATCTCTAACTCAAGTGCTCGACAGACGGCATCTATCAGAATAGAAACTTAACTTCATGGCAATCTGGAAGTCCACCTCAGGTAAAAAAATAGTATTTTTTCAGTCAATATTAAGAGGCATAATTCCGGAAAGAACAGGACATAAAATGTTAGGCTTATTAGGCGAGGAATAGAGGAGAGGTGAGCGGGAGTAAAATGAAAAATCAATCTCGGGTGGATATGGTGGCCGGTCTTGGGTAGCATAATAAGGGCATTTTCTGACTTTAAAGCGAAAGGCTGGAGCTGGAGGAGGAAAGCAAGAGCACAAAACATTGTGAAATAGAACATTTACGTTGTTTAGCTATTAGTTCAATTTGAAAAGGAATGCTAAGTATTTTACTTGTGACGGAGGACGAAAGAATTTGAAGGCCAATTTACCCTTGAAAGCTGCGTGTGAGACTCCAATCATTTCACTAAATCACATTCCACGATAAGATTTAATGCTACAGGGAGACTTTGCTACATTCTGGGTGTCATCTTCAGGACACATGACCACGTCTATAGATTGGCTTGCGATTTGAAGCGGTAACTTTTACATGCGAAATATATTACGAAAAATTACTTCTTCGGTGGATGGCTTTCGATAGGTTTCAAGTGACTCTCGCCATTTTTTTCTTTTCAGAGCTTCTGTCTTCAACTGCTCATCATTTTTTACTTTTCTAATATCTGTTATCGTAATCGTTCTTTTTTTTTATTCCTTATTATACTCAGTTTCATAATCTCTTCACAACAATTCTCAACCAAGATGTCTCCCTCTCACTTATCACCTCCAACAGTTTCCTCTCCACTTCTCTTCTCCTCAACACAAACTCATTCACCACTCCTGTCATTCCATTTTACTCTTTCTTTTCTTTTTCTTGGACATATTTCAAAACTTCCATATGAAAAATCATAGTCCACGAACAATGCATCGTAAAAGGAATAATGATTGCCAGAGCGGTTTGTCATACACCTGCGTGTTTCATTCCGTACCGATCACAAATCCTTGGTTAGATTTTGTTGCTTTCGCCGAATTTCAACGCCTTCCATGAAGTAAGTTTGATTAACGCGTTTCGTACCGCTTCGGTGATCCTGCCTAGCGCCAGTTACCGAGGAATCGATCGATATCTCGCAGAAGACCATTTGAATGGTATAAAATCCGCATCAGCGCGATACTGCGAGAAATGATAGAAAAGGAGAAATTTGAGCTTGGATTTTCATTTCGCACGCGAGTCGGGGATATTTTTCTCTCTTCGCTCCGCACAAAGATCTACACCACCACCCCCTTTCCATCTCCACCAGAATCTTTCGGGTCATGCAAGGATACTGAATTCCTGCAGCACCGTCCGTTCATTTTTCTCGATGGAGATAAACACACGCGAAACGTCAATATCGGAACTCTTCCTAAGGCCTCTACTCCCACTCTATGCCCCGCGCGGCAAGGGCGTTGAAATTTTGCTTGCGCTGGTATTCGATCTGTGCGTTTACAAAATCCACGGAGATGAGGTTTTGAATTTGGGGCTCAGAAGGACGACATATGCATATCCGTGGGTGTTAACGTTCGATCGTTCGAGATAATACATTTCCGTCTAAATTTAAGTGAGGAAAATTCGGTATTAGTCGGTAAATTGAAAAAACCGGACCGAAAACACGAACTTAAGGACTGACGTAGGTCTTTTTTGGAGGTTTAAAATGTCAGCAATGAACTTAACCGAAGAAAGTTCTTAATGTGGTCAGAAAATAATTGAGCTGTTGAAGGCAAGAATGAAAATTTTATGGATAATTACTACAATTTACCACAACATTTACCAACAAACTAGCAAAAATCCAAAACCAATACGAAGTTAAAAAAAAAACCGTGGGTAAAACACATCTCGTGGTGTTTTAAGGGTATCCCAAGTTCATTTTAAAAGATTTCATCCATTTCTTTTGTCTACCCATGGCCTCCTTCCTCTTTTACCGCCTAAAGCATCTTAAAATTTCAAATCCACCCCTACAGGTTTACATAAAATTTGTCCTTTTATTCCCAAGACAAAATTTTTTAACGAAGGTACGAATTCGTCCAAAAGAGCTTAAGATAAACGCAACAAAAATTACCAAGGAATACTATTTTCTATAGACATAACCTTTCTTATTTGAAATTTGTGTTTTAAGATATCAAATTAACGCAGAAATCCGATTTTCTCACTTGGTAAACTTAAATTATCTACTTCGGCTATTTCAATATCGCGTTTTCAGACTTCAAAATATTTCGTTGTGCGTCTTGAAGCATCTTCTCCATAAAGATCACGTGTCTTTTATCTCATCGAATTCATTTTTCTCTCGAATTTAGCACATTAACCTGGAAGTGTGAAAAATTAATCTCCATATGTTAATGAGGCAACAGAAATATTAGCACGACGTCCCTCGGAAGGTCTCTAAAACCCTTGCCCTCGAAACTTCTGGGAGTGGGACTGCTACAAAATTTCCGTGCACAACATCCGCTTCCCTTCCCCTGACAAGGGCGTTAAGAGCTCATACTGTCGACGCGCTTGTAGAGAGCGGGATACCGAAGAAATATGTCCCCTCTAGGCCATAGTTAAAATAAGTTAGAGCTCGGAGTCATGTTCCACGTTATTTATAACAAGGGAGTCACTAAACCCGTCGGTGCTGTGTTCTTTATACGACCAATCTTTAGCAACCTCCTGTTATAACACAATTTTCAAGGGATTAATCGCAAAACTTACAAAAGTTGCTTCAGATAATTTAGCGAATATGGAACAAAGGTTTACTTCTGCATAGCTTACATTTCACATTTAAAAAATATAACATGGGTGTATGATTGGTATAAGTATTAATGATACTTTAAATGGAGTCTCAGCTTTTAGTTTTGGACTTATAAAACCCTTAAAAAAATTAATAGGGGGTTAAACCGTATCCCCAAAGGGAAAACGTATTTAGTCGTTTAAAACCCGTTACATTGAAAAGTAATTTCCCTTCGAAGAATGCTAATAAAAAATTCGTGATTTTTCTATATAATTATTATTCAATTGTCTTAGTGGCTACATGTATGTTAAACACCTGTGACAAAGTTCTAGCAGTCATGAAATTGATTTTAACTTTATTTCCTAATCCCGGTCAAGGCGAAGATTTTTACACTCTGACATTTTTGCACTGACATGCATATTAGCGGATTTTTTCGTTAAAAGTTACTGTTAAGGCATATTCCGCAGTTTCCTGGAACTTCTGAGATTTTGATTGGCCTGATAAAACTGCATTAATAGTAACTTTCATAATACTTAATATTCTATGTTATGAATTTTAAGGTACACGGGGATATTTGCAATGGCTTTTACGCAAAATTTACTGTTGAAATATTCGAAATTTAATGTAACTTTAAAGTACTGTCACGTTAAAATTGAATTTTTTAACTTATACTTGACTTCAAGTGCACTCTAATAGATTAGTGCAAAAATTGGACTACGAAGATTATTTTCAGCAGAGTATCTTTCTGATTTAATACCTTTTTTTATATATCTATGTTAATCTATATGTTATCCTTCCATGCGGAGATAAAACTCACTTTGTGTCCGAAGAAACTCAATGTACAAGGCTGAAATCTTAGATAGAAACCCTTGCATTTACTGATCAATTCTTCTAAATTTATAGCTATTAAGAAAATATAATAATTTATCAGACATGCAGCGGCTATTTTATCATTACTCAGGGTCTATTTTAACCAAATTCATAACTTTTATTTCTCTGAAATTCAATATCTGGGAGGACTGTTTTTGTCTCTAGGGCTACCGATAAAAATAAAGATATAAACAGTTTGATTTCCAAACTATGGCAATTTTCATTAGCAATTTTTTTGTAATTTTTTTGTAGATATTATACTTACTCTACTACTTCACTCCAACACGCTGCTCGTCATTATTTCCCATTTTAGGTCACTGTGTCCATACGGAATATTTCTGGCTCCAACCTATCCTCATCTATTACATCGTATTACCTTCTTATGCCCCTGAATTCTGTCCGAAAATTATTTTCCCTCCACATTTCCTGAATATCTAATTGTCTCAAATGCTACGTTAAGAATGGAGAAGGTAATGTTTAGAGGAAAACAGAATATGCAGAAATGTTATATGGCGTGGATAAATGAAACCATCTCCTGGAGGAGACTTAATTGATGGAAGATTACAAGAAGACAAAGTGTTATATAGGGTGTGGGAAGAGAGGAAGTTGAGGCGAAAACGTTGATAAACGAGAAATAGAGATTTTTTTGAGATGCCAAGATGGAAGAGAATAGGAAATCGGAAATAGGTGGAAAGAGAAAAAGCACTTTGGGCTCTTTCAGCGAGGGTGGGATTTTGCTGAGGTAAAAAAATTACAGGAGGATCTAATTTGTTCGTGTTGCAGTCCTGAAGAATTTGCATTAGTTTCCAGAGAAAACTTTCTCAACCCTGAAGACTCACTATGCTAAATGTTCACCTGTACACGTCGAAAAAAACGTGTAATGTGCCACCTCGTTAATTTACCATACTCTCGGAATACACCTCGTGGTCACATAACCGTAACATCACTTAGGCTTTTCCCACTTAAGCTGTTCCCGTGAACACTCATTCATTTATATATATCATATGCGTCACGTTTCCGCGTTTGCCCTCCCGAGTTGAAGCCCGAAAATATCAAAAACTCACCGTTACGTCATCTCGCAGAGTTTTGAAAGCTTTATTTTTAGTCTGGAGTTTCTGTTGATCCTTTTTGAATATGTTTTCGGTAGGTGAAAGCTTAAGTTATTCCACTTTAATTAAATAATGTATGCAGTTTAGAACTAAGCAGATAGACCGGATAAGTTTATAACCACATGCCATATTACTGTTTCCATAGAAAAATAAATAAAATTCTACATGCATTCTTTTGTCTATGCGTAAAAAGAGAAGGATGAGTAATAAAAACCCATAGTGTGTTACATACTAAATTTTCCATGCTCTCAACTTGGTTTAAAGGCGTTATCTTTCAACATAAGGGAAAATTATCTCTTCGGCGTAGAATAATTAACATGCTTCAACATATAAAGGAATAAAACGGCATAACCGTTTTTATCACGCTTTAGGGAATGCAAATTTAAAATCTTCTTTAAGTGAATCTATCCATTATATTTATATTTTTATGGAATCTATCAACAATTATCTATCATATATTAATTGCGTGTACTTTTCGGTATTTCCTAAATCATCTCGTTCAGCGCTTGATACCTTCTACCTGCCACAATGCCAAAAGGGCTAAAAAGGGGCTTAAAAAGGCAAATTTGTTCCTCCCTCCATCCCGCTTACCTAAAATTCTCCCTTCTATTACGATCTTCAACATTAAATTCTTCGGACTTTTAGATAAACCACATAACCAACACTCTATTCAAGAATGAAACATTTTCAGATGTTAGTCAAATTGTTCCGCTTGTTTACTTTATTTTACGAAATGTAAGTCTTCAGAGAGGAGCGAAGGTGTTAATGTGGTAGTCGACTACCTGGCCGACTAATCACGGGTTTGATTTTGACGAAGCCTCCAGAGATTTACGTGCATCATGAAAATACACGTTCACTTCATCCCAAAACGTGTGAATATTTCGACTAGACACTCCATTAATTTGGAGAATTTACGGCGTGAAATGAAGTGGTGGTAGATTTAACGGCCTGTCTCCCCTGAATTCGTGATTACATCCCCTTTATGACTCGCAATTAGTATGAGATAGACATTTCCATACACCCCACGAAGCATTCACTTGATGACCGTGATAACCCTGGATAAGTCTCAAAAGTGGAAAAGATGCACCACATAATTGTTTTCATTTCGAAAGTCGACTCATTGAGTGGATCAAGGCATGCAGTAGTTTCTGCTTCCCAGGGCATGGTAATGATGTATTCGAGAGCGACGACCTCTATAACATTCAAATCACCGACGGCAAGTTTATCGATTCCTTGCTCTCTGTCTGTCGCCGTAAAACTCCAATCTGCATTTTTTACTGAACCCCGGGACAAATACTAATATTGCTGACGTTATGTAAATTCAAATTCCAAGCTAATGCCCTGACCGAAACGTTAGAGCAAGGTGTTATAACAATAGGTAAACATAAAATTTCAGTTAAAATTCGTTCAGGAGAAAAAGGTCTGAGATGTGCGGCTTTAAAGGTGAAATTTGAAAGTCTGATCCTAAACACATTGGCTCAATAGAGGTAGGTATGTATCACGTAAGGGGACGTTTGAACACCACGCTTTCCAAGCAAGTTTAGGGGAATGTGATGTGTTCTATATTATGATTTCATAAAATAATTAGTTTTCTAAGCATTCCTGTGGGGTGTATTTAACCATGTTCCTGTTGTTTGACGGAAAAAAAGAGTACGTACTTGAAACTGTACGTTCCGTAGTTTACACGTTCAATGATACAATGTTCGCATATGTTCCGTGAGAAGAATCATATCATTTCCCAAAACATTCTTTACGAAAATCTTTTTAATTTTCATTAAATATTTTTTTATGAGTTGAGCAACATACCAAAGCGTGATACAATTCGTTGTCTCGGGCGTGGCTTCATGGAATCGACTTAACATAATGAAAAGAGAAACTTTATAATTCCACATAGATTTATTAGACGGACGACCTAGGTTTCGACGTGGCACGTCATCATCAGGTACTTTTTGCAAAAAGTGCCTGATGATGACGTGCCACGTCGAAACCTAGGTCGTCCGTCTAATAAATCTATGTGGAATTATAAAGTTTCTCTTTTCATCATACCAAAACGTGTTGTATGAGGTAAGGTAAATAAGGAAGAAAGCCAAAGAAAGAATAAGTGTAGAGAGGAGAGATAACGGAAACAGTTATTACCTACGGTGGGTGAATGAGTAGAGTCTGATTACCTCGTTGACCCAAGATAAACGGCTATTTTTTGGTGATATTTAGCTGTAATGAAAGGGATTCCGAAAATATACAGAAACGGTCATGATACACCATTTTTGAAGAATTAACTATTCAAGTGAAAATATTTTGTGAAAAATTGTTTAATGTACGAAATTTATAAATCTTATCATTTCCATGGATGCAATGTGCAAACAAATTATTTTAAATTATGTAATATAAAAGTAGAATAATGATTATTTTCAGCACATACATATTTAAATTATTAAATAAGACCGTGAATATAGATTGCTGTGGCAAACATTGAATAGGCCGAACACAGTGAAGTGGTTGACTATTCAATCAAAATTTGTGTTATCATAATTTACTGAAGTTCATTTAGCTTGGTGTGCCACATTTGCATTCCACAGAAGGTTCACAGTTCCAGGCTTTACCGAATCAGGCATACTAATGGCAATTGCTTGAGTAAAAGTAAATGAAAAAATTGAAATGAAATTAAATTATTGACTTCGCCATTCTACACACTTTGTGTGGAATTACAAAGTCAATCATTTCATTTAATTTCAATATGTCATGGAAATTCCGTAAAGTTACGCCGGAAACAACAAATTTTTTAAATGGGAAAACTCTGGAACTCGGAAGACCAAGCACGTAAGTGATCAAGGAAGATTTTAAAAACGGAGTGACATGAAGATACAGATAGGATAATAGATGGAGATGATTCAAATGGAAAGGCTGGCCAAACCAATCGCAACACCATTGATGATGGTATGTTTTCGAGAAAAACCTGCCCGAAGAAAAAAAGACGACTTCAATTTCTCCAGATCATTATACATTTTCAGGTAATACTTTTTAACCAGCTAATTAATAAATTTAGAATACCGACTTTCTGCGTATTTTCTGCCTACCGAATTTTCTGCGTATAAGCCTGAAGGCAGTTTTTAAAATGAAATATATATATATATATATATATTAGATAAATCGTGTGGGAAGGGAGATGGAGCGTATTCCTATTATGGAGATTATTCCTAGATGGAGACCAATTGGGTTTCCAAAATTTGGGAGAACGAAATAAGCTATTACTTATACTACCCACCGAGAAGGGAATGGGAAATTACCAATGGACATTCAATATGGCCGACATGTCAGAGAAACCATTTCGGTCTTGATCTCTATTGGTATAGAATAAGTACTTATTATTTTGAAAGACAAAGGAGTGACTTACAAAACTGTGATCCATGTCCCCTGAATGAATAAGGAGACTACTACTCGTGCATGTTGTCAAATCTAAACTTAAGAATAAAAAAAACAAGAAATAAATAGGGTGAAAGACAAGGATGAGAAATTTCACGCCATCTCAATTGTCTTCTCGGTGGAGGAAATATATGAAATCAAAGGAACAGAACCCGGAGCACGGGGAAAAAATTCAGCCTGTTGCTCTTTAACGACGGGATAACATCAGTGGGAGAGATAGAAGGGGATATGAAGATGACGCTTGTTAACTTGGACCAAGTGTTGAAAAAATACAACCTAAGAATAAACGAGGAAAAGAAACAAGAAGGAACAACAGAAGGCGGCGAAAATATAAAATTGGACAATCGAAGAGGAACAAGAGGAAGGATCACTATTTAGGAAGCAGTATCACCGTCAATGGAAAACGTAACACAGACAGCATAAGCGAGGAAGTGATTTAGTAAAATAAATAATTGTTCAAACATTAATTCCCAGGAACTATCAAGGTAAAAACCACAAGAACAAGTACTTGTTTGTTTTTTCTTTTCCTTCAGGATATTACCCCTCAGCTACCACACAAAACTGCAAGCGATTCTGCCACATTTGAAAATATTCACATAGGTATGTTTGCTACATTATAGGAACGATGCGATTGATCTAGGTTTCATCACTCGGAAATCTTCGTCCTTTGAGGACCTTTCCCAATCATGGAAACAGAGGTTGCCCTGTTGCCCTGAAATGGGAATTGCCCTGTAGGGCAATTCCCATTTTTCTTTCTGCTCGGAAATGAAGAATAGACAACGTTGGATGGTCGGGAGAGAATCGATGAGGCAGTATCATGTCTCCAAGTTTGGCATAATTTGTGAACGAAAAGAAATCAACCAGAACGTGCGAGATTGCCAAACTTCCCGCAGTCTACAATCTTATGGGTCGTTTATGTATGACTCTACTTTAAACTGGATGAAACTGATGCTGCACTTTCTTCTTAAGTTCGTGGTTCAAACTTAATGAAGGTTGTCCAAAAAGTTCTTCACCATAAAATAACGCGCTCCGTTTCTATAAAATACGAATCCTCTCAAAATATCGATATCAACCCATGACTTCATTTTCAAATGTCTTGAAGTACATCTGTCATCAACATGTCTTGAAACATTGCAGAAAGTTTCTGTAGAAACGCAGCGTAACCCAGTTTAACATGAAATAGGAACAATCTTTCTCTACTCACGGGTAGCCAAAGCGGGACATGCGGCTAAAGAAAAATTCTCCGAAGAAAAAAATGAGGACGTTATCACAAAGTTTGAAAGGTAAATAAACAATTAAATTTTCTGCGAACACCATACTCTGCGTGTTAAAAACGAACTTCATTACTTGACCAAACTCTTGGAATTTTTGAATCCATTACGTAAACACCTACTCTTGTCACGAGACATTAATCTCGAAACAATTACATGGAGATCAAATTTTGTCGCATGCTCGATACGGAAGGAAAAACCGAACTGGAAATGTTGGGTCTCGGAAGAATTGTGATGATCAAATCGGGGTATCGATTTGCTAAAAGAAAGGGGTTATATGGAAGGCTGTAGAAGAGTGAAGAACTACAGAATAAGACGTGACCGAGTCATTGTGCATGAAATGACTTGCTGTACAAAACTGTGATAGGTGAAAGGAAAATTGAACCGAAAAAATAGTAGAATAATACCTTTGATAAGATACACGATAAAAAAAGAGGCAGAGGTGAACGTGCTGAAGTATGAAACGGGAAAGAAGTGAACTGATAGGAGAATTGAGATAAATCTTGTATCTAGCATATCTTAGAATTGACGACCTTCCGATAATATTGTAAACTTTTAGTTTTCCTTTCCGGCATAATGTCCTCGTGTATGAGAGATTGAAATTGAAATAATGATTTGGAATAATTGAGTAATTTATAGCACTACAATTCAATAGTTTAGATAAATTTCCGAATGAATTTAAAAAAATTCAAAATTGCACAAATTTCTGTCTCCATATATTGCTTAAAATTCCATTTTATTTTGGTTTTAGACTTTTAAATTATATTTAGTTCGATTCATGGTAAAACATCTACATCAAGGTTCAAACGAATTTAAACGAAAGTTAGAAGTCAACGGGTGAATAATATTCTGTAATGGTAAAATCATAATATAATATTATAGATCTTTCAATCATGTTTAAAAGTTAGGGACAAGTAAGTGCAGTACACGTATGACTAAGGACATGGTAATCGATGACAAGCCGTTAGAAGTTTATCTCCTTCGCGGAGGTACGCAATCAAACCGAGATATCCGACGAGAAAAGAAATGCATGAAAGAGATAACACTAAATGTTAAGGAAAGTGTAGCGGAGATTATTCCAATGTGAATTCACAAAAAAATCGAAAAATAGACATTCCCTTCTCTCACAAAGTTACGGTCTTTCCAAATGGATTGTATTTTGTACGCTCTCAAATCGCACTAATCAAACTACGCGGAAGAGATTACTTGCCTCAACGTTTAAAAGGAAATGGATTTAAAATCATGATGGTATCAAGGAAAATTTTAGTTCAAGAAAGTCGCCGATTTCTCTACAAAGATGACACAGTCAACGAAGCAACTTCATGAACACAGAATATTGGAATTAAAATTTTTTCTCGGTTCAGGTTAAACGAGTTTATCGTCATGCTCTTGCATCCAAATTCCTTTCTGCTAAATCTCGGGATGGAGGAGAGGGTGACGATCGCCGAAATTTGTAGAGAGCCGCCTCGGTAAACTCTAATTAAGGCCTTGGAATTGAAAGTCCTCGGCCAGATTGGAACGCTTTAGAAATGAACACGATTTATAACTCCACGTGTAATTTGATTGATGAAGCCTAAAAATATTCAGGAGACAAAGTTTTTGTCGACATTTACCGTCGCATTTGAACCCTTTCGAGGATAGAATTGTGAGCTACATCTGCTGTAATTGTATTCATTTCAATCTCCAAACTCTTTAAATACGTAATTGACTTCGTTGCGGTGGTATGTTCATGGGGAAAAGAGGTCGGGTCACACTCAAGTTCAGGAGCTGCTTCCGTTTTCATCTACTGTGGGATGTGTACCTAAGATGAATAGAAGCTACTATCTTCCTCGGTTCGTATCATGGGTTGAGATGTCTTCCTAATGCAGAAGCTCGAGTAAATCTAACAAGTCTTTTGCCCAATCGATTGATCATGAAGAAGAACAATATCGTTAATTCATGGGTACAAAAGAAGAAAATTATTAGAATATCCAATACGATGCACATCAGAACCTACGTTAAGACCTTTCATCAGAACCTGCGATAAATCATACGTTCTGCAACAAATATACGAGGCTCCTTCAAAATAATTTCATTTATTTCACCTCACACTAATTGGGCATGGTATTTCGAGGCGCCTGCGCCTGCAACGAAAAGGTGTAACCTAAAAACACGCCTAAAATTGGCATTCCAATTTTAGGTGTGTTTTCAATCAATCATGGAGATACATTCAAAGTGAGTGCGGAATCAGTATTCTGTTGCGGATTTAAGTTATGGCGCGGAACAAATGATTAACGCTCTCCCTCGCCACTAGTTTCCATTTGCTGACCATTCAATCACTGTTTGCTCAACCTCAATTTACTGGTGAGCAAACAGCAAACACAATTGGCGAACAAAAGAGTCAACCAGCGTCTCCCAGTTGCGCCTGTCGTCTACCTCTTTTGTTTCGTCCGTCAACTCTTGGTCGCGGTCAACACAGTTCAATTACTCGTAAGTTTAATGCTTGTTCAACGGTAGAGTGATTTTTAATGACGTAAATAAGGGTTTATTTGCAAAAAAGTAATAGCAGATAATTTGATAACTGAAAAATTACTCGTTACTGAATTTTGATTGGTATACTATATTTAAAATCATTTAACTGGCACAGTTCACAGGTATGTTATTCTAAAAGACGAAAAAATGTATAATGAATTGTAAAAAGCTAACAATTAACTCAATGTTCACTAAAAATATCAATCTGTAAGCTTTATATCACTTTATGGTGAGTTACCCTTAATAACTAGTGCATGCTAAACTAATATAAACTTAGGAATGATTCCACTTTTAATATTAAAGATCGTACCAATGTCTCAATCATGAAAATTACAAAGCTATATACTCTATTCTTTATTGATTTTACGACATTATTGTGGCTAGATTGAGACTTTATAGTCCATTATTCTTAATTTGTACCAATTGCAATAATACATGAATGAGGTATGAAGAGGCAACCATAAATAATATATGTTCACAGAGCTTCAATATTTACAAACCACAGTAACAACTCGGAAGTCGATTTGATACCTAAGTAAGGGTAGAGCTCATGTTGTACCCCAATGGCGTGTACTGTTCACACAGCAGAATAAGGGGCCCAGTTACTGTCCCTGTGGCATACGAATCGTACAGCTTGGATAAAAGTAAGGAAACCAACCGGAGCCCCTCGTGATTAACCCAGAGCTATACAAACTGGACTACTACGCCAAAATATCCCAAAGGTCCAGGAAAACCTAAATAACGCCCTCATTTAAGTGCTCAACATAGCTACTACATAAATATCTTTGAATATTTGCATTGTGTGACGTTGACATAAGAAAAGTGAAAATTTTTGAAAAATATTTATAGTGAAAACTATTGAAAAATGAAAAGGAAATAACATGGGGGTTGTGGAAAAGTTCAGACAAGAAATGTACCCTTATAGTCAAGTGTAAATGCTATAAATAGAGATTTGGTAATCAAAAATAAATACTTAATTAAGAAAGTAATTCTATTTATTTGTCTTGCAATTAAATACTCATTTCTTTCATTTCGCGTAACAGGTCAACACATTCGTCAATATGGAGATGAAAAGTTTTCGTAATTTATGGTTACGAGGACTATTCATAGGTAGGACTATTCATATAATATTCATAGGTATACGAGTATAGCTCATCGGTACCCCGATCACATACTCTTATGTCTCTACGGAATCATTACAGAGCCTCATTTCCAAGGGGAATTTTCATTAAGCGTTCCAAACTGTTAGAATGTGACATATTTCGCATTAAGTAAAACGTATTTGGGTTGAATTAGTTCAAATTTCACTATACTATGGGACAAAAAAGGGTAAAATAAGCCCGTAAATTGCTAACAGGTTCTGCTCCTAAAATCCTACCTAGCTTCAGCAAATAAAAAAGTAGGAGAGAAAATATTAATTAACGCGAAGTAAAAGAGGAAAGGAAGCGGACAGAGCTCTACAAGAAATGATTCACAGTGTCGTCTACGTACGGTGGGAGATATCTTTTTAATAGTGGATTACATGACATTAGTTCAACGGAAATACAGTACACACGTATATCTAGGTACACAAGTGCACACATTTTTACGTGGTCTTTTCCGGCTAGCTCGACAGATAAAACGAACATAATCGGAATATCCATCGGGATTCATTCCCTATCTCGTCGGAGCAAAAGCTAATATCCGGAGGAACGCGTCGACGATTTTACCATCGGCGGAACACTACGCGAACGGAGCAAACCTGAAAGATAAATTTCTAACCCGTCTCCAGTTGTCCTCATTTTTTCCCGTACTCGACTCCATCGCAAGCAAGGAAGTTCTCAAGGGAGCCCAAGGGTCACGGGCCAATGAAGAACGAACAAATATTACACTCTGCCACGTTCGGCGGAGAACTCCTAAAGTCACACACCCCCCCCCCTCACCCTAGGCCACCACCCTAGCCGAATCCCCGCCAGATACCATTCCGCATAACGACGACGCTCGCTGGCCTCCGTCTCTCCATGTTTACCCAGTGAAATCACATACGGAAAGCCCGCGGGGTTACCCGTGGGCCTATGGTCAGTCTTGAAGTATGTTGGGGCAGAAAAATTAGGGCTGAAGATAGTGTACTGAATTGAATTTCTCTATGCAGCTGTATGATATATCCGGAGATGCACGATATGACAAGTTAATATTGATTCAAATTATCAATAAAATACTGCATGAAGTCAAACATTCTTTCGAGTCAAGCACTAAATAACATACACCGATTTTTTCCTGACTATGATTAAATTTTTGTTTGCCAAGGAAAATTGATTTTCTCAGCAATAGCATTTCTTACTCCTTGATCATAGTATTGTAACCTCAATGCAATCCCAATACAACCAATGAAATCAATACAACGGCAATACGAATGCAACCAACTCGTTACATATCAATTTAAGGAAAGACATAACTACTCTTCATTATTAAAACATATTGAAATGCCGGGTATAGACATGATTTGCACCAATGTATTTGCTGGAATTTTACACAAACTACAGTTTACAAAGTATATGACATAGGACTCATATATGTCATAATAGACAAAGGTTTCAGTTCAGTAGCATTATCATCAGGTAAAACTAATATATAGCATATAAAGTGTGGTCTGTAAAAGTTTCCAGCAATGAATCAACTGGAATAACACAAAAGTTCTAAGTTGCAGATGGTTATTTTAATATTGAATATTTTATTTGAAAAATTATATACATTGCTATACATATATAAGCAAAACACTTTTCTAAAATTTAAATGTTTTCAGGGTGTACAGAAATATTTTTATCTATTGAAATTTTATTCTTTATTTTAATGAAACATTTCAGATAAAACGCTGTCTGAATCTATATTCTATAGTGTCTGAAAACCACGTATCTTCAGTCTATGTCCTGGGAGTCCTCCCTTAAGACCCCCTTCCCCTGTTAATAGCCGCCACCCCCTTCCTATCCACTTCTTTTCGTACTCCCGACTCCCTAACCCCTTCCCCTACACCCCCACCCCCGTCTCGGTTATATATTGCGACCCTAACCTCCTTCTTTGCGGACACATGATGATGCCACAGTGTGGTGAACCGCCTCGTAGGGCCTGAATAATCCTGTGGAAGAGTACCAAGTGTTTCCAACATGAATGTTTTATCTGCCTTTTTTTCACACCCAGCAAGCCAATTAAGGTATAAATGGTATGGCTTAAAACGCGACGCGTCAATATCCCTTGTGCTATCAATGTAAGTGTATGCTCATTTAAAATTTTATAAAGCCTTGCACATAAAATCGAATATCGAAATATTATATTCAATGATGGTAACGGGTTTCGAGCGTTCGTTCGCGTCAGGGTATCTCTGGTCACCAAGAGGCACCCTTTCGCGGAGGAACGCCCTAAAGCCATTACCGTTGCGGATAAACTCCACAAACCTCATAATCCAAAATTATCAATATAACCAGGATTCGGGAAACATTCGAAACGATAATTATGAAATGATTATCGTTTTTTGGACATTCGTTTTTCAAATTTCTTTACACATTGTAATTTTAATAATGTTAAAAAATTACACATATACATATATAATATTTTACGAGGAAGATATAAAACATATATAAATATATATGGATATAAAACACATATTTACGGGTTTATTTATATATAACACTTGGACAGTAGAATTGAACACAAAAATAATTTAGATAAAACGTAAAAGAACACGCATTTTAGAAAGAGCTTTCGGGTTTCTCTTAGGCCTTCAGGTCTGACTCAACCTGAGTTTGACCTGAAGAAGGCCTAAGAGAAGACCGAATGCTCAAACTTTCTGGGTGTCCTATTACGTGATTTCTATTTTATTTTAATGTTCTATTGTGCCGTCCAAATATTATATTACTCCCGTGAGTACTTCTACATCATACATAATCGTACGTGTATATATCTTCGAAATGGAACGCTCTTCGGTGACGCACAAATATATAAAAATACTGATATAGATTTTTAAAACATAGAAACACAGAGAAAGGGCCCTCACATATGTAGTTTTGACCTTTCAAAGACACGCCCGTCATTATCAGAATGCCTCTCTCGGGGATGAGTGGAGAGGATGTGTGTGGGGGAAGGGAGGAGAGGTAAGGGACGAATAGGAAACGAACAAGGGGGTGGGAGGGGATATGTAGGGGACTATTGGATGAATTCAGTGGGGTTGATTCAGTCCGGGAGGTTTAAATGACTGGAGCACCCAGATACGCGCCATCTCGCGGGTTCTCACGTCTATGCTACTTGCAGATTTGGGAAGTGTTTCAACCACCGAAACAGAGAAGCAGTCATCGAAAGATTGGTCGTGGGAAGCCGGGTGAGTAGGGGTGGGATAATTAAGAAAGATGGGAGATTTGGTGGAATAGCGGTGGCTATTCGTGCGGAGTGAAAGGGTGGTGGTGCATTCACCCACGTAGAAGGCAGGGCAGAAGTTACAGGAGAGGCGGTATATAATGTTTTTGATGTGCAGATGGCGTTGGGTTGGGAATTGGTAGTAAGGGAGGTGGCGGGTCTTAGAAGATGGCAGTATTTCCAGCGTGGGTGGTTGCATAGTGTGGGCATGGGCGGAGAAGAGACAGGGGTGCCCGCAGGTGTTTATGTCGACTTGAAGATGTCTCGCAAGTTCGATGGGCCTTTAAACGAAACGTGGGAATAAAAGTGATGTGGAGTGACTGTTATTAATATTTGAGAAGTGTTGATAAGTTAAAATTTGATGGTTCCGGGGAAGAAAATAATGATGAAGTTAGGGCATTTTGGATGGTTTAGTTTGGGGAGAGGAGTGTATTGGTTTGACGGTTTGTGAATTTTACTGTTCAGTAGTTTTTCAGGGTACCCGATTTTCCTGACAGTCATGTAGCTGGTGCATGTACTTGCGTTTGAAGGGGGTGATGTTGCAGAGACGGATGTCACGAACTGAGAATGAGAAAGGAATGGAGCTTTTTGTATTTATTCTATTTTTTGCAGCTCTTGAAATGAAGGTTTTGTTGGTTGTTGGTCGATTTAATGGGGACTGAGTTGTTCAGTTTGTTGTTCTAGAGGTGAATGTTGATATCTAAGGAAATAATTTTTGAATCAGATACAGATGAATTGAAAGATACCGAGAAGGAGGAGTTGAGAGAGGAAATGAAGGAAGATAAAGTTTCGCGTCCGTGGGACCAGAGGAGGAAAATGTCATCAATATGGCGGGCCCTGAAGAGTGGTTTAAGGTTTTATTGTTGGAGAAAGGTATGTTCAAGTTTTAACATAAAAAGATTGCCGTATACAGGAGCCATACACGTGGTCATTGCAGTGCCTTTTGTTTGTAAATAGATTTTGTGGTAAAATTTGAATGCATTTTTGGTGAGGACGAGTTTGGTCAGTTCGATGAGGAAATCTGTGGACGGAATGTGTGGTGTGACTCGTGGGAAGAGGTAATATTTCAGGGATTTTAGGTCTTCTTTGTGGGGAATGGAGGCGTAGAGGGATGTGACGTATATTGTGGCCATAAGAATGGTCGTGTTATAAGAAACTTAAATTGAGTGTAAATGTTCCAGAAAGTGTTAGGAATTTTTGAAGTAAGAAGGGAGTGAAGTGACTGTGTTTGCGTGAAGTGTAAAAAGGCAGGGCATTATACAGAGCTAAGGAAGAAAAGGAAACATTGGTGAAGGAAAGAGAAAAGAACACTCACGGAGACGATGCACCGGCAGACAAACAGGAACAGATGAAACGATGAAGGTAAATAAAACGTTTATCGGTTAAATCAGCCAAAAATATAAATATCTTCGAAATACAGCACTCTTCGGCGACGAAAAAATATATAAAAACATTCATGTATTTATATTACCTAAAAGCCACCGCTAGAGTGTGTGGCAGGGGGTGAATACACACCAGAATAATTTTACCCGAAATAGATTTTTAAAACATAGTAACACAAAGAAAGGGCACTCACTTATATAGTTTCAACATCCGGGTCTCAATGTCATGTCAACAAAATGTATGCGGATGAATTAATTGTCCCACCATCTCGCAAGAAACAAATCCACACCCATCCACCCCAGCCCCCCCCCCACCCATTTAGTGAACGACATTGAGACAATTTTTTCAATTTCAATTTTCAATGGAAAAATAAACACTTAAAAATTGAAATAGAAAAAAATGTCTCAATGTCGTTCACTAAATGGGTGGGGGGGGCTGAGTTGGATGGGTGTGGATTTGTTTCTTGCGAGATGGTGGGACAATTTATTCATCCGCATACATTTTGTCATCCTTGTCCTGGGTTTTGACTTGTCCAGCCCTTATGATGACTTTGTGAGTTGACGCCTTGGTCATGGGTGTTGTGGTATCTGTGGATGAATTTTTAGTTTTCTTTGTCGCTTGTTGCTATTTCCGCATCCTCCCTATTCCATCTCCGCTCCCCTCTGGCCTCCCTTTCCCCCTCCATAACCCCCTCCTTCACCCCTCCCCCACCACCTGTTCTCCCCTCCGCTTTCTCCCCCTCCACATACCCCTCCTTCACCCCTCCCCCACTACCTGTATTCCCCCCCTCCCTCGTCCCCTTCTCTCTCTGCACCACATACCTCAGTCCTATCTTATCTTCCGAAGAAGACGGAGCTCGAGTCCGTCGAAATTATCAAGATGTTATTGTGAGTGTTCTTTTTATGTGTTCCCGTGCTGTGTGTTGCTGTCTAAGTTTTTTATTCAACACTTCCGTGATAGTTCGAAGAAATCATATATATCATACATACATATATATATGTGGGTCGCGGTCTCGGGTTCGATTCCCAGGCAAGGCACTCTGGGCACCTGCAGCTCCACCCAAGTTTGTGATTTTTCGGCTACCAGATCTTCCTGGGAAACCATAACCAAGACAGGGAATGGAACTGCCCCCCCTACCCTGATGTGTGAATATCACACGCGGTCGGGCTTAGTACTGGGTGAACTCTGCCATCACCTACTAAACCCATATATATATTAGGCACATTATTGTTGTCTGCATGCACGCACAGGGAGATACATGTATGAGGCCCTAAATCAGTTCCATTAGAAATTCATTAAAAAGAATATAGAAAGACTAGTGAAACTCTAGGACCAAAAGCCTTAATGTCGAATTAACATAGTGCGCCGAATTTCCCTGCGCTAACGCTAATGACATCGTTTGTGACATGAATTCACTTGAAGCTCGAGTAGAGTCAGTCAGTAGCAATTAGCGCGCGGTTCGTTGGAATGTGAATTAACGCGAAATTAACTCTAAGCATCCTGGAACTCGCCTTGCAGCGTGCAGTCATTCCGTGCGTTGTGGGCGTCAATTGTTTACTGGCGAAGTGTCTCCTCACAATGAGATGATCGACACGAAATTAGCTCTAGGGGCTCCTTGGGCACGCCCCGATGCCGTCAGTCCTCTGTACGTGAAGTTGTTCCATGCATGTCGTGCGAAATTTAAACGGAAAATACGGCGAGAGAGCGCTTTTACCAATAAATCCTTATTCACTTCAACGCTCAACACAAAAAAGTTGATAAATGTACTCGCTTTCAAAGGATACAGATAAAAAGCCAAAATACTGAATCGCTCCGCGTTACTTTTAATAGTATTCTCACTTGTGGATTGTACTTCAAACGCGCTTGATTCGCTGCGTCGACTTGACTAGGTAATTATGCCGTTTTTTTTATAAACTGGGCTCAGTGAGCCTAGCTGAACGAGGACGTCGAAAAGAGTCGCTGCCTGGGCTTGACTTACTTCCTTCCTCCCGCCCATGTTGTTCAGTCCGGTGCCCAGGAATGAGCCCCCGTCCACTCCATCCATTATGGTCTCCTTAACGGCAGCCATTGGGCAATCTCCCTCCTCCACCCACCCGACTCTCAAACACAAACGATCCCTCTACCCCCGCTCACCCTCGCGTCCCGAACTCAATCGCATTCCGGTCGGACCAGACGGGGCGGGCCGAGGCAAATAAATATTGGCCAAGGCTAACATGGCCAGGAAAATATTCCGCGTGTGTGTACGAAGCGGGAGCGGTGGCGGAGGGATGTTATCTATGCGTGCATAGTGCATACACTTCTCTCACGGAGGCAAATGGATTCCCGAAGGTGAAGAGAGGGGACCCGGAGGGATGGGGGAGTGGGGGTGGTTTCCGATTGCCGTTTCGGGAACTGAAGCGAGGGATTGGCGTGCTCGGTGGGAGATGAGGACGATTGGGGATGGTGGATAAAGAGATATGTTTGGAGAGCTGTAGTACTCTATGCGAAAGGAAAAAAATAGACATAAGAATTGACTACGGGGGAAGCATCGTTTTTCCGCCGATCCCAGATCGAAAATGTCGGGATCAAAGAGATTTTTCTGGACTGGGACTCTGGAGGGGGATTGGGGAGTGATATCGGCGGGGGATTATTTCTCATGTCCCTTCATCCCCTGAACCAAAGGTTGGCAGAAACCAAAACTAAGGCGATTGAATGGCTCGGGATGAATTTAGCCGGTTCGTTGCGGATGGCGGAGACTAACGAACAAATTTACCGACGTATTTTTCCGAGACCCACCACTGAGTGTGGACTGATGGAAGGGACTAGGGAACAGCGACCGTTTGAGGAAATTTCTTATTTTATAAAGTACTAAATTTGAAGTAAATTATTTCTTTGTTTACATTTTGAGTGGCTAAGTGGGTATGAGTTATGATTTATGTTGTTAAGGTGGTGAATTTTGAATGCAGTTCCTCATTCTTTATCGTTTATGAAAATCTGTCTCTTTGTTGAGAAGCCAATTTTCTCTGGATCTAGCAAAAAATGATAACTTAAAAGCTTGCATTGATATTAACCATATTTCAGCTTTGCATACTTGCCCCCCCTCATACCGTCCAAAATTCTCGCTTTCCTCCTCCCTCTTTCCAATTCTTAATTCCTTCTCCCATTTCCTTCTTCACTCAATCAGAGTTCTCCACACCTCATTGTTCTCGAAATCTCTGCCACCAACTTTTCCTACATTCTCCGAATTTCCGCCAACAACATCCTCTCTCTTACTTCCTTGCCCGGCACTTAACTTTTCTACATTTACGCCGATTGCCTTTCCTCCATTTTAACTATTTGCACATATCAAAAATCTATAACTTACGTTTCTCTTCCTCCCTCCTAAATTACCAAGTTTGGCAACTAAATGATACAACGCTCAATATTTAAATTTTCAATAATATTTTCTCTAGCATTGTCTCTAATAAGCACTATTTAAATTATTGTTTGTTTGATGGTCTTACCTTACCACTATAGTTGCACCTACAAATTCAAATTGGTATTAAAATTATCTCTGGATACCTGCATTAAACACGTACGATTTTCACTTATATAGCATCAAAAAACAGTCACAATATCGAAATTTTCACCGGAGGACATTATGTATGCAAGGCCATTAATTTGGCATCGTATGCTTCGTAATATTTCTGAAAACTTGGGTATACTGAATGCCTCGAGGCCACGGCCCCAAATGCATCGTTATATACACCACAGAATTGTAGAGTATTGTAGGACCGGTAGGGTGAAACGCATATTACAGAGAAAAAATAAATAAACATTATATTTACCTGGGATTATGGTTTCTACGCATTGTGTCACTCTACGGCGTTTCATTGATGACAAAAATGTACTAACTTTCATGGCAAGGGAGAATAGTGGTGAGGACCAACTAGGATACGTGTTTTAAGTAACAATACAGCGAAACCAAAGTTATTCATTCAAAAAATGCGAGTGGCTGAATTTCAGTAGTATTTTCACTGCTTTCATAAAAGGTACTCCTCCACAATTGCATCTGGTTTCATTTTTTTCCATGCTTGAAATTAATGATATAAATTATCACATTTATCGTTTGGTATGCTGCCGCCCAGAGGCCTGTTTCCCACGATTCCCTTAAATTAATTAAAGTCATTGTACTCTTCAAAATCATTTCTGCGCGATGCAAAGACGTCTTTTATCATACCTACCTATTCCCTTTTATAGCTCCTTATATTTTCTGTCCTTCTTCATAGCATTCGAAAGACCAATTATTTTTTATCCTGTTCCCTGCCCACCCCAATATTCTTCCATTCATCGCAGTCTCCAGCTTCCCACAACATCTCCAAACCTTCATTCAATTATCTTCCTCCTTCTTCGAATTTTCCACCACAACTTCCTCTTTTTCACAATCATACTCAGCATTTCTCCTTTAGTTGTCCTCTCCGTCCTACTTTTTTTCTACATCCTTAACAATACCAGCAGCCGATCCACAGACCTATTCTCGTTCATTTTCCTATGAGACGGAGCTACTGATCTGATAATACATTACGTTCATATCTCGGCGAACCCTTCCTTAGCCAAAGTAATGCAATTCTTTATCCAAGGTAATTCCTGTGCGGCAATTCCACCGTGTAGATAGTATTTCTATTCCTTGATCTGGATTTGAACTCAGATCCCTTGGTATCCGGGTTCGAATCTCAGTCAAGGCGAATGATTTTCACAATGTGAAATTCTCTCATTTTAATGCTGTTTTACGTCTTTGGCTTCACATCAACAGCACTACCTTTGCTAGCACATTTCTTCGTCTCATGACTTCTCCGCTTTCCCTGTCATCATAATGTCTAAATACGTATTCCAATCACTCTAATTTGAACTTTCCTTTTCTATGATCAACTTAAGACTGCCCATCTCTTGAGAACCTCATTAAATACACAACTTTCATAGCATTACCATTCGGGTTAAAAGTTTTTACAGTCTCATTTTATGTTATTTCATAAAACTTACTATTCCCAACTAACTGCTTTCACTCTGTTCTGTCCTTAAATATCTTCCTTCCACGTCTGTCACATCCATTCATTGTTTCTTACATTTTCTTCTGTCCCGGAGATATCTAATACTTCTTTTCCTTAGAATATCTTCGTACACACTCACCCATGTTATTCTCGGTCTACCTCATTTCCTCTCAAACCATTTATTCTTCTCTCACATAACTGGTTGGCAATTCGACCATCGTCCACTCTTCTTATATGATCTGGATCTAATTATTTTCGTTTTCGGAAAGAAATATACGGATTTGTTAAGTCAACTATAGTTGTTGCGTGTTATATGAAATGGAATCAACAAAGCTGTATTTTTCTTTCCGCAATGGATAATTTTCACGAATTGACGTTCTTTTTAAATAAAACCACTTTGCTTTTCCACATAAACTTTTTATTCTCACGACCCAGGTTTTGTTATAGCATATGCTATATATAGCATATGCTATATATAGCATATGCTATAACAAAACCTGGGTCGTGAGAATAAAAAGTTTATGTGGAAAAGCAAAGCGGTTTTATTTAAAAAAACGTCAATATGAAGATTTTCCACCAAGTTACGCCAGAAACTGTTTTATTTAATTTCCACGAAGTTAAGCCCAAAACTACAAAATTTATCTTCATTTTATTTAGATGTATCGTCATCCTTTGCATCATCATACTATATCTCTCGAAAATAAACCTACAACTCTCCCAACAATGACTGTAATCCCTGCGCTGACTAGTTGAATATTATCATCTTGAATGTAACTGATTAATCAGTTTTCCTTTTCGCCTACGATTACGTTATGATCTCCAAACATGACCGTGTTCCATTCATCGATTCTTGTTCCATAATATTTCCCTCATTTGATTTTATCATATAGCATATACTTCCCCATTCTCTTAATCTCCTTCATCTTCTCTATTTTGTTCTATTATTCAAATGCTTTATAATCACCATATTTTTCACCATATTGCGCCCTATTGCTAAGCCATGTAGGCTCTCACACTCTAAGCTATAATTACTTTGTATCAACTTCCAATTGTACTCTCCATTTTCCCATCTTGCTACCGCACTCTTACATGTTCAAATGAAACTTCTCAGGCGTTACCTAGCAGACACCCTACATATTGCCTTTATTATTTTTATGTTTATGTTTATCTATCATTAAAATATATATTTATTTATTATTCCAAACTGTCTTCGTGGTGGAGAATTTCAGCTGCTCGAAGATGCCCATTCTACTGACCTAAACGTAACACATGGAGATGGATAGTGAGTACAAGACTCCTGAGTGAATGAGATGCTTGGCGAAATGGGACTTGTTAAGACAATTTTTAAATGGCTTACAAAAGCCCCTCTTCTCCTCCGAGTCCACCCTCCTAGATATTCCACTGCGCTTCCGCCCGCTCCTCCTCCCGACCTATAGCGCCCAATGAAATTGCTTATCAAAGGCCCTAATGACCAGGCGACAACTCCCTTCCATAAAGATCACTCTGCAACATCAAACCCGTAGCTTTCACACGTATATACGTGAATGTGTGTATGCTTCAAGTTTTGAAATGGTATTATGTATCTAATGATGCCGCAACGGTCGAAACCGGTCATACTATCACAATTAAGTTGCATGAAATTTTGAATTATTCTTGACTCCTTCCTTGTTAGTATACACACATCCTTTCTCAATATCTTCTTTCGGGTGTTCTAGTATTCTTCCTTAAAATAATCCTACATTTTATGTTCATGTAGCAACTTACGATTATAACATGTACAATAATATTATATAGAATAAAGACTTTATTGTGACCAGCTTGTGGTCTTCCCGGTTCGAGTGACCCTCATAGAAACAATCAACATTGCTCCGGCCAACACGAACCCAGCAAAATGAGTCATTAGATCGTGTAGGCTGTTCAAATCGTTCGACTGCTTTCCGAGGGTCTTCGTGCGGAGAGGGAATCAAATAGCCTTCCGCAAAAAAATTGAGTTTACGTACATTCGGCTCCTGAACCACGAAATTCAATTTAATCTCCGAATCCGTCACGGTTGATGTTTTTGCTATGTTTTGTATGGGACGTCGAGGGAATAAATATATCTCTATTAATATGGTATCCTGAGTATACGTTGAATGCAGACCTAGTATAAATTGAGGGATGAAAAGAACGATAAGAGAAGATTGCCTCGTATCCCATCATTTCTGACCTAAGCGAGGAAAAAGTTCATCGGGAATCGTTTAAATATTATATGTACATCTCAGGGCTATAAGCTAAATGAAATATATTATTTGTATTGGCAATATATTTACCGTAAAGGAAAAGAACTTCAATGACAAATACATTGCCAAATGTAATGTACTAAGTGAGACCTATACGATGGTGCAGAATTATTCTTTCCCGGTAGTCAAAGAACAGCTGCGATATCATATTCCAAGTTTATTACAAATGACAGCTCAATGTTTATTTAATCATGACCTCTACTTCTAATTCTACTTGGCTTCTGAGATGAAATACAGCGGAAAGCTTCTCCGCTTTACAGACAGCATATTTCTCGGCATTTTGTTTTCCTCTTAGGGCTCTCGAATCGGAAAACACGTACAATATACGAATGAAAGAACTTTTCACTATTCACTCAGAGGAGAACTCGAGTCTGGATGAAATGCTGGGAGGTTAAAGGGGGAGAGCTTATGAGTGGGAGTCCAAGGAATGAGGGGAGAGATAAGGTTCTATTATTACCCCATTCACGAGACACCCGCAGAATACCGGCTGGCTATACGTTTTCCCACCCATCTAATGCACTCCGTCCCCCTTTATCTCCCTCACCCCCTCTCTTTCTCTATCTCTCACCCTGGCCTTAACACAATCCCGGTCCCGATTAGCCCCCGTGCCTCCTTCCCCCGCCGCCCTGAAACCAATTCCCCGGCGATCCGTCCTTCTCCTCCCGACGTTTGTCTCCCACCACGTACCCTTCCCCCACTCAATTCGCAGATCCATCTGAGGGTTCCCTATCCCCTTTCCTTCTCCATATAGCTTTCCCCTAGGATTCTGACCCTCCCTCTCGTCCATTTTCCGACCTGTCTTCTCCATTTACTCACGAAAACTCTCTCCCGCATCTCAAAACGTCTTCGCTCTCCCTTCGAAGGGGTACGGAGATGAGGGAAAGGAGGTAGAAAGTTAGGTTGATTGAGGACGTTTCTTTCAGATTCAGCCTTTGTCCTCCCATACATCCTTTTGCTCTCGCCATTCACCTCCCACCCCTTTCTTTGCCAGCCCCCTCTTCATCCAATTCGCTCAATCTATTTCGGAAGTCATTTCGAGTCGCAGGGTTAGCGGAACTTCAGAACTACTTGTCAGGTAGATTTTTAAAAACCAACATCCTCGGCATTCTTTTCACTGGAGATCATTCGGCTTAATAACTGCTCAGAATGGGTATTTGCGTATTTGCAAAATGTTACGCGTGCAAAAATGTGGAAAATATACTCATTTTCCCACCCGCATTCTGACTAGTTCATCATTCCTGTACTCGTATTCTGGGTCCAGGGGTAACGAAATAAAATAGATAATTATAATTCTTGGGCTTCACCCGTCAGGAATGGTATTTTCCCTGCTGGAGACTTCGTCAAAATGTAATATTTACACCTTGAAGAAGAATCAGTATTCGTAAGTGGTCATTAATAACTTAAGAATTTGGGTCTTCTGCGATCGAAGGCTTCAGCATAAAGTCTATAAATTATGCTCAAGTATATCCAGTAATCTACCGTTCATGTCAAGAAGCATTGTACACAGAAAACTCAAAATGGACAATAAAAACTCTACAAAACTACAAAATTTTACACCCTGACGAAATCTAACGTAGCGAAAGAAACTTTGGTGAACTCCGAGAACATTTATTTACTGCTGTAGAACCGCGAGTTTTTCAATAAAATAATAACGTAGACATTTAATTTAAAATATTACGCAGTCATCCGTCCTCGATGTTCCGAAAAATATCTGCCGCGGATGTAGTATGTAATCGGAATCATAGCATTTAGCGTCCTAATTTGTGATAATTTGGGACTGAAATCCCAGGGAAAACAAATGTTTCCCATCAATCAAATTCTACTCTTTTATTTATTTTCCTCCTCATCCTCCTTTGCCATTCCCCTCTAAAAGCGGATTCACTTCTCTCAGAACCTCAATTTGCGCGTAAACTGTTTTTTTGGGTGAGAGTGCGCTTTTTGGGATCGCGTTTCGAATGTCCAAATTCAATCGAGTGCCGAGGGAAATGGAACCCCTTGGAGTCTGACCTCGGTTAATATATATGTACATACATGTATATATATATATACACACACACACATTCAAACACGAAATCCCGCCATGTGGCGAAAAAATATTCATTCACAAGGAAATAGATAGAAGAAAGGAACGGGGATAGGAGCATATACGATTTATACGCTCGTATAAAGGACAAACACAGGAGAGCTGGGGAAGGCGAAATCAGGAAAATCACAAGCGTAAAAATATTTCCTTGACCGGGATTTGAACACCGGATCTTTCCACTTGCCGGGCGGATGCTTTCAAGGAAACGTAATTTTACACTGAGATTTGCTGGTCTTATAACAGCCGAGTGTCCCGATTCTTTGGCCAAGAGATGTCGTCATGGAGCTCTTTCACCCACCAAAGGAGAAATACACGACACACTAGAGGAAGGACATTAGGTAAGATCATAAAATATAATAAAGGATAGGAACAGAGCGTTTCGAGGAAAGCATAGTCAGAAGAAGAGACGAGCCATCCACCACAGGGATCCCACTCAACGGTGGCCCTTCCTCGTCGCCTGGACCACCGGAAACACCGAGCAACTTGCAGATATCAATTAAGAGTCTCGTTTTTCCTCTCTTCTTTTATATGTGTGTATACGAGTAAAAAAAGTGTATACATATATGTGATCTGATTGATTCCGCCTTCCCCACCTCTTCTGTGTTTGTCTTTTATATGTGTTCCATTCCCTTTTCCTTATATCTACATCCTTGTGAATAAATATACATACGTAGCACATCCGCCCGGCAAGTGGAAGGTACGGTGTTCAAATCCCGGTTAAGGAAATATTTTTGCATTCGTGATCTGCTCAAAAAACCGCCTTCCCCACATGTCCTGTGTTCGCCTTTTGTGTTTCCCTATCCCCTTTCCTAATACCTATTTCTATGTTTGAATGAATATTTGTGCGCCGTATGGCGGGACTTCGTATTTGAATGCATACATATGTATATGTATACATATATACATAAACACACAAACACTAAGATAATAGATATTACACACACAGAAACATAAAAGAAGGACACTTACAGTAGATATTTACGTTTCGACGGCACGGCCGTCGTCATCAGAATCTTATCTTTTTTCTTGTTTCGTTTCTGATGACGACGGCCGTGCCGTCGAAACGTAAATATCTACTGTAAGTGTCCTTCTTTTATATTTCTGTGTGTGTAATATCTATTATCTTAGTGTTTGTGTGTTTGTGCGTCGCCGGAGAGCGTCATTTTCAAGATTATATATATATATATAACAAATGAGGAAGTACTAGAAATGGTGGGGGAGGAGAGGGGTTTGTTGAGAGAAATCCTATGGAGGCAGGAAAAATGGATGAAGGGCGTATTGAGCGGTAGTGGAATGTTTAAGAGGGTAATAGAGGGAAGAATGTTGGGCAAGCGAGGTAAGGGTAGGAACAGGATAGGGATGTTGGACGAGATGAAGGGAGGAAAGAAGTACACCGAGATGAAGAGGGACCTGATATAGATTAGTTTGCTAGGTGGGGAGTCACAAAATGTTTATTTGATAGTTGGGTCCATCCAAAAACCTTCCTTAACCGGTAGATTACCTAAAAAAAAATATATATATATACACTTCAGTTAAGATTGTATTAAGAGCGATATATTGCAGCGTGGATGGCGAGGAGGCGGATCAGTCTATCTCTCTTATAATCCTCACGAGGATTATAATTCGGTCCAACGTTTTCCTTGTACGTTTTTCTCTGTACCTCATTAAGTGCGGACGAACAAAATAGCGTGTCTCATTACCGTACGATTTCGCAAACGACCAGCGGAGTCCAATCCCTCGAGGATTCTGAGGAAGTGAAATTAGAACAAAAAATTGAATTCGAAACGGGTGACGTGTTGCGGCATAAGAGACGGCAAGCGAGGTGAGCAGGAAAAGAGACGCTAAAGTGGGAAACCCAGGCATGAGTTCGCTTGCCGACACTTTAATGATGGCCAAAATGATGCAAAAACCACGAAAAATATAAATTTTAAAACTTTTCTCTGTTTTCAACCCAGCGTCCCACAAGATCTTGATGCCCAGTTCGAAAAAATGATAATTTTGATTAATTTGCAGCGTTACTTGGGAATCTAAATGGCAAAGGTTTCCTCGACATTGATACAATTTTTGATTGAAAAGAGTTTAGTAATGAATTTCAGCGAAATTCTACGAAGAAGTCTCAAATTTCACAATGCAAAGTGAAATACCCCTCCTGGAGTACCCTAATTCACCCATCGGTCTTACACAGTTGCAGATGTTCATATTGCGTCACGATAATACTTACAAATTTAAAAATAAAATCGAACTTCACCTCTTCTCAGTGATCGTAATATTTATTACCGACCACGCCGAAACAACTTTCATTTTAAAAATGCAATCAGAGGAAAAATCTGGATTGGCTGGGTCAGAGTTTCTTCATTTACATCAATAGTAGTCCTTATTGGCTCAGTAACTTCTAAACATACTTAGTGAGAAAATGTTTAGAATTAGAGGCTGTAATGGTTTATTGGAGGCCTAACACTTTATGAGTAACTGAACGGTCGATTAATATATGATATAATATTTTCAAAATATTTTGTTAATTACAATAGAGCTAGCTCTTAAGGTCAATGTTTAAATTAATATTATAAAAATCAGACGAAGTGCTTAGCGTCGTGAGAGAAGAGGGAGAATTATTGGCAAAAATCCAAAGGAGGCAGGAAAGGTGGGTGTAGAGCATTTTGAATTGCGACGGGTTGTTGAGGACTGAGGGAAGATCGTTAGACACGGATGGGGTGGGAATAGGATGGGCATTTTAAACGATACAAAGGGAGAAAGGAAGTCTGCGGAATTAAAGAAGGGTTTAAGTAGTGCCGGATGACAGCTTGAGTTTTTGATAGGAGAGAAAAAATTATCTAACGGTGTCTATCCAAAATTTATCTCAAATGGTAGAATAACAATGATAATAATAATTATAATTAACCGACAGAACCTAAGCTAACACAAAGACAAACAATGTCTCGAAATTTCATGCAATATATTTTATGCTTGATCATGCATTTTTATTTCCAATTAATTGATTTTCTCCATTTTCCACTTACAAATAAAAGTGCTGCCTTGCTTGACGGGTGGATTCTAATTAAATTATTCTGCCTGGACGTTCGCGGCGAATATTTAATTTTTTGTGGATTGCTTAAAACGTATCTCGGTTTTCTTTAGGCGCCGCGGTAATTTGACCCTTGTACAGACATGTCAAAAAGTATTACCACCCCTCAACTCTCTGAAGAATTCCTTTTTCAATGCACCAAGGAGATCTTAAGGAACACATATCGAAGGAAAAGAACGGCTAATCAAACGCGTTAGAACAAGAGCCGAAGGAAATATTAGAAGGAATAAGTCATGGATGTTTATTCTCGGCCCTGAGCGTTAATTTCTATTGTTTTCTAAGTCAGTAAATGCAAAGAATAAGATGTAAAGGCGGTATTTGGATACTAGAAGAAAGAATCTCTCGGATGAAATAGTGAAACTTGAAGAAAATAAAGGAGACATGACGAGAGCACTATACCATAGGTTTAATGCGGAGGGATGATTTTCAAATACAATTACGGAGGAACACTTTTGAGGAAGTGAAGGATCATTTTCAATTAGGAGCAGGATATCGAAATAAGAAAAAAGTACGAGGGAGAGATTCAGAGTATTCAGAATGATGCGAACGAAGATTAATGATTTTTCTACCAGAAGATACGACTGCAAAATGCAAAGAGCTCCGGCATGAACATCACGATACGGTTCATTAAAAGCTACATACGGTGTTAACTGAGTCGACGGCTGTGAGATATAATCGATAGTAGCGGCAGAGAGAAGGAGATCTGAGGAGATGTATTAGTGGGACGGACCGAAGAATGATGAAAATGAAATGGACGTCCCGAATGACTAATGAATAAATCCTTCGAAAAGTTAGGGAAAGAGAATCCTATGGATGACAGTGACAAATGAGTCGAATGCAGAGGAAAATATACATGGCACATTTTAGACTAAATAATATACCGAACCGTATTGTGAACGAACTTTAGAAAGGAATACATTTTGAGGAAGTTAGCTCAAAGATGATTTACGAGAAGTAGAATATCAGAGCAGGAAATAATGAAGGAAAGGAGATATTGAACGCTAATGAGCTGACGAAGAGTTAATGCAAAATAATACTCGCATTGATAAATTAAAAATATGAGCCGTCCCCGATACAATAGATAACATGCATGAAATATTGAACATAAAATCTCTGAAGTGCGCTCGACTCTACCCAGAAGCCAGCCGGAGATACTAAAGGTGGACCTGTTGACAGAAAAAATCTATCATGGACTTTGAAAGTTCAACTAGGTTGATAAGAATTTAGTAGCTTTAAAATATTAGCAGCAAATCGACTACTTTCTAATTCAATCACGAAATACACTTAATTACTCTCAATTACTGTCGAAATGCACTCACAATACAATCTTAATTATATTATCAAATAAATTCTTATCATCCCTGCCCTGGCAAAAACCCTGCCATGACGATATTCGTATTGTATTAGAAACTTGGATTGAAACATAGCTGGTGTTCATATTATCAACACGAAGAACTATCTAAAATCAGTGAGAGATATCAAGTAAGATCCTTAAAATTTCCGAGAAAGTTGCACGACAGTTCCAAGCACGAGACATTCTACACCAGTGAACTACGACAGCTATTTGAACCATAAACGTTGTCAAGTGAGCACTGCCGTAAATAAATGTGCGAGCGATTTCATTCTATTAATTTTGAGGCGATTTCCAACGAATTGCCGGATAGCAGAGAATTAATCAGGGCATACGGTTTGCCATCAAAGTATCCCGTAATATGGTTGAGATGTCACCATCATTCCTTGCATACCAGATCCCGTGCATACAGGACTCCTCGACTATATTTCCGAAAGCAAAGCGCAGTATCTCCCTCAGCACACATGTTTTAGACCAGCGTCATTGTTTTTCACGCAAGAGCCTGACCAAGCGTTATTCCGGACACTGCGAAAGCGACGCGTAGTTATATGGTGAAAAAAATAATTCGCACGAAGCTTATCGTGATATTAACTTTGGCACTTTTCTCTTCGTTATTCATTATTTTTGAGCCAGTTTTCCGTGCCAATATCGGAGACATGTTCACATTCACACACCCCCCCCCATCCTTAATTTTAAAACGCTCAGGTTAGGTTAAAATAAGGAGATTCTTATATGAGGGTGAGCACGACAAGTTTTATTCTCCCGGCGCTCGTGCCTCGCGTGGCGAAGCGCCTCAAAGTCATTACGTGCACAACACAAACAATTTTTATGCGCCAGGCTTTTTTTTAATGCCTCGTCTTCCCTCCTCCTTCCGTCCCGCGCGCCTCACTCGCGTGCTGTAATTTTTTCCAGGGCGTCAACGTGAGCGGAATATGCATGCCCGAATCGATCCCTCCCCTGCCCTCCCCCGTCCCGTCCCCCGAGAGGAGGAGGAAGAAAACTCGCGACATCATACCGAGGCGTGACATTTTTTGGTAGACTGACCTTGTGATTCGCTCTCGGCAAGACCTCGCGGTTACCTCAGCGTCTTCGTCATAGGTAGCCACCATTCCTCAGCCATAACCACCTCGATCTTCCATGAAATCGATGTGATCATGCCTCAGATCGTATATGAGATTTGATGATTTCCCGGAGTAAGATTGCGGTGGAGCCTTCACGGGTTTCCCACCGGGTCAGGGTTTCAGCTGCCGACGTTTCGATGGTAAATTCCGTCATCGCCCTCAGGGCGCTGTTAAAGGGTCATCATTTTCCTCGTCCGATTAGGCTCGGGTAATTTCTGATTGGCTGCTGCTCGCATTCTCTCTTCTTCTCCCCGCTGCCTTCATTTTCCGGAGCACGATTGGCTGAAGTATCATCTCGGTTGAATTTTTTCCTTCAAGATGGATTTATATCGCTTCCTTTGTCAGGTGGTCCCGGTAGCCGTTTTATATGCTAATTATTTTAGCGCTGTCGAAGAGAATCCGATGGTCCTGGGTGAGGCTGTGTTCCGCAATGACTGAGTGTCTCTCCGCTGTAAGAATTTCCGCAGACGCGAGTCTTCGAGTCCCAGGTTGTCCCCACCCGGACGAGAAGCTTTACCGTAACTCCTTACTGTCCTCTCTTCTCAGTCAGTCTCACGACTTCATCCCAACGTCTCCCATACGTATCTTATATTATCTGCTTGACTTACCCATCCGTGGATTCCTTCTCATTTCTCCCATCCATTCTTTCTTTCTTTCATTGACTTTAGTACACCATTATGTCATAGCGTATGCCTAATAGCACTATTTCACCCTCTTTGCAATGCTTTCAAAAGACTTCTCTCTTGCCCTGTTTCTTCTGAACTTCTTCAATGTTTACATTTATTCCCGCATTAATAGCCCACTCTCAACTCTTGAAGTTTCCTCTTTCCAAGGCTCGAATTTCACTTTCGGCGTCGGAAACTTCCAAGAGACTTTTAGGCAATAAGACTGGGAAACTCTGAAGTTTCATCTGTAAGACCGCATTTCCAATGACTCTATACCTTTTTTTTTGGTTACTGTACTCTCCAGACATTTGTTTCATGCAGTGTTTTCTGACATCCGAAAGTGTATTTCCGACTGTTATTAGACTTTTTTGTGGGATGCTTCCACTTATTGGTAGTTATTCTCATTATTTCACAGCTTTCTTACTTTTTCCTCCATGCCTTGCGAGTAATTATTTTTCCTGGGTAACAAAATTCTTCTTGTTCTGATAAATATTATTGCGACTCAATTTCATGGTAGAATTGACTACATACCCCCCACCAAAAGCCATTCTTTTAGTTTCATTGATATTCATCTTTTCGCAATACAAACTAATTGAAAAAAAAGGTAAGAAAACGGAAGGACATTTGGCATGAACGTCACCGCTGAGTGATCTTTCCAAGCTATGCATTAGTTTGAGTGACGATCACTTCCTTTTTCTATTCGGTAAAATACTTTTCTCTGACATTTTCATCCCCAAATTCGACCCAGGTTAACTTGACCGAATGATGATGACGCTCTCCAGGCTTGGAATGATAAATAGATGATTGAAGATTGTGGAAGAGGTTTTCTTAAGGGTTGAGAGGCGACGAAGAGGTAACAAACTGCATTCTCACGAAGCTGTCCCATTTCCGAGAGTGGTAGAAAGTTTTTTGTCAGTATTCTAGCTCTTACTATGCCGAGTGGGGATGAATTCGCGTTAATAACACGGTCCGAGATTGTTTGAGACGTAAAACTCTGATCATTTGACGTAAAACTCTGACCTTTCATCAACAAAAGTATTATGCCGCCGCTAAGTTTTATTCCTCCTTCACAATCACCACGATTTCCTTAACGTTCCCACCATCCACCCACCTATTCGGAATGGTGGGAACACACACAATTTTGAAGTAAGATCTGGTGCTTTCCGGGCGTATGAGCTTGGTGAAGTTTTCTCGGGTCTTCAACCGGGTCAGGGATTCCATGATGACCGACGTTTCGATGCTCGACTCGTGTATCGTCCTCAGGGATGATGATTGCCACTCGATTTTCGGCTGTCTTATATACCTGCGCGCTCGGGTTCAGGTCGGGACCAATCAGAAGTGACCTGAACCCGAGCGCGCAGGTATATAAGACGGCCAAGAATGGAGCTCATATTCAATTCTCTGCTCTCGCTAGGTTACTTTCCCACGGCTTGGAAGGCCATGACTGTGATCATGCTTCCAAAACAGGGGAAAGACTCCAGGAAAGCGGAGAACTACCGCCCGATTTGTTTAACGAGCGTAATCGGGAAGTGGTTCGAAAGAATCATCACCCGAAGGCTCACCCTCCACTTCACCTCTAACGGCGTCCTACCGCCTCATCAATTTGGTTTCCGTCCCCACAGGTGTACGACAGATCCCCTCGCCCTCCTCACTTCAACAGCAGCAGAGGCCATCAACCGTCGGTAGTATGTGGCCGCGTTATTCCTCGACATAGAGAGAGCTTTCGACAGGGTGTGGCATGATGGACCCGTCGGGAAGCTCTCCCTTACTCCGGGTGTGACCCCTCCACTACTCAGACTCATTTCTTCCTTTCTCCGCAATAGGCAGGCCAGAGTGTGAGTCGATGGGCACCTATCCGCTCCCTTTCCAATTCTCGCTGGAGTCCCTCAGGGAACCGTGCTCTCCCCTCTGCTGTTTACCTTGTTCTGCTGGGACATGCCTACGGACAAGCATCCCAACAAGCGAGTCACTCTCGCCCAGTACGCGGATGACACAGCGCTGTGGATCCAAGCACAGCGGGTAGAAACGGCCATAAAACATCTACAGCGGGCCACTTCTACCTTGGAGAGATGGTTCCAGAGGTGGCGCCTGCGGCCCAATCCCCTCAAATCCACCCTCATGGTGTTTGCCGGTAGCAACGACACCCGTACAGCCGGCTTTTCACCACCCTCCCTTAATCTATGGAACCAGACCATACTCCCATCCACCTCAGTATCATACCTAGGTGTCCGCATTGACAAGCACCTGTCCTTTTCACAGCATGTGGGGGAGGTACGGGCCAGGTGCAGCCGTCGCGCAAATCTCTTACGTGCCGTCCGGGCTAACGCCCACGGGGTCTCCGAGGGCTGCGGCGTGCTCTTATACAAGGTCTTCATCAGGCCCGTCATGGAGTACGCGGCGCTCGCGGTCCTCCCTCATCCCAAAAGTCTGGAGCACTTCGCTAGTTTTGAGCGAAGGGTCCTGCGACGGCTGCTCCTCCTACCCCCTGATACACCGAGAGAGTACGTGTATCACCGTGCTGATATCGAGCATATCCTCCACAGGTTATGCCGTCCCCGCTGCAGGAACGCAGCCCGATTAGCCGACTCCAACGAGGAGCTACTCACCGCCATCCTCAGCACCGCGGGAGGCCTTCTCCGCCGTCGACCTGTCAGGAAACTGCAGTCCCCAGCACGGGTGATTTCGGGCCAAATGCAACAGTACTACCCTGACATCTCCCTGCCACCGCACCGGGTCCGCACAATTCTCCCTTTCCCCCCAAGCCTGCTCCCTGACCCGGGCCTGCCTCTATTTCGTCCACCCCGCCGCAAGCCGAGAAGACATCAATCTGCAGGACACCAGGAAGAGCCGCGACAAACGGAAGACAATACCAGTGAAAGTGCCGTAGTGACTCAGTGAAAAGTGCCACAGTGAATTAGTGACCTACAACACCGGACGACAAGGACAAATATTTTGTATTTACTGTTGACTGTTTTAATGTTGCTTCCTTCTGTCGTTATTCTGTGTCGGTGGTCTGGCGGAGGTTTTGCGGGTTTCCCTCCGCCCGTGGGCAAATGCCAGGCCAATACCGCTCCCGCTGAAAAGAATTTTTATTTCCGCCATCGCCTCCTTTGTAATCTGTCATTTCTGTTGTTTTCCACCCCGAAGAGGAGTTCATCCTAAAACGGGGTTTCCGTGTTTCTGTATTCCTTCTAATTCATGTATTCCTATTCTTCATGTATCATTCTGTACGGAAATAAAAACATTCAAAACTGAAACTGAACGGAGCTCATCCTAAAACGGGGTTTCGGTATTGTTGTAACCTTTTTCTAATTTATTTATTTCTATTCTGCTGTCTAATTCTTTACGGAAATAAAAACATTTTAAACTGAAAACTGCCGGGCCAATGCTACCCCGAGAAAAGAAACGAATTTATGCTACAGCTGAGCTATTATCATTCGCAGCTGTTCTCAGACCCTGAAGAGGCACTTTGCCTAAAGCAGGGCTTTCTTGTTTGTTGTACACCTTGTTATATTATGTTACTGTTCTCTGTTACTTGTTATATTTTTTCTATATGTTATTTGATGTACAACTACAAGGAAAAATAAACACTTGAAAATCAAAAATCAAAATCGAGTGGCAATCATCATCCCTAAGGACGATGCACGAGTCGAGCATCGAAACGTCGGTCATCATGGAACCCCTGACCCGGTTGAAAACCGGAGAAAACTTCACCAAACACACAATTTTCACGACCATTATTCGTTTTAATTGCTTTCTCCTGACAAAGATAGATTATTGAGGAACACACATACTGACCATCGCTATATTTTCAAGCCTCATCTATCAAGACATAACTCAACGCCCTACACTAAAATAAACCCAACTTCGATTCCGCATACTTTCTGCCTCCCTTCATACCGTCTAACATGCCCATTCTTTGCCTCCGCCTGCCTCTCCTGCCTAACATTCTCACCTCTATCACTGTCTTCTACGTTCCATTGCCAATCAAAATGCTAAGCATCCAATGCATCTCCTTTGAATTTCTCCCAACAACTTCTGTCTCATCCCCTACCCTGCAAAGTACTTCCGTTTGTTTTCCCTTCCGTCCGTTTTACTTTTTTATTCTTTTCTCCGCCCACATCACAAAATTCAACTCTCAGTAATTTAAAAGATGTTTTGAGCTCTTTTTGTTTTACATCTAGTGATTTGTTACTTTCCGAAGTTACTGGGATACATCTTCTCGAAGGGGGGATTGGCAACTGTCTATTCATCTTTTCGGCAATCTTCCAGACGTGAGTACGTTGGCCTATTGGTTTCCCTTCAAGTGCTGCGTGCTGATCTATTTCTTTTGATTATTTTCGCTAGATGAAACCAGTGTCTTTGTTTTACGTTGCACCAAAAGGCTTTTGCCCCAAAAGGTTTCTATGTGGTACGAAGTAGTCTAATGTCTTCATTTCTCACTCAATTCCCCAAGGATTTTTAATCTATTATTTTTTAAGTCTTCATTCCGACAGTATGTCACATATTCTCGGTTTTGTTTGAAACATTACAATTTCTATGTCGTATGTTATGATCGGTATTATATCTGCAGTTTTAATTCCGACTTCATTGTATAAACGTGAGTACTGATTGCTTTAGATGGCATCCGGAATCGCTGCGACTCTGTTGATTTGCTTCCTTAGATGGTTCATTAGCTGACGCTATTTGATAGATATATGTAAAGATATTTGAGTAATTTTATTTGCTCTGGCTTTCTGCTCTCAATATCAAATGCACCCTTGACTGGCATTGCAGAGGAGGTCGTATTGTTTGTACGGTCATAAAATATTTTACCCTGAAATTTTTGACCTGATTGATACTTGAATAGCAGTGTTTTTATCTCCGGCATCTACGACCATTACTGAAAGGTCTCCGTTACGTAACACGGCGATGATCTTGTTTCTACATCTCATATTTAGCGTACCCCTTCTATAAGCTTATGGAGTAAGATGTTGCACACAATTACAGTTAGGTTAGAGGTTAATAATGAATAGGCTAAAGCAGTCCATTCCTAATTTGAGTAATATGGACGTAATCCATCTTCTAGCTACTCCTGAGGCAGATGATTAGGTATTGGTCGAGTGGAATATATGCTCAAATATCTTAAAATAAAAATTATGAATAACTATAAAGTTATTCAGAGAAAGTTTCCGTTTAATCCAATTGCGTGTAACGAACGCCTTGTAACTTGAAAATAGGGATAACGGACCTGATCTGATTCGTCACTCTCTTTTGGAGAATGACTTCCGCGTCAATAAAATCTTTGATTGTGTGTCCAAAACTAACAACTCGGTGGAAATGAGGTCATAAAACCAACAATGCATGCAACTGCGCTGGACTACATTAATCTCTGCAAACATCGATTCATGATTGAGTTTCCCGTCCCATCCATTCGCGGAATGAGTAATACGTAGGTGCCAAACCAAAGATTGTCATCAATACGTTTAATTTATTTTCTCACAACTGCAATGCTTTTTTAAGCAAAATGAGATCGCAAAGGCGTGAAAAATCATAGAGATTAGGAAAAAGGATTTTTCCACGCAATAGATTTTTTCCATCCTAAAGTGTAGCAAAAAATTGAAGTAATATAACATGTAAAAAATATTCGTTGGCTTCGGGACAGGTTTATCTCTGACTCTTGTTGCGTACTCATTCTGTCCTGTACCAAACACCTAACCTCCACTTAGAAATTAACTTCATGTCGAAAATTACCGAAAAAAGAATGTATGTTTCTGAAAATTTATATTCTAAAAGTATAATATTTCAGTGCATGGTTCAGAAAAATCTGAAAACCTGAATCGGATGTTTTCAAAGAAGGATGTTTTTTCTCTTCTGGGTTACACTGTGTCGCAATGTAGGCAGCTGAATCGCAATTTGGCAATATTCTGTCCGCGAATGATGGTGCTGTTGGCTTAGCCGTATTATAATGACTTTTTTATATTTTTTCTTTGCTTTCTTCACCAATCATACAACGTTCAATTGATCTAATAACCGAAGGGTCATATTTGCCATTTCGAAATCCGGGGGTTTCTACTTTAATTCGCTTCGTAAGTCTATCTCTAACTTCTGACAACATGGGTGACTACTCATAGGATAAGGGGCCACGGAAACATTGATGATATTTTTCTTATCAGTCTGATATATTT